>CM034156.1:650315767-650513267 GCA_019776745.2 Taxus chinensis
GTGGATACTGATGGGAAACAAGTTTACAAACCTTGCCATTCCACTAGTGGATAAAGAGTGTGATGCTATGATGCCTGCCAACTATGAAGTTTCCAGACTGGGACTTGGAAGATCTACATTAGAAAGTGACATGGTGATGGCTCGAGACTCAATTGATATCGTGCTAAAGAGACTTGAGAAATACAAGTCTCAAAACTCTCAGCTCAAGGCCGAAAAGAATCAATTGGTGGAATATGTTCAACATTTGATAAATCCCATATCATCCACCTTCCCAGTACCTGATGCAGTGGCTGCCCCAGATGAAGAGACTCTCAATTTGTCAAAGGAAATAAACACATTGGGCCATGTCACTAAAACTTGGCTTTCAGAGATTCTCATTTTAGGCCAGGGGATGATCAAGACCATAGTTAAGCTTCATGAAGATGTCAGTGCGTATCTGGATCCAATTCTTTCTTTCAAAGAAACTTTTGTTTCTACTATATCAAATTTGGATGAGATATTGCCCAGTTTACAGGAGATGACAAGTATGGAATCTTCAGTTTTAGCTATTGAAGGAATTCTTGAATTTGAACATCGAGGGACACGTTTTCTTTGGTGTCTACATCTCAAATCAAGAAAAACACTTCTCGAGGATTCTATGATCCATTATGACAGCATGTGTAATGAATCCTTCACTTCACTCTCCTTGATTCAAGAATTCATGGCTGAGATTCCTTGTAACCTCGTAAATGAGCATAATCAAAGGTGTTCATTGGAGCAGGTGGAAGAACAATTTTCACAATTGTTTAAGGACATGTACACTCCCACCAACAATTTCTCATCAGTTTCCATGGAGCGGTGCATCAAATTAAAGAACTTATTTGAGAATGCTCAATCCAAAATTGTTAATTTAAATGATATGCCAAGTAGAATTCTTGAATTGCAGGTATTTTGTGAGGCTATTCTTTGACCAAGTGAACCTCCAGAAGAAGAAAAGATGTTTGAAACTTTGGGAAGGTTTAGATCCTTTCAACTGGCAAAAGCGGCAGATCCTAATTTCACCGGTGGTGCAGGGAGTTGATTTTCTTGGTATCTAACGAAGTGGGAGAGTCCATTTCTCATACGCTTGAGATAGGAAGACCCCATTTCAATGGATAAGGCACTAGTTATTATTGTATATTTTAAAAGGTGTTGTTATTTGTTTTCGGGAAACAATGGATATTTTAAGTAATTTCTATTTTTGGGTTGTCTTTAATAAAGTTGTTGAAAAATTCAAAGGTCACTTAAGTGCCTTATTTAATGATCATGTAAAACCCTAACTACTTTGTAACCAACTTTTGGGTTATAAAAGGAAGTGAGGGGCTCATTTGTAAAGGGTGACTTTGAGAGAGGAGAAGAAAATACTTTTGTGCAAGCTTTGTTTCAGGAAGAAACTTTGTGTTCTTTTGTGAAAAACATTTTGGAGTTAATGGAATACGAACTTTGTGTCTCATTCATTGTCTCTTGTAACATTTGATGTTCTTATGTTCATTAGATGTTAGGTGTTTTGAATCTTGCATGCAAATATTATCTTTGATCTTATTGTCAATGTTATTAATCAGTTGTTCTAGTTCATAGTGATCAAGCTCTGATTATCTACTTGCTCATGTGTGTTCCCTTTTACACGTTCTTGTTTGGCTAACTCAAACTCCGTTTTATTTGTGTTGGCTATTCATCTTTCCTCTTCATGCAATATTAGGCTATGTTTTTACCTAACTCTTGCATGTTCTTTCAGTTCATTCCATTCCACTCCTTTCCTTCATTCCATTCCATCTCCCTCATTCACTTTTATTTTCATTGATGTTCCAAAACACCCCCCACATACAATTTTGAATGTATAGATGTAAATACAGTTTTGGTTTTCAATAAAGGCAGCCTCACCTTCATTGAGGAGGGACTTCATTCCCACATGTCATTTGTATGTTGCATGTCATTTGCATGCTTGCAAATCCATATGCTAACAGTTTTTGGCAACTCTGCTGGGGATTTAAGAATCCTTAACCAGTGCTTGGTTAAATCTTTATGACTATCCCCTTTGCACAAGCTCCAGTTCTTCAACCGAACCTTGTGCCCGATGAAGATTTCCAAGGAGACATTGCTGCCAACCTTCGAACAGTAGCTTGGAAAAACCGTGAAAGCTTGCAACAATTTGTGGCTTGTTGATAGAGCCATTGACAGAGAAATCTACATCGAAGACCTTAGAAGAAGAGCACCCGCACTTGTGGCCAGAAGACCTCCCGGACACATGTTGATCATTGTTCACCGACGCGGTCCTCTTCCACCAAGGTAAAAAAGTTGTATGACTATTACAGGTAACCCACCTATCTTGCAACCAAATCTTGTTTTTGCAGATACTCAAGAAGACATATCATTAGATTTGAGGCAAGCTATTTGGGAAAAGCACACAAGTAACCATCATTTTCATCTCACCACATTAGTACTAGATAACAAAGAAGAGGAAGCCGCGAGAGTTGCTAGAGTTATTTAGGCGCAAATAGCTCAAGAAAGAGAGTGAAGAGAGAAGGCTAGAGCCGGTCGAACATGCCAGTAATCCCTTCATCATAAATATTCCAAACTAGAAGGAAAGAGGTTTACGCGAGGAGAAAAAGCTAAAGGTTGATCTGACCCCACTTTTGACTTTCAAGGAAAATTTGGTTTCAAGTTATCTCCTCCAAAGAAGAACACACCTCGTAGATCTGCAAGCCTTGCATCAAGTCCTGAAAGAGCAAGCAAGGAAGGAATCACTACCAGTCAAGCACTTGTCCTTACTCACGTTGTTTTACCTTCACATACCACCTTTCCTCAAATGGAAGCCAACGTACCATGGGGAAATGCCATAGGCCCATTGGCCTTACCTACTCGACATGAACTCCCACGAGGATTAAGAAAGATTCTTCCCAAGTTCGACAAAGATGGGAAGACATCACCAGATGACCATATTTCTGCCTTTTTTGCTGCATGTGCTATTTTTTCAGTAGAATATGAAGATGTTGCTATTAGGTCTCTTCGTCAAAACATTGCATGTTGTTGCTGCAGATTGGTTTCATCATCTACCCAATGGATGTATCACAAATTGGAATGATATGAAAACTAAGTTTGAAAATCGATTCAAGACAGCAGAAGATGAACATGCTCTTCTTGCCCAACTATCTTAGGTGAAGAAAGAGCCAACAGAACCCATGAGGAATTTTGTGGCTAAATTCAACAAGATGGTGAAAAAAGTTCCCACTGGGATTCATCCAAACCTTGATGGACAAAAATGTTTCTTTATTAACGCACAACAACCAGAAGTGTGATATTAGCTGAGAAGGGCTAGGGTGGCTACTTTGGAACTTGCTCAATCTTTGGCCATAGAAACTGAAGATGACTTAATCATGGTAGGAAAATTCAAGAAAAATTCCCTTAAAGGAAAGAGTCAAGAAACTCCCAACGCTTCAGAAACTATACTCACTAAGTTGGCTAATGATGTGCTGGCTTTGAAAAAGCAAGTTGCTCAAATTAGTAAACCTGCTCCTTACAAAGACATCCTAAGAAAAGGATACGTTCCCAACAAAGCCAGGATTTCAGGTGCTCCAATGAGGCTTGCTATTGAAGCAGCTCCCACAACTAATTCAAAATGTGATGTCATTGAAGAAAGCGATGATGAGATTGAAGTTGTCGAGGTTGATGAGGAAGAGCCAGATTCTGAGACATCTGAACCTGAAGTTGAAGATCCTGAGGGGGAAAGTAATAATCATTTCTTTGAGTACCATTCTGATGAGGAAGATGAATACGAAGAAATTATAGAAGATATGAATAGTCAATCCTTCACCATCTTCACGTGCTCTAGAAAAAGGAGCAGGATACCACTAAGGCAGGAGATAAAGAGGTTTCCAAGGAAACTCCCAAAGAATCTAAGACAAATGAGGCTCCTAAAGAATCCAACGACTGAGGTTTCAAAGGTCAAAACTATCTTAAAGAAAGGAGGGCCTTTGTTAGATCAATCAGGTTGGTAAACCAACTACGAAGAAAGCTTCTTCTTCCACATCAGTGTCAACCAAGCCTGAGGCCAAGGTCAAAAGTGTGCCATCATCAAGTTTGAAAGAACTTATATCTGAGACTTCAAGTATGGTTACTTTGCCTAAATTCGATATCATTGATCATATCAATAAAATAAAAATTTCCATGTCACAGGCAGAGTACTTGAAGTCCAATAAGGATCAGCTCGAGAAATTGGTCCAGTTTATCAAAGGTGACTCTACTGTTCATTCCTCCAAAGGAATTCTAAAAACTCCCAAAGATGGGAAAACTCAAAATATTG
The DNA here is from genome assembly GCA_019776745.2 of Taxus chinensis. Taxonomy (NCBI): domain Eukaryota; kingdom Viridiplantae; phylum Streptophyta; class Pinopsida; order Cupressales; family Taxaceae; genus Taxus; species Taxus chinensis. Next base: position 650,320,086 of record CM034156.1, read on the forward strand.
TGGCAGCCACTACACCTTCAAATGAAAAGATCAAACCTTTCTTTGTGTCCTTTCTGATCAATGGATGCAAATTAAGTAATTGCATTATAGACTCTGGAGCCTCGGATAATGTGATGCTAGAAAAAGTAGCACATGCTCTTGGTTTGACTTGTACGAGAACATTCAGATCATGTTACTCCATGGAAACCAAGCAAGTTCCTCTAATCAGGTAAATTAAAGATGCCCAAATGGTTTTAGCCCAATTCCCTCAAAAGCGAGTTAAGGTAACTATTCTAGTTGCTAATATTCCTGCCTCGTATGGAATGTTGTTGAGTAGGAAATTTTGCAGGGATTTGGGTGGTGAGATTCAAATGGACTGGTCTCATGCTATGATTCCTATCAATGGAGAAATGAAAAAGCTTATGCCGGAAGCTCAGGCAAAGTTCACGGTAACTAAAACCGAAGATCCTCGTGCACAGATCCTTTTCCAAGGCTCAAGTATGGGTAATTATATGATGACTGCAGAAGTTCATACCCCTGAGATCACTTGCCAAGATTCTAATGAGATCTGGACTCTTGAGTTCGATGGAAGTTGTTGCTCAATGGGCTCTGGTGCAGGAGTGGTGCTCATATCTCCAAATGGTAAAATATTTCCTTTTTCCTACAAACTTGAATTTTCAAATACTAATAACACTGCAGAGTACGAGGCATTAATCCTTGGCCTTCAAGTTACAGAGGAGAAAGGGATCAAAAATTTGGAAGTCTTTGGGGATGCGGAATTGATCATGAAACAGGTAAGAAATCAGTTCCAAGTAAAGAATGATCATTTGAGACACTAAAAAAATAAAGTGTGGGACGCAATAGAAGTCTTCGACGCTTTTTCCATAAAATCCGTCCCTCATGAAAAGAATGAAAAAGAGGATTCTCTAGCAGTCTCAGCTTCATTAATGATTCCTCATTCAGAATTTGATCAAGTCAAATACACCATTGAAATGGTTTTTAGGCCAAGTGTTCCTGACAATGCAGAAAATTGGCAAGTATTTAATGATGATCAACAAATTATTGCCTTCTTGGAAAAGAGAGAAAATTTTGAATAGTTGTACTTTGAAGGAAGTGATTCAGCATTTCACGAATCAACTACCTCACCCATTTAGGAAGGAGTTGAGAACGAAGATCCTAGTGATGGCATCATTCAACTCAAAGGAAATAAAATTCCCAAAGGATTGGTTTCACTTGAAGAAATTTTTGACAAACATGACAGGTTTATCAAAGAGAAAGAGCAGGTAGGACCTACGAATTCTACTGACTATGAGCAAGTTAATATCGGTACTAAGGATAAACCTTGCCTGATCAATATTGGTAAGTGTTGCTCACCTGAGGAGCGCAGGAAATTCATAAGCCTCCTTGCCAAATATTCTGACGTTTTGGCTTATTCATACGAAGACTTGAAGTCTTTCCAACCCAAGGAAATGGAGCATGCCATACCCTTAAAGCCTGGTGTAGTTCCATTTAGGCAAAAGCAAAGACAATATAATCCCAAGATTGCAGGGACAATATTTCATGAAGTTCAAAAGATGCTAGATGCACGAATAGTGTTTCCTATTCGACATTCGACCTGGATAGCTAATATTGTACCAGTTTGCAAGAAAAATGGAGAAATTAGGATTTGTGTGGATTTCTGTAATCTTAATCAGGCTTCCTTGAAGGATAACTACCCACTGCCGGTCATGGACCATATTCTGCAGGCAGTAACTAGATCAGAAATGCTATCTATGCTAGATGGTTTCTCTAGCTATAATCATATCAAGTGGCTAGAGAAGATCAACATAAAACTGCGTTCACTACCCCCTAGGGTACGTTCGTGTATAGAAGAATGCCCTTCAGTTTGATCAATGCCGACGCAACTTTTCAAAGGGCCATGGATATGGAATTTGTAGATTATAAAGACAAGATCATTGTGATATACCTAGATGACTTGACAGTGTTCTCCAAGAAACGAGGAAGATCACCTAAGGGATTTGGAGAAAATATTGCAAAGGTGCAGGCTTCATAAGATTTCTTTGAATCCAAAAAAGTTCTGTGTTTGGATTTACAGAAGGGAAACTCCTAGGTCATATTGTTTCTAAGCAAGGAACTAAGATCGATCCTGAACGCATTCAAGCTATAAAAAATCTTTCCTTGCCTACAACTAAGCCTGGAGTCCACTCATTCTTTGGGAAGGTGAAATTTTTGAGAAGGTTCATGCCAGATTTTGCCGAGATGACTAAAGAAATCACTGATATGATGAAAGGAAAAGAATCCTTCAAATGGTCAAAGGAAGGTAGAGAGGCATTTGAGAAAATCAAAGGTGCTATTGCAAAAGCTCCTACATTGGTATGTCCTGATTTTAAAAAGGATTTTATAATTTATTGTTATGCTTCTCCGCACACAATCTCCACCATTTTGACTCAGCACAATCAAGAGGGGATCGAATCTCCTATTGCATTCATGAGTTCGGGATTCAAGAAACATGAACTTAATTACACTCCTCTTGAGAGACATGCGTATGCAGTGGTAAGAGCCCTGAAACACTTCAGGTATTATGTGTTGAATTCTCACACCAAAGTCTTAGTTCCAGACACCGCAGTGAAATCAATGTTGACACAACAAGAACTAGGATCTAAAAGAGGTAATTGGGTCTCCAAGATCCAAGAATATGATCTAGACATCAAGCCTACCAAGTTGGTTCGAGGAAGAGGACTCTGCCAACTCATTGCAGAGAATGAACCATGAGATAACTCCGAAGAAGAACCAGTTGAAGAAAATTTACCATTGGTAGTTTTTGTCAGTACCACAGATGAATGGTATTCTGATATTGCCTACTTCCTCACATATGGTGAGTGTCCAGAGAATCTGACAGCTAAGGAGAAATGAGCTATCAAACTAAGAGCTACCAGGTATGTCATTTGGGATAACACGTTGTTCAAGAAAGGGATTGATGACATGTTCCTCAGATGTGTTGATAAAGAAAAACAGCCTAGGTTGTTGGAAGCTTTCCACAATCATGCTTGCGGTGGTCATTTCTCTGGTCCAGTAACAGCCCATAAAATTCTGAGAGCACATTATTACTGGCCCACTATGTTTTCTGATGCTCAGAAATGGGTGACAAAATGTGAAGCTTGTCAACAATTTGTTGGAAGACCAAAGTTGGCAGCTTTGCCTTTGAAGCCAGTTGTCATTGAAGAACCCTTTCAACAATGGGGTTTAGATTTCATCGGGGTTTTGAATCCTAATTCTAGTGCTGGTCATACTCACGTGCTCACCACCACTGATTACTTTACAAAGTGGGTGGAAGCTATACCGGTGAAACAAACATCTACTGCAGTAATATGTGATTTCATCAAAGAAAATATATTGGTTCCGTTATGGAATTCCACACAAGATTGTGACGGACAATGCCTCAAATTTTTCTTCTGCAGAGATGATAGGTTTTTGTTATGGATATGGGATATCTTTGTCTCATTCATCAGATTACTACCCTATAGGGAAATGGTCAGGTTGAATCCAGCAACAAAAACCTCATTACTATTGTGCGCAAGTTAGTCGAAGAAAATCAAAGAACTTGGCATAAAAAGTTATATGATGCATTGTGGGCTGACCGCATAACTCCCAAAAGGGCAATCGGGATGTCTCCATTTCAAATTTTATATGGAACTGATGCTCAAATTCCCGTCACACTGGAGTTACCAGCATTCAAATTAGCTCAGGAAGTTGATGATGAATGCTTCACCAATGCATTAGATAAAAGGATCATGTTCCTAAGCAAGCTCGAGGAATAAAGAAGTCAAGTGGCAAACAGGATCGAGGAACATCAATCCAAGGTAAATAAATTGTTTGACAGGAAAACTAGGGAGAGACAATTTCAAATCAATGACTTAGTTCTTCTCTGGGACAAAAGACGTGAGCCGAAAGGAAAGCATGGGAAGTTTGACTCGCTGTGGCTAGGACCGTTCAAAATAAGACATTTCTGTGGAGATAGTACCTATTACTTGTCATATCCTGATGGAACTCATTTGCCTTTGCCCTACAGTGGGAAATATCTCAAGCACTATCAAAATTGAAAACGGGTTGTTCCCCGTATGTACATAGGTAATTAGGATTTTGGTTTGTTTGTTTCCCTGTTTTTCGGTCTCCTCTCTTGTGTCGCCCCATTTTTGTGCCCCATCATTTTGTGATCATGTTCATGACTATTTTGGTCTGGGTCCGTTGCTATGTCCATGAAGTCCTTGTCCCCAATTAGAGCCAGTTATTATCAGCTAATTTTGACTTTGCAAAATTATTAAAAAATAATAAAAAATGAAAAATTTGAAAATTTTGAAAAGTGTTACTTTGCATGGTTCATTGCCCTCATTGCAATCGTCTCATTTTTGTGATCATTTCTGTCTTCGTTTCATCCTTTTCGGGAAAGAACTCTTCCTTGCCAGGCTTTAAATCACGTTAAAATACATTAAAATTAATTAATTAATATTTAATTAATTAATCACTCCTTGTTTAATAAAATTAAATTTTAAATAACTTGAGAGTATTTAATTAAATAAATATAAATTAAAAGTTCATTCGACAAATTTTTATTGACGGGGAAGTAAGCTTACGCTTCCAATTACTGGGAAGCCAATTTGGCTTCCCGAACCCGGATTTCCCCTTTCCTGGCAATCTTCTTCAAATTTCCCGCACGTGGGATTTTCTCCACCAATTTCCAAATCATGGATTGGCTAATAGACAAGAAATTCCCCAATTTCCCACATGGGGAAATTGAACGGGGATTTCCAGCCCACTTTGCCATTCCCATTGGCAATTGGCCATTGCTTTCCCCATTTCCCCCTGGCACTTAACCCCACTACCCGGGAAGAGAGGAAGTTGGATTAATCCCCATAACTTCCTTCGTCAAACTCGTTGGAAAAATTCATGCGAAGCTTTGCTTCTTATTTCTTCTGAAGGACATAATATTTTGTCACATCCAACAATCTTCCACGCATTTGTCAGGAGAAAGAGCTTTCCAAATGCATGCTTTTAATAAGAATAGTTTTAAAAATACCAAGGAAAGAAGCTTGCATACAGTAACAGAAGAAATTCAGCCATGCCTTCCACTAGAGGAGGAATCCATGCATGTTTTAAAGGAAAGAAAATTTTTCAAGCCACCTATCCAACGGAGGCCACGTTTTAGAGAGAAGGAAAATTTGTGCATTGCCCAGCAAAGGAGAATCCACGCATAAATCCATGAATGCTTAAAAAATAGGAAAACACACAGCTTTCCCACTTATAGAAAAGGAATTTCCACGCACCCAATAAAGGAGGCACCACACATAACAAGAGGCAGCAACATTTAAAACAACTTTTGCATTGTTAATAGAAGAAGACAAAAACAATCCCTTCCCACGCATTGGGCAGAGGAAGAGAACAGCTCCAGAAAGGAGAAAGTTAGAAAAAGAATAGCATAGAAGCCGCAAGAGGAACCCTCCATGCCTAGGATAAAGAAAGTCCAAAAAACAAAAAAACAAATTCGCACACATTTCCAAAGGTGAAAAATCCACGCACAGGAAATTAGGAGGAGAGCAGTTTTAGGGAAAAGTAAAAAAGCTTCCCACACGCAGCCAAAAGGAACATTCCATGTAGAGAGAATGCAGAAAAGACAAAAAATGTTGGGTTTTTGTTTTCCACACACGTAAGGGAGCTTTCCATGTTGGGAGAAAGGAATCAAACAAGAATAAAAGAGAAAAGTTTTCTTTACAAGTTTCGCATGCCTAAGGACTTCCACTAAGAACAGTTTTAACACCAACTGCAAGGAAATGATACCAAGGATTTCCATGCACCAAGGTAAAGAAGATCCATCACATTTTGCCAAGGACAGAGAAAAATGAAAAAGCCATCAGGCCACGTGGATGTAGGAAAGAATACTCAACAAAAATTCCATTTTCCAACACATTTGGGCAAAGGCCATTGGTTCCCACGCATATTCCAGGAAACCAAAGAAAACATCCAAAAAAGAAGAAGAAGATCTCCATGCCAGATAAAGAGCAAAGCCACACATGCACATTGGTCACAGCCAAAATCAAAACAAAAATCCATGCAGGGAAAAATAACAATTTTGTCCCACGTGTTCTCAGGAGGATTTAAATGCCATAGCAAAAGATTAAAATTGATCCGCGCAAAATATTAAAATCGGGAGATTTTAATTAAAAAATAAATATCATTGTTATCGCCAGATTTGGAACTCGAGCTTAGTCTCGATGTGTTTGTATTGACATTTAAAAAAAAAAATTGTAATTCGGGATCAATTATTATTATTATTTTTAAAATAATAATAATAATAATAATATAATATAAAAAATATTTTTCTTGCATCAACGGGGTTTCGGAGACTGAGACCCGGCCCTCGTTTGTGTTGTCTTGCGTGCCTGAGTCACTTTTCTGTTAAATTCATAATGGCCAAAAAATCCAAATCTACGGGGAAGATCGAGGAAGCCAGTGGAGAAATCTAACAAATCCACCCTGAAGTATGAATTCTAAGGAATTATCCCTCCCAGTTCCATTAAGTCAGCATATGACAACATCACTGATACAAATCTAGGTCACATCAACGTGCAACAGTTTTGTGAGCGGGTGAAAACTGAAGGCAAAACCATTTTCTCAGATAGACTTTACCATAGTGGCCTACCCCAAGCAACAACATTTCCTGTCTCGGTGCAGTGTCTGAAATTGGTTATTGCTTGCATGGAGCATTATGACCCTGAGAGATGAGGAATTTTTAAAGATAATCGCGAGCCTTTCCTCTTAATCACACCAGAACACATTGAGGAATTGCTCGGCATACCTGACTTTCCTGAGAATGCGGATATCACTCACCAGTCAGCACAAGAATTCTGGGATGAAGAACCCCTGAGATGGAGCAAGATGGTCAACAACAACTGGTTAGTAACCAAGTAGACCTCGAATTGATAGGCTTCCCAAAGAACTGTACCACGTTGAGTTCATGGAAGAAATCAGAGACATGATCACTCTCCTAAGTCGAGTTTTCGGTCTACCTTTTTCTAGGATTTTCCACCCATGGATGTACCAGTTTATCTGTATCATCCTAGCCTAAGAAAGAGTTTGTGGATTGGGCCACCATCATCAGTAACACCATTCACAAACAATTGATAGAAGTTAAGATGACTGGATGCTTCTACATGACTTCGTATCTGACTTATGTGGTAGTAAGAAGAAAGCTATTTTCAGGACTTGAAACGAGAGGAGTCATGGGGCCTTCGAACAAGTGTTTTTCATTATTACCCTCAACTCAGTTTCAAAAATAGTTCTCATCATTTTAGAAGAGTCAACGATGCATTCACCTTCCGCGTGATCCGGAACCTGAATCAGAATACTGAGGAAAGGTTTTCTAAAGAATCCATGAGTGTCATTTCCCAATGGGGAACCTGGTTTATTCAATTTTCATCTTTTTCCTACATTCACGTGAGTGGCTTTGCTGGTACCCCTGTGGAAACTTCCTAAGTATGTCAGTGACAGATGGGCATTAATGGAGCTGGCATGACAATTATTCCAAGTTCACTGCCTTCTTAGTGACAAGCACCATTCAGGAATTCATTTCCCAATCCAAATCGGGGAATACCAATGTCCAAATCTTTTCAGTGCACAACTCATGGAAAAAGAGTTCCCTCTCATAACCATCCATCCATATGTGAAGAGAGCCTAGTTTGATATCAATGGATATATGTAAAAGATTATGGGAGCAAAGTACCAACATAATCCTACCATGGAAGATTTATGGGCTGCTTGTTCGGATGAACATGAGGTAAGAAGATGGGAGTACTCTCACCTAACACTTGCTCAGATCAAGGCCTTTCACATCAAGAGTCCTCCTGATTCATTCATAGATGATGATGAGGATGTCGTCGATCCCTCATATGATGTTGTTTCCTTTACCCCATTTCCCTCAAATCGACTGGACCAAGAGAGATGAATTTTCTCTTGATGGCAAAAACCAACCAATTATTGAAAGAAGCATATCTTGGTATGACAAAGAACTTGCCAAATTGCAATCAATTCCAGATCACGTTTCGGGATCACAAAAATTGCCAATACGAGGGGGTCTCCATTCGACCAAAGTCTCTTCTCGATCAACCTCATTACCATCCAATCATACACAACAAGGCAAGAAAAGAGTGGTTGCCAAAATCCACTTCACCAAGTAACGTGTCACAAGGAGAGAGATCCAAAGATCCAAACCCCGAAGAAGGAAGAGAGCATGTGTCTAGATTTTCTACCTTGAGTAGAGATTCTTCTACCCACATCGTTAATAGTGCTCAGAAGCTGGTAGCAAATGATCCCTAACCATGCTTCAAACAAGCATCCACTCAGGTGCAGGTAATTCAAATATCAAACACTTCAGAGCATGTAGTTCATGAAGGGATTTCCCAAAATCTCCCAAATAATCAGGAAGTGGATATTGAGGTTGTGTCTCCTCAAATCGAGGTCGTAGATAGGATTCAAGAAGGATCTCATGATGTCGAGAATAATGAGAATATTGATTTGAGCTCCAGGATTTTGTATGCTGAAATAGTGAATGATACTCCTTCCTGGGTTGATTCCGAAGTAAAGAAAAGGAAGAGAGTTGTCAAGCCAATTGACATTGATTTTGACGCCCTTTTCAAACTTTTGAATGATGTCATTCCTAAGAAGCCTAAGGTGCTTTCTCGAATAATGGTGGATAATGATGGAAACAAATTTGCAGACCTTGCCATTCCACAAGTGGATAAGGAGCGCGATGCTATGACGCCTGCCAACTATGAAGTTTCCAGACTGGGACTTGGAAGATCTACATTAGAAAGTGACATGGCGATGGCTCGAGATTCAATTAATATCGTGCTAAAGAGACTTGAGAAATACAAGTCTCAAAACTCTCAGCTCAAGGCCGAAAAGAATCAATTGGTGGAATATGTTCAACATTTGATAAATCCCATATCATCCACCTTCCTAGTACCTGATGCAGTGGCTTCCCCAGATGAAGAGACTCTCAATTTGTCAAAGGAAATAAACACATTGGGCCATGTCACTAAAACTTGGCTTTCAGAGATTCTCATTTTAGGCTAGGGGATGATCAAGACCGCGGTTAAGCTTCATGAAGATGTCAGTGCGTATCTTGATCCAATTCTTTCTTTCAAAGAAACTTTTGTTTCTACTATATCAAATTTGGATGAGATATTGCCCAGTTTACAAGAGATGACAAGTATGGAATCTTCAGTTTTAGCTATTGAAGGAATTCTCGAATTTGAACATCGAGGGACACATTTTCTTTGGTGTCTGCATCTCAAATCAAGAAAAATGCTTCTCGAGGATTCTATGATCCATTATGAAAGCATGTGCAATGAAGCCTTCACTTCACTCTCCTTGATTCAGGAATTCATGGCTGAGATTCCTTGTAACCTCGTAAATGAGCATAATCAAAGGTGTTCATCGGAGTAGGTGGAAGAACAATTTTCACAATTGTTTAAGGACATGTACACTCCCGCCAAAAATTTCTTGTCAGTTTCGATGGAGTGGTGCATCAAATTAAAGAACTTATTTGAGAATGACTCAATCCAAAATTGTTAATTTAAATGATATGCCAAGTAGAATTCTTGAATTGCAGGTATTTTGTGAGGCTATTCTTCAACCAAGTGAACCTCTAGAAGAAGAAAAGATGTTTGAAACTTTGGGAAGGTTTAGATCCTTTCAACTGGCAAAAGCAACAGATCCTAATTTCACTGGTGGTTCAAGGGAGTTGATTTTCTTGGTATCTAACGAAGTGGGAGAGTCCATTTCTCATACGCTTGAGATAGGCAGACCCCATTTCAATGGATAAGGCACTGGTTATTATTGTATATTTTAAAAGGTGTTGTTATTTGTTTTCGGGAAACAATGGATATTTTAAGTAATTTCTATTTTTGGGTTGTCTTTAATAAAGTTGTTGAAAAAGTCAAAGGTCACTTAAGTGCCTTATTTAATGATCATGTAAAACCCTAACTACTTTGTAACCAAATTTTGGGTTATAAAAGGAAGTGAGGGGCTCATTTGTAAAGGGTGACTTTGAGAGAGGAGAAGAAAATACTTTTGTGCAAGCTTTGTTTCAGGAAGAAACTTTGTGTTCTTTTGTGAAAAACATTTTGGAGTTAATGAAATACGAACTTTGTGTCTCATTCATTGTCTCTTGTAACATTTGATGTTCTTATGTTCATTAGATGTTAGGTGTTTGAATCTTGCATGTAAAAATTATCTTTGATCTTATTGTCAACGTTATTAATCAAGTTGTTCTAGTTCACAGTGATCAAGCTCTGATTATCTACTTGCTCATGTGTGTTCCCTTTTACACGTTCTTGTTTGGCTAACTCAAACTCTGTTTTATTTGTGTTGGTTATTCATATTTCTTCTTCATGCAATATTAGGCTTTGTTTTTACCTAACTCTTGCATGTTCTTTCAATTCATTCCATTCCACTCCTTTCCTTCATTCCATTCTGTCTCCCTCATTCAGTTTTCTTTCCATTGATGTTCCAAAACAACCCCCCCCCCCCTACATACCATTTTGAATGTATAGATGTAAATACAATTTTGGTTTTTAATAAAGGCAACCTCACCTTCATTGAGGAGGGACTTCATTCCCACACAGTTACATGTCATTTGCATGCATGTAAATCCATATGCTAATAGAGTATTTCACTTGTGTCAGGGGTTGGGTGCTTGTCAAACACCTTTGAAAACTTGACAAACTACGTCAGGGTTTTGTGCCTATCGAACACCTCCATAAACTCAACACACTACATCCTGATTTATTAACCTGTTGAGTACCAATAGAAACCCTAAATAGGTTGTCGGGGGTTTTGGACTTGTCGAGAAAGTCATGAATCTAGAAATAGACTGTCAAGGTTTCAAAATTTTCGATCAAGCTACATAACCTGAAATGTGTTGAGTAAGTAGCGGAACTTGATGAGTGTTGAAATATATAGTGGAAATCGACGCATGTGAGCCGGGTGGCAGAACCCAATGTGTGTTGAGAAGGTGGTGTAGCTTGACGCGTGTTGAGAAGGTGTCAGAACCTGACACTTGATAAACATGTTGAAAAACCTGAAATACTGAGTTTTGACCGAGGTTCAGAGGTTTGACCGAACTTTACAAGTTGCGTTGAAATGCTTAGATGTTTCAAAGTCCCAAAAACCTAAAACAGTAGGCATTGACCGAGGTTCATAGGTTTGACCACATATTGAAAGTTCATGTCAAAATATAAAGATGTTTTGAACTCATGAAAACCCAAAACATTAGATTGGTCTTTTTGACATGTTAAACGCCTTGAAAATCCTGAAATGCATTGAGGTGGAAGTTTTGACTTGTCAAGTAACCTTGAAAGCCCGAAACACACTGGGTCAGAATTATTGACCTGCCAAACACCATAAAACCCCTAAAATGCATTAATGTGAAATTTTTGACTTGTCAAGCAACATGTAAATCCCAAAATACACAACTGGCAAGAAAAACACAAGGAAAAACCCCATAATTGGAAAAAAATGTACATCTTCCACAAAAAAATTTCGAAATCCCACCAAATGCTTGGAGAGAAACCCAAAAATGATATTCATTTGTATTTATGAGCCCGAGATAGTGTGATTTTTTGTAGATTTGAAACAAAACCTTCAAAAAAACCTCCAAAAATGGATGAAATCGTCTGTCATAGAACTAGGTCATGTGCACAACCAAGTCTAAGGGTTTTGGGACCTTTTGAATTTTTCTAGAAACCCCACCGAACCCTTGAAAACTTTAATCTATGAAAAAACAAACATTGAATGAGATAGAATGCTAGATATTATAAATACATGCAATTTCATTCTGATACTAGACTCAACTGTGATACCATGTTAGAGTGGTCCACAATTGAAGATTAAGATTGGATAGGATTGAATGCACAAAGTAGAAATCTGTGTGGAGTAGTTATATCCAAAAACACTCAAGGGAAGAAAAAAACCCCTCATTCATTCACGCATAAGCCCATTAACCAAAATATGCATAGGAGGTTACTTTATATAATGAAAAATTAGGTCACCCCAAAAAGGTAACTAACTCATCTCACAATTAGAAAATGACTTAAATTACATTCCCTCAATAACCTATGATTAACCTAAACAATCTAATTAGATCGTGTTGGTAAAACCACATAGTGCGAAAAAGCTTACACCAATAGCCCCTCCCCGATCATTGTTTCTACCTTTAATTTTAAATCATTATTTGGGTCCATTTCATCTTCATATGGTTAACCTTATTACAATATCTTGCCTACATAAGACTATATACACAATTCATTATTGCATTATAACTCACCTAACATTCTTACAAGATCCTATTATAAGCACCACCTTTGAAAACACAAGTTTTTGGAAACACTAAAAGGGTTTATAAATATGTTTAAATCAACTACACATCATCTAGGATAGTCCTACTACAGGTTTGAAGCACTTAACCAGGTCAAAAAGTCTAACTTCATCCATGCACAAGCATGTAAAGATCATAAAACCCTATCTTAACAAGAGCAAAGTCATCCCAATCATTACATAAGGGTTTTAATCAACAAGAGGCTTGGGTCACGTTGATAAGGTAGACCACATTTCACTATTACCGTGTTAGATACATTATATACTACGCAGTTATCCCATTTATCTTAGTGTCAAGAGACACAAGGGAGACCCTAGGTAGTTGCCTAGCTATACACGCTTGCACAAGCACTTAGGAGAACTACAGGAGGTTTGATTTTTGTAATGGGGAGATGTAGTGAACCACTTGGATTGGTTCAATAGTTGGGAGTCTGACTACCAAGGATGGTCCAGCCTGAAACCCATACATATGTTTTTCTCCTTTTATTTTCTAATGTTATGATGAAGGGGTTCTGTAGGTTATTACGGTTTTTACTTTGTTACAATTCATCTCGAAGTTGTGTGAGTAAGATAAACATACAATGAGCACCATTTCTAGTCAAGGAAAACACACAAGAAGTTGGCAAATTCAAACTGTTATAAGGTTTGAAACTGTACAAATCCTATCTTGAACCATACAACATTTATATGTTCTTGCACCTTCTTGTTTTCAAGTTTCAGAATCTTTAGTGTAGAATCCAAGGTTTCTAGATCTTCCTATTCCACTTCCCTGTACACTTAGATCATCCATGAATAATCTTGACCAACTAAGTCTATCTCTCCCTCGTGTTTTGAGACAAGTACTTATCATTTATCAATTGTTCTAATCATTTCAAGTTTGAATGCATTATTATGGTTATGTATAATTGACGTCGGAAGAGTTATTTAGATCATGATAATTTACATGTTTTTAAACCCTTGCATACTTTTTAGGTATTGTGCAATAACATTCTAAAATTTAATTAGGTGTGTAAACACTTATGAAGTTTTTACACTCTTTGCATATTGTTGAGCTTTCTGTGCTATATGCATCAATGTTATTGGCGTATGTCAACGTCAAATAAGTTGTCACCTAAACATGTGGGCTTTAATCCATTTTTTCCATTAACTAGATGATTGAGTAACCTCATATGTTTTGATTGGATGAAAATTCCCCCACAAGCGATTAACCACTAACCAAATGGGTGGAATTGTGATGATTTGATGAAGCCAAGCAATCTTTGTAGAGATATCTTTATTCACAAAGGTATCTTTCCTTCTCTATCCAAAATTTATAAACAGAGGAAGAGATGGAAATGTAAAGCAACCATAAGCAAGCCAAAACTTAGATGAAGGTGACAACGCCCAAATTTAAACATTTGAGCAGAAATGCAGTAAAGATCAATTGTCTAAGGAGCCAAGTTCAATTCATTTAAATTCTTGTTTATTACAAACATAATTAGATTAGAGTCCTATGAATCACATCCCTTAGCAAATGTTATGGAGTTTATTATAAGACAATAAAAAATGGGAATGCATTATGCCTGAGTCTATAATCTTTTCCTCATCGATTAATAGAAGAATCATTTATTATTTCTTATAAACTATGTAGGTATGTTGCCTTGTATGCGACCTTTCTTGAAAAATATGTGGTTTGTGTGGTCTAAGGTATCCCTTCACTGAGATTGCTAATTGTAATTACATTAAAATTTAAAGTGGGATTTGGAAGCCCTTACACCACACATTAAAAACATATTTAGTAGGATCATTGAAAATGTTTTTCTTGAAGATTATATGAGCATTTTCATCATACTTCTCTTCAAAATTGGAGATGTCAACAATCCATCAAACTATCGTATTATAATGATTAATCCTCTATTTGAAAAAACTCTTTAGGAGTATGATAGAACACATAATTAATAATTGGGCAAAAAATGAAGGGAAGTGGGAGAAATGGGATAATGGTAATCATGCTTCAAACCAAAATACTCCACCATTGATCACTCCATCACTCTTAGAGATTTGAATGAAAAAGGTACGAGATAAACAAAGGGAAGAAGATTTTTACTAATTTGTTGATTTCAAGAAAATATTCAACATTATGCCTAAAAGTAAACTCTAGAGTAAATTAGAGTAGTTGAGAGTTCCAGAGATCTACATGGTAACAATTCATCAGCTCTATGACTAGGTTTGAACTAAAATAAAACTTTGAAGAGTGAATCATCAAACACGGAGGTGGGAGTGTCCACTTCACTAAAACTATGTAGTAAAACTTCTCTTATCTGCAGATGACCTTATCCTAATGGAAAAAAAATGACACATAGTTTGAGAGAGAACTTAAAAGATCTAGATTTCTTTTGCTAAAAGGTAGGGATGTGTTGGCTAGATTTTATGCATAGTGTAAAACGTAGGCAGTCATGAGATAAATATCCTTCATTTAAATGCTGAAGCTCCCGTGTAAGATGTTTATCTATTTTGCAGGGGTGATATCCTCTTTACAATACTCCTTAGGGTGTTGTCTGATCGAAAACTACTCTACGTTGTTCTATAGCCATGGGCCGTCAAATCATTTTTTGAGCTCCATGCCCTACGACTCGTGAAGTGAAATTTAAGCCAAGTTAGAGATTCAAGAAATTAGTAAAGTTCTCTGCCTCTGTGTAGCTATTTTCCATGGTCAGCCAATTTTGGCTCATTGTGGAAAACATGAAAGTTTTTGTCCCAGGTTGCACAAGTTCACGATGGGACACTTGGAAATACCAAAAAGCCAAAATTGCCAATTGGCGGAAAAAGTGGAAGTTTTTGAGCCTCTTTGTAAAAAAAGTGAAAAGTTAAAAAGTGACCCGTGGGCCCGAATCAAGCTATAAATTGGGAAAAAGTCAAAGTTGAAGCCCCAGGGAAAAATTCAAACTTGAAGCCCACCATTGAAATTGTCGATTCAAAGTGGACATTTTTGTCCCAAGTTGGGCCAGTTCGAGGGACACTTTTGGAAATTTAACCAAATTTCCCAAAAGTGAAGTAAAAGTTCTAGAATGCTCTGCGGCTCCAAGTTCCAAGGTCTTGGGCCCGAAAAGCTGAATCGGTTGAAAAGTCAAAGCAGGAGCAGCGGGGCCGACGGAGGAACTTTGAGTTTTTGAGCCTTTTTCCAAAAAAGGTTAAAATGTTGAGAAAAGGGCTTGTGACCCCATTTCTAATCAAAACAGTGCCATGTGTCTAAGTTGAAAAATCAAAGTTGAAGCGGGGGTGCAGGACCAATTTTTTTCCAAATTACCAAATCTCTAAAAAATCTCAAAATGCAAAGGGCTTTCCCCCATAACCGCTCCCATCCCTTCCGGCCATGTGGACGGCCGCGATTTCAAAGCTATAAGAGAAAATCAAAACGGTTTATATTCAAACTGGCAAATCAAATGTAATAGTTGCTTTGCAAGATCTGGTTTTTAACCCACCTTGAGAGTTTTCTTTGCAATTGAGGAATTTGAAAAGGTGTAAAGGATTTGTAAAGATTGTAACCATTTTGGCAAAGGATATAATTGCTTCTCACATCCATTCCAAAGCTGGTTGACGATTGTTTTCAAAAAGACCAAGAGTGCTATGTACCTGGAAAAGATAGAAAAATGCCATACTTCTTCTATTTTCCCTTCTCCTTAGATTTTCCTCTATTCTCAAAGCTATGTACAAACTTTGCTTTAGCTTCAATAATAAAAGAAGGAATTTTTGCCTTTTTGATTGAGGGATTGATTGGTACCTTGTGATCAATGAATTTCATTCGGTCTTGTAGCTTCTCCTGCGGATTTGTTTTTCTTCTAACTATAAATGCATGTAAATGAAATTTCTAATTAATGTGTGTGGGCATCTGATATTCTACTCACAACATTAGTTTTCTCCTACGTCCATTTCCACTCCCCTTCCCCTTTCCAAGACAAAGTTTCTTCTCTAGTGAGACATTGCTAGCTTTGCCACAGGGTCAGTGGAGTGCCCATGTTGGATCTCTGGTCGAAAGGCCACCATTGAAATCCACTTTTTCATGCATGCACATACGAAAGTTGCACCATTCAAGTAGAGGGACTTAGATTCCCATAGCGTTGGCTTGAAACCCACCAATTTGTCCACAAGACATTTTTTCTTGCCAATAGTTTTTGGCAACCACCGTGGGGTAGATTTTACAGCATCTGCACCTAAAAAATGACCTCAAGGTCATAAAATACAAAAAAAAGATTCTAGAAGAAAAGTTTTCTAGAGATTGAATAATCACTCAGACTATATGGATGTAAATCATGGCTATTCTAGGAAATCCTCCTTGTTGAGAGACCTGATTTACTCTTTCACATCCAAGAAGACTTTGCTTCTGATATGAGAGAAGCTATTTGGCATAATAGACAAAGTTTCAATCAATACTTCATTGCCATAAGGATTCTGGACCTGGAAGAGGAACATGTTGCCGAATTGGAAAGGCAGAGACAAATTCTAGCACCGCAAAGAAGAGCATAAACTTTCAAGTTGGCTGATAGAAGATACACGTGGCAACTGAGGAAAGGAGGACAAATTGATCCCACATTTGAAGAGCTTGAAAGAGAGGTAGTTGTTGAAGAGGAGATAAGGGCTCAACTTGAAGAAATAGAAAGACTCCAAATTGAAGCAGAAGAAAGAGCAGCAACAGAAGTAGCCTTAGCAAGACTGGAGGATAGAAACAGGAATAGAATGGGTGATCATGAGCATGAGGAACGTAGGCCTAACATACCATGGGGAAGAAATACTTGGTCCACTTGCTCTTCCACAACCACTTCATGAGCTCCCAAGAGGATCAAGAAAGAACTTCCCAAAATTCAAAGGGGATGGTTCTCAGCTCCCTGAAGAACATGTAGCAACATTCATCACTACTTGTGGAGTGTTGGGAGTTGAAGATGAAGATGTTTCAGTTAGGCTCTTTGTGGAGTCACTCCAAGAAAGAGTTGTTGAATGGTTCTACATGTTGCCCGCAAGATCTGTCACATGTTGGGAAGATATAAGAAGTGCATTTGAACATAGGTTCAAGAGCACAGAAGATTGTCAGGATATGCTGGTCTAATTGGTTTAGATGAAGAAGGAGACCTCTGAATCAATGAGAGATTTTGTAGCAAGGTATAATAGGTTGACAAGAAGGATCCCAGAAGATGTGGTACCCCCTGAAAACAACTTGAAAAGGTTCTTCATCAGTGCTTTTCCATCAGAAGTTGGTTTCTTCCTCAGAAGAGCCCAACCAAGAACATTGAGGGAAGTTCAAGACTTTACAATTGAGACTGATGATGATCTAATTCTTTCTGGCAAAGTGAAAGGACCAAATGGGAAGCAAAAAGGTCAGAGTTCAAATTCAGTCACCATTGATCCAATGTTCCAAAAAATGGAAAATGACCTAGTTGCTTTGAAGAAGTAGCTGTCACAAATCACAATGAGGAATGCTCCAAGGAGACCAAATCCTCCTGATAGACCAAGAATTTCTCCACCTCCTCGTAGGCTTGCTCTTGAAGCACCACCAGTCAATGCCATCTGTGACACTAGGGAATCAGAAGAAGGAACAGACATTGAATAACTGAAGAAGAAAGCATGGATGACTATGAAAACTATCTTGAAATTGAATAGGTTGGCATGCACTCAATGGCCTGATTGAATACGTTTGATGATGAGGAGGAAGGTGATGAAGAAGCTCCAAGTTTTTCATGTGTTGTTTTCACTCGTGCACAATCCAAGAATGGTGTTTCAGCCTCAACAGTTGCAACTGAGAGTAGGAAGAACAAAGAAGATAGCTCTTCAAAGCCTCCACTAAACAAGATCATCAGCAGGGGATCACCATTACCACCTTCCATGGAATCAGCTAGAGAGAAATTAGATTCACCAATTGTCAAGGATCACACTGATGTGCCAAGTAAGTTATCTGATTCTTCTCCCAACTCAAAAGTTGTTAAGAGGCAATTCTCTTCTAAATGTTGGTTCTGCAAGAACATCTAAATTTCAATCAAAGGCTACACCCCCATCTCCTTCCAAGCCAATTGCTACATTTGAAAAAGAGAACCCAACACCAAAAGTAACGACGCACCCTTACCATTTAAGTCCTCATCCACTGTTGGAACCTCTTCCTCATCTACCATAACTTCATTTGACTTTGTAGAGTATGCTAGCAAAACCAAAGTCCAGCTCTCTGAAATTGAATACCTACAAACACATCCTACCCAATTTGACAGATTCATCAAGGCAGTTCGGGGTAGTAACTCTACATCCCCAATCTCTAATTCTAAAGGCTTACTTCCCACACCATCCACACCATCTTCTCAAAACATGCTAGCCCTCAGTGCCTCCACCACCAACAGAGTTGAGCCTTTTTACCTGTCACTTCTCATCAAAGGTTTCCAGCTGAAAAATTGCATCATAGATTATGGAGCCTTATATAATGTGATACCAGAAAAAGTTACAAATTCTCTTGGCCTCACTTTGACCTGGGTAAATGGCACATGCTACTCAATGGAATCTAAAAAAGTTCCATTGGTAGGAAGGATTAAGGATGCTCAGGTTGCACTAGCTGATTACCCTAACAAGAAGATACTCCTGGCCATTTTGGTGGCAGACATCCCAACATCTTTTGGTATGTTGTTGAGTAGAATTTTTTGCAGAGATATAGGTGGAGAAATAAAAATGGATTGGTCATCTGTAACTATCCGAGTGAAAGGAGAAATAAAGAAGTTGCTGCCAAACATAAAAATGAAGTTCACAGTAAGGAAGTATGATGATCCAAGAGCTGATATCCTTTTTCAAGATTGTGGGCTTGGAAATTACCTCCTTACATCATATAAGGAAGATGACTTGCCACTTCTCATGTAGGAAGAAGAAGACTGAATCTAGACAATGGATTTTGATGGCAGTCATTCCAGAGCAGGTTCAGGAGCTGGTGTAGTATTATACTCGCCCTCCAATGGGGTATATACTTTTTCCTACAAGCTGTAATTTGACAATACAAATAATACAATAGAGTATGAAGCATTACTCTTAGGCATGAATACAACAGAGGGCATGGGAATCAAGAATTTGAGATGCAAAGGTGATGCAGAGGTTGTGGTAAAGCAGGTCTTCCAGCAATATCAGGTGAAAAATCCTAGACTCAGGCAGTATAGAAACAGAGTGTGGGACTGCATTGAATCTTTTGATGCATTCTCCATTGAAGCTATCCCTAGGGAGCAGAATGAAAACGCTGATTCTCTAGCAGTGTCAGCTTCCTTAGTGACACCTCATCCTTATTTTGGCAAGGATAAAGTGATCATTGAGATGGTCTTCAGACCCAACGTACCAAACAATGCAAAACACTGGCAGGTCTTCAATGATGACAATCATATCTTATCCTTCTTAGAACAAAGGGAGAAATTCAATAATATTTTCTTTGAAGGAAGTGAAAACCCACACCGTGAATCATTCCCCAAAGAAGAGAAGGAAGGAATTGAGGGAATTGATGAAGGAGTAATCAAACTGAAAGGAAACAAAATCCCCAAAGGCCTAGTTTCTTTGGAAGACCTCTTTGACAAGCATGACAGGTTCATCCAAGAGAAAGAAAAATAGTCTTCTCGGTGTCCATCTGATTTTATCAAGAAAACATTGGCACTTCAGAGAATCCAAGGATGGTTAATATTGGTAAATGTTGCTCACCAGAAGAGAAGATAAAGTTTGTTGCTCTACTAAATAAGTACTCAGATGTCCTGGCCTATTCTTATGATGAACTCAAATCTTTTCAGCCAAAAGAAATGCATCACTCCATTCCTTTGAAGCAAGGACCTAAGCCCTTCAAGAAAAAACAAAGGCCCTACAATCCAAAGATTGCCGATGTTATCAAAGAAGAGGTGATAAAGATGCTCAATGCTAGAATCATCTTCCCCATCAACCATTCAACATGGGTGGCTAACATTGTGCTAGTAAGGAAGAAGAATGGGGAAATAAGGATTTGTGTAGACTTCTAAAATCTAAATCAGGAATCTTTCAAGGACAACTACCCTCTTCCAATCATGGATCATATTTTGCAAGCAGTCACTGGATCTGAAATGCTCTCTTTGCTTGATGGATTCTCAGGGTACAACCAAATCAAGGTGGTAGAAGAGGATTACAACAAAACATCCTTCACAACACCTTGGGGAACTTTTACCTACAACAGAATGCCTTTTAGCTTGATCAATGCTGGAGCTATTTTCCAGAGAGCAATGGACTTAGCCTTCAAATATTTGAAACATTACATTGTCATTTACCTTCATGACCTCACGGTTTTTTCAAAGAGGAGGGGAGATCATATCTATCATTTGGAGCAAGTCCTTGCAAGGTGTAGGAAACGTGGCATTTCTTAAATCCAAAGAAGTGCATTTTTGGAGTCACAGAAGGTAAGTTGCTAGGACACATTGTGAACAAACATGGAGCACACATTGATCCTGAGAGGATCAGAGCTATCCAAGCACTAGCCTTTCCAACCAGCAAGAAGGGAATTCATTCACTCTTTGGAAAGGTAAACTTCCTTCGTCATTTTGTGTCTGAGTGTTCTGAACTAACTAAGCATATAACTTCCATGATGAAGCCTCAAGAAGGTTTCAAGTGGAATAAGGAAGGAAAAGCAACATTTGAGGAGATAAAGAAAGCCATTGCCAAAGCTCCAACTATTATATCTCTAGATTTCAACAAGGATTTCATCATGTATTTATATGCATCAGAACATACACTCTTTTTTGTCCTTGTTCAGAAAAATGATGAAGGTTTGGAAGAACCAATTGCTTTCATGAGTTATCCTTTAAAAAATCATGAGCTAAAGTACAACCAATTGGAGAAACATGCCTACGCAGTGGTCAAAGCTGTTAAAAGTTTTAGATTCTACATTCTCAATTCCCATACAGTGGTGATGGTCTTTAGAAGTGCAATCAAGTCCATTTTGACTCAACAAGAGCCTGGGGCTAAGAGAGGAAGTTGGATTGCAAAAACCCAAGAGTATGACTTAGAGATTATACCCTCTAATATGGTAAGAGGAAATGGCTTGTGCAAGCTAATTGTTGAAGATGAAGCTCTCAAGGCTCAGCAAGGAGAAAAAGATGGTGTTTTCTCAACCTGTTCAGGAGACAGTCCACAAGCGCATTTTTTCACCACTACTGATGAGTGGTATGCTTACATTGCTTACTACCTCACTTATGGAGAATTCCCTCCTCATCTTGATTAGAAACAAATAAGGACACTGAAGCTAAAGGCATCCAAGTTTGTGATATGGAATCATGTACTTTACAAGAGAGGCCTAGATGGTTGTTTCCTCAGGTGTGTAGATAAGGAGCAGTAAGAAATGTTGCTCAGGGCATATCATGATCAAGCTTGTGGTGGACATTTTTTAGCAATGGTCACCACACATAAGATCCTCAGAGGGAGATATTATTGGCCCTCCATATTTGTAGACACTCAAGATTGGGTTTCCAAATGCAAAGCATGCCAACAATTTGTTGGAAAGCCACAACGAGCTGCATTGCCACTCAGGCTTGTGGTGATTACAGAACCATTTCAGCAATGTGGGATAGATTTTATTGGTGTTCTAAATCCTCATTCTAGTGTAGGGAATACTTATGTACTCACTACAACTGATTACTTCACTAAATGGGTGGAAACGATCCCAACCAAGCAAGCTATCTCTAAAAAATTCTGCAACTTCATCAAAGAGAATATCATTGTTTGTTTTGGAATACCACATAAAAATTTTGTAGACAATGCCACCTATTTCTCTTCCAAGGAGCTCACAGAGTTTTGTTATGGATTTGGAACCTCCCTATCTCACTCTTCTGACTACTACCCATAGGGAAATGGGCAAGATGAGTCAAGCAACAAGAACATTGTGACCATTGTTCGCAAGCTGGTAGATGAGAATCAAAGGAACTGGCACAAGAAGTTATATGATACATTGTGGGCCGATAGGATCACTCCCAAAAAGGAAATAGGTATGTCTCCATTCCAACTGTTGTATGGAGTTGAAGCAAAAATTCCTCTCATAATTGATATGTTAGCTCTCAAATTGTTACAGGCAATAGAAGATGGCTAGTACAAGGATTCCATTGACAAGAGGATCCTATTTCTGGAAAAGCTGGAAGAAAATAGATCCCAAGTGGTGGATCGAATCAAGGAGCATCAATTGAAAGTGAAGAATATTTTTGACAAGAGGGAAAAGGCAAGAGAATTCAAGGTTGGAGAATTTTTCCTGCTATGGGAAAAGAGAAGAGAACCAAAGGGCATCCATGGAAAGTTTGATTCATTATGGCTCGGCCCATTCCAAATTCATGGAGATTGTGGTGAGAATGTTTTTCTCCTCTCATACTTGGATGGAATGCCATTGGAATTACCTTGAAGTGGGCAATACTTGAAAATGTATCATCAGTGAAAGCGGGTTGTCCCCCGCCTTGTACCATAGGTGATTTCCAGGTGTGTTTCCCTTTCCATTGTGTGTTTTTTTTTTCCTTTCTATTGCATGTCGTGTGTTTCCTTCCCATTGTGTGCTTGTGTGTTTCCTTCTTTTGATCTTTCTTTCTCATAATTATATATGACTCTGTAAGGCCCAATGGATAAGGCACTGGTCAAAGTTGTTCTGTTTAAAAATTGAGATTCTGGATCCTCATACCACGTCTTCGTCATGCTTAGTCCATGTCATGTCCCCAAGCTAGAGCCAGCTGTTGTCTCCCAAAAACTGCTCTACAATTTCACAGCCAAATTCAAATTTTATTTTGAGCTCATGCCCTTCATTGGTGTCTAATCTAAGTTAGAGGTTCGTGAAGTTAGCAAAATTCATTGCCTAGTGTTGTTTAAATTTTTGTTTTGCTCATTTTGAGAAATTCTCCATCTCTCGGTCTATGCAGGTAATATCCTCTTTACAATCTCCTTTTTTTGATCAAAATTGTTCACTTGTTCTATGGCGTGGGTTTTCAAATCATTTTTTTTCCTCCATGCCTCTAGCTCGTGAAGGAAATTCAAAAATTGGACTCAAAATGATGAAGTTCTCTTCCTCTGTGTATTTTTCCCATAGTCGGGAATGATGGGCATTTTATTCCCCATAAAATTTTGGCCCCATCATCCACGGGTATGTGGACATACCTAATTTGAAGCAGGTCGGTAGAGAAAATTGATTTTTTGTGCCTCTTTGTAAAAAAGGCGAAAATTTAAAAAGTGACCCGTAGCCCCAATGAGGCTATAAAGGGAAAAAGTCAAAGTTAAAGACCACAGGGAAAAAGTCAAAGGTGAAGCCCGTAGGGATAAAGTCAAAGGTGAAGCCTGCTATTGAAAAGTCAAAGCAGACAAGTGGGTCATCGGGGCACTTTTGGAAATTTAACCAAATTCCCAAAAGTGAAGTAAAATTTCTAGAATGCTCCACGTATCCACCAAGATCTCGGGCCCACCGTTGAAAAGTCAAAGCGGGAGAGTGAAACGGTGGAGAACTTTGAGTTTTTGAGTCTTTTTCCAAAAAAGGTTAAAATGTTGATGTTCGTGCAAAATCACAGCACCCCCAAATGATTTAAGGATCTACTTTTCTAAGGCAGGGTCATTTGGTGTGATTTGCATAACATTGGATCATTCCCCAAGCTATGGGACTTGCAAATGGGAATGATCCTCTAGAGAACGTTGGTTCCTCTTCCTAATGTACCTACCACAAGTTATTCCAGTGTAGGAAAGCTAATCTAATTCTAATCTAACTTCCAAGGAGACAAGGAGAGAAAGAAAACAAGGAAAAATAGAGCCTACACTAACACGGTGATACACCAGAGAAGGAAAGTGTTGATCATCTACCAAAACTGCCATGGAGCAAAAGGAGGCGAGCAATGGAAAGGACAAGTGCATCACAGACTAGAGATAGATTTCACACAGAAAATGTTCCAAAATCCCTAAAAACACAACTCCAAAACCTATAAATGACATTCAAACATGAACAGATGCCCTGCAACAATAAGAGGCAAGAAGAAACAACCAAAAAACAAGCAAAGGATGGGAAAATGTATCACAAAAACAAGTTCTTATTGCTCTAGAGTTATTTCACGGGAAAGAGGCAAAAAATGCCATCTACAGAGCAAGGGAGGAGGTTAGAACTCCATTTTCGACCCTGGGGAAGAAACGAAGAGGGAGGTAGATAAGAAGAATGAACAACCACTAACTAACTTCTTGAAAATGTGCCTCTGTTATAATATATAGAAAAATGTGAAAAGAGAGGGAAAAACATGAGAAAATATGATTCTCTGCTCCAACCACCGACAACATTCATAAATTTTGTCGAAAATTCAAGGCTCTATATGCAAATTCCATTCCCAAATGCATTTTGTCTACACGAGGGAGAAAAGACCCATATTTCATTAAATTTGGTGGTTGAAAACTAGTTCTGCATTTTTTCCATGCCAAATCACGTTTTGTAATTTTCTCCCACAAATCTCTACCAAAATTAAAAATTGAAGACTCCATGATGAAGAGAATCTCTAGATCTTTCCATTGGTACCAAGATTGTCAAAAATGGATCTCTGAATCAAAAAGATATGGCCTTCTGCCCTTTTTCCTTACGTTTCCTACAAATTTGGCTTCGGGAGAATTTTGAACTTTTTCCCCATAAATCCACTGATGATGTGGCATCCATTGGGGTTGACGGAGGCATGGGCTTCCTTTTTTCCATTTTACATTTTTTGACAAAAGGTCAAAAAATCTAATTTACCTCCGAAGTCCCGCATCCTCACATTAGCTTTTTGATGGGACCACGGGTCACATTTTGATTTTATATCTTTTGGAAGAAAAGGAAATTTTTCACTTTTTCCTCTGATGCCCCACCGATTTGAGTTCCTTTGGCAAAAACTCTCCTAAGCTCTGTAAGTCTGCCCTGGGAAAATTTTCCCTTCTAACTCTGCCGAGCCATAACTCAAAAATTACAAGGAGTTAGAAAGAGTTCTTTACCTTTCAGGAAAGGGAAAGAAATTATCTATCTGATGGAGCATTTTCTAGAAACATTTGAATGATTTAAATGTCTAAAATCTGGACTGAAGAAAAAAATGTAGTAAGTTAACCCAAAAATAAGGGTAGCTTATTTTGGTTAACAACTTTGACGACTCACAGGGGTCATTTGCATGCTAGATGAATGATCAGTGGCATTTTTTGCATACATTGGGCATGGAGTCAAGCATGATAACCAATTCTTTGATCTAAATCTGAAAATTTGACCTCTGAATCACTTGGAAACCCGCTGAATAACCAATTTGCTGATCTTCCATGGTGTCGTTTTGGTTTGCAACTTGTTCACCATGGTTTTTTTCATCCTCTAACTTGAAATTTGAAAGATCAAAATCTTCTCCAATGTTAGAGCTCGAGAAAGATGAAGTGGAAGGAAGAACTGAAGGTTCTTCTATAGCCTGATTTGTGTTGAAAGCCTTTGGATCTACATTTTTCTCCTCTAAATTTGGAATGTACTCCTCTTCTTTTTGATTTGGAGCAGCTTCTCCTTCCTCTTTTGTTTGAAGACCATCTTGCTCTTGATTGAATTCTTCGTCTAGAATGAAATTTTCCATATCAAACTCTTCAAAATTCTACTCTAGAGGACAAGTTGGGACACCAAAATTTCTTTTAGAGCTTTCCTCCAAAATAGATTCATTAACAAAAATAGGCCCTTCGAATGAAAGTAAGAAAACACCAATAATGTCTTCTTCTTCTACTGCTACAAACTCTGATTTGGTCTCATCCACTTGCTCCTTTCCAATGGGAATTTGAGCTGATTTGTTTTCTCCTTCTTTGGCTGATTGGGCAGTTTGAATTGGATCAACATTTTCTTCACTTAAAGTGCCAACATGGACACTACATTCTTAGTAAACTAGCTACTGATTTTGTCCTTCCTTTTCTTGTTCTTTCTCTACTACAAATTTAGTCTTAGCCACCATTGGCTCTTCAACTTTCTTCTCCTCTAAAGGCTTGACAGGAAAAGGAATCTCTGTTATCCCAAACCTAAGAGCTAAGCTCACAAAACTTTTAACCATTTTGTATTCTTTCACTTCTTCTTCTTCTTGTCCTTCATGACTGATTTTTAAAATTTCTTCTTCTCCACATGGAATTGGGAAGGCAAGAGAAAGAGTGGGTTGGGATTCAACCATTTTTTTATTTATTTATGGTGGTGGAAGGGATGAAACTTCTTTGTTTCCTTTGAGTGGAACGTATTTCTTTTTGCTCTTGTGGAAGGGATTTGGTTTTGGAAGAGAACAAGGTAGAAAAAATGAGATGGATGAGAGACTAGGGGATGGACGGATGGTTTTCACAAATTGGGCAGCATCTGTTGGGTGTACAACTTGACATTGTTGAAATGGTAAAGCTCGAGAATAAGAAGAAGAAATACAAGGAACTACAAACGACTTACCCATTGATAAGGTTGATTTAGACTCTGCTCATATGCTTCTATCTCCTTATATCATTGTGTAAATTAGGAAACATCTCAATTATGAAGTCCAGCTTCTCTTGATGGTTGTAGTGTCTTGGAAAATTGCCTTCCCATGGACAGGGTGCCCTACAACCAATTCAGAACACCTTCATTTGAGTTGTAGCTCTTGACTGCACCATGCCTATCTCATTTTTTGTGATCTTATGAGTAGACCAACATCTTGCATTCAATTTTCTTCAATGTTTGCATATCACTACTCTTGCAAATCTCTATAGCCAAACTGATTTTGTTACTGCTTCTCATAGTGGTAACCATACTGATTTTGGATTTTCTTAAAATGTTGATTTGAGGGATTTGTCAAGCTTATTGGATTTAGAATGTGTTGTTGCTGCAGTAGATGTGAATTCCATGGTGCAAATGAAGTCATGAATGCATAACCTCATGAAATGGAAAGAATGAAAGAATGTGCAAAGAAGGATGAATGGAAGTGAATGGAAAACAGGTATGCAACTTAGAGAATGAGTTATTTACTAGATGGAGTCACCAGATGTGCAAATTGAAGCTTCTAATAAGCTGGAAATTGCAACAAGTGCACATAAATATTGTTACAATGAAGTGGAGACCTCTAACGTCCCACCAGGTCTGCCAAAATTGTTAGTATGAAATCACAACACGCCCAAACGAGTTATGGGTCTGATTTTCTAAGGTAGGGTCATTTGGTGTGATTTACATAACATTGGATCACTCCCCAAGTTGTGGGACTTACAAATGGGAATGATCCTCCAGAGAAGGCCGGTTCCTCTTCCTAAACTATCGACCACAAGTTGTTCTAATGCAGGTAAGCTAATATAATCCTAATCTAACATCTAAGGAGACAAGGAGAGAAAGAAAACTAGAAAAAATTAGATCCTACACTATAATGGCGATACACCAGCGAAAGAAAATGTTGATCATCTATCAAAACTACAATGGAAACAAAGAGAGGTGAACAATGGAGAGGATGGAAAAGTGCATCACAGACCAGAGATGGACTTCACACAGAAAATGTTCCAAAATCCCTAAAAACACAGCTCCAAAACCTGAAAATGACAATCAAACATGCAAAGATGCCCTGCAACAATGAGAGGCAAGAAGAAACAACCGAAAACTAGCAAAGGATGAATAAATACATCACAAAAACATGTTTTTTTGCTCTAGATTTACACAGTGCACCATATCACGGGCAAGAGGCCAAAAAAACACCATTATAGAGTAGGGGAGGAGGTTCCAACTCCATTTTTGACCCTGTAGAAGAAATGAATAGGGAAGCAGAGAAGAAGAGTGAACAACCACCAACTAAATTCTTAAAAATGTTCCTCTGTTATAATATATAGCAAAATGTGAAAAGATAGTGAAAACATGAGAAAATATGATTCTTTTCTTCAACCGCCGACAACATTAAAAAATTGGTCAAGAAAGTGAAGGATCCTCTGCAAATTCCATTCCCCAATACATTTTTACCAGGTCGAGGAGAGAACGGCCATTCTTCATTAATTTTGGTGGTTGAAACTAGTTTTTTTGTCTTTTCCCATGCCAAAATGTGTTTCTACATTTTCTCCCACAAATCTTTACGAAAATTAAAAATGTAATATCCCATGATGAATAAAATCTCTGGATCTTTCCATTGGTACTAAGATTGCCAAAAATGGAGCCCTGGATCAAAAGATAAGGCCTTTTGAGTTTTTCCTTAACGTTTCCAACAAATTTGGCTTCAGACGAATTTTGAACTTTTCCCCCAGAAATCCACTAATGACATGGCATCCATTGGGGTTGGTGGAGGCAAGGGCTTCCTTTTTTCCCATTTACATTTTGTGAAAAAATTTTAAAAAATCCAATTTACCTCTGAAGTCTTGCATCCACGCATTAGCTTTTGGATGGGGCCGCAAGTCACATTTTGATTTTATCCCTTTTGGAAGAAAAGGAAATTTTTAACTTTTTCCTTCAATGCCCTGCCGGTCCATGTTCCTTTGGCAAACGACTCTCCCAATATCCGCAAGTGCTCCTTGGGAAAAATTTCCCTTCTAACTCCACTGAGTCATAACTCAAAAATACGAGTTAGAAAGAGTTCTTTACCTTTCTGGAAAGGGGAAGAAATTCTCTATCTAATGAAGCATTTCCAGAAATCCTTGAGTGCCTAAACTTTGTGAAATTTGGACTAAGGCTCATACAGGAGGTATGTTAACTAAAAATTAGAGGGAGCTTATTTTGGTTAACAACTTTGGTGACTCACAGGGGTCATCTGCCTGTTAGATGAATGATCAGTGGCCTTTGTTGCATCCATTGGGCATGGAGTCAAGCATGATAACCAATTTTCTCATCTAACTCTTAAAATATGACCTATGAGCCATTTGGAAACCCACTGACACTTGAAGTTGAACTTCACCGAAAGTGAACTAAATGCGTTGTGCAAGAAAATACAACACCAATAACTATATACAAATTGAAAATCATACATGCTCCAAATGGAACATGTAGAGTGTGCAAAAGCACTTGTTCTGCTGAAAATAAACCTACCTACACTACTCTAACCGAGAGAAAAGGGATCTCAAACAAAGATTGTAACTGGCAGTGAGAAATAGCTTCCCTTCCTCAAAAATGGCAGCCATGCAACTGATTTGGCACTGAACATGGCTGGTTGGATGAATGATAAACTAACTACAAGCCGATCTTCTACCCAATTAACCATAGTATCAACTAAAGACAAATCCAATACCTATTTTAGCTACTCTGCATTTGGATTGAAGAGGTATGGCAGTTGATCCTTGGTGCTTTGTAGCTCATCCTCATTCCCTAAAATGGGCATGACCAAATTTGGCTTCTCCTTTGGCTCCAATGAAGTAAAATACCTGATTGGCCAAGGTCTGATCCATTTGATATGCCCACTCCTTTGATTTTCCACTCCAAAAATGGATTCTTCTTTTAGAGCTCTTTGGGTGAATGGTGTGGAAGGAATGGTGGAACTCTTTTGTTGTTTCTCTTCTTCCTCCTGTGAAGAGCATGAAAGGTTTGAGTCTCCCAACCTAAATTCCAAAAGGCTGCTACAAAGTATAGACTGCTGCAAATGAGTGCTCTTCTTCATGACAGAAGGTTCACATATTTGAAGGATGAATGAAGGAGAAAACAATAGAAACTCAACTAATTCTTCTCCATCCAAACATTCCTCCAAATTAGACAATTAATTTGCTTCATTGTTGTCCTGCTGAAAATGTTCAACCTCTTCCATGGTATATTTTTGGTTTGAAACTTGTTCACCATGGTTTCTTTAATCCTCCAACATGAAGTTTTTAAGATCAAACTCTTCTCCAATGTTAGAGCTCAAGAAATATGAAGTGGAAGGAAGAACTCAAGGTTCTTCTATAGCCTGTTTTGTGTTCAAAGCCTTTGGATCTGCATTTTTCTCCTCCACAACTAGAATGTACTCCTCTTCTTTTAGATTTGGAGCAGCTTCTCCTTCCTATGTTGTTTGAAGACCATCTTGCTCATGTTTGAACTCTTCCTCTAGCATGAATTTTTCCATAACAAACTCCTCAAACTGCTGCTCTAGATTTCTTCTAGAGCTTTCCTCCAAAATGGATTCATCAACCAAAGCAGGCCCTTCAAATGAAAGCAAGAAAACACCAATAATGTCTTCTTCTTCTACTACTAAAAACTTTGATTTGGTCTCATCCACTTGCTCATTTCCAATGGGACTTTGAGCTAATTTATTTTCTCCATCCTTGGCTAATTGGACAGTTTGAATTGGATCAGCATTCTATTCACTTAAAGTGCCAACATGGACACTACATTCTGAGTAAACTGACTATTTATTTTCTTCTTTCTTTTCTTATTCTTTCTCTGCTGCAAATTCAGTCTTAGCCACCACTAGCTCCTCAACTTTCTTCTCCTTTGAAGGCTTGAGCAAAAAAGGAATGTTTGTTATCCCAAACCTAAAAGATAAGCTCACTAAGCTTTTAACCATTTCTTATTCTTTCACTTCTTCTTATTTTCCTTCATGACTGATTTTTAAAATCTCTTCTTCTCCACATGGAATTGTGAAGGCAACAGAAGGAGTAGGTTGGGATTCAACCATTTTTTTCATTTGTTTGTAGTGGTGGAAGAGATGAAACTTCTTTGTTTCCTTGGAGTGGAAGGTATTTCTTTTTGCTCTTGTGGAGGGGATTTGGATTTGGAAGAAAAGAGGGTAGAAAAGCTTAGATGGGATGGGAGACTATGGGATGGAGGGATGGTTTTAATAACTGGAGCAACATTGGTTGAGTTTACAACTTGACATTGTTGAAATGGTAAATCTTGAGATGAAGAAGAAGAAATACAAGGAACTTTTGAATGACTTACCCATTGACAAGTTTGATTGAGACTCTGCTCATATGCTTCTATCTACTCAGTTCATTGTGCAAGTTAGGGCAGCATCTCAATTATGAATTCTAGCTTCTCTTGAGGGCTATAGTGTCTTGAAAAAGGGCCTTCCCATAGACAAGGTGCCCTGCAACCAATTCTGAACACCTTCATTTGAGTTGTAGCTCTTGAGTACACCATGCCAATTTCCTTTTTTTGGATCTTCTCAGTAGACCATCATCTTGCATTTGATTTTCTTCATTGTTTTCATACCCCTGCTCTTGGAAAGCTCCATAGCCAAACTGATTTTGGCACTGTTGCTCATAGCAGTAACCATGCTGACTTTGGATTTTCTCAAAATGTTGATTTAAAGGATTTGTAAAGCTTATTGGAATTGGAATGTGTTGTTGGTGTTGTAGATGTGAATTCCATAGTGGAAATGAAGGCATGATTGGACAAACTCAGGGAATGGAAATAATGAAAGAATATAGAAAGAACGATGAATGGAAGTTAATGTAAAACAGTTCTGCAACTCAGAGAATGAGTTGTTTATAAAATGGAGTCGCCAAATGTGTAAATTGAAGCTTCTAATAAGTTGGAAATTGCAACAAGTGCACATGAATCTTGTTACAATGAAGTGTAGACCTCTAAGGTCCAACCGGGAGTGCCAAAAATGTAAGTTTGAAATAACAACACTCCCAAATGAGTTATGGATCTGCTTTTCTAAGGCAGGGTCATTTGGTGTGATTTACATAACATTTGATCATTCCCCAAGCTGTGGAACTTGCAAATATGAATGATCCTCTAGAGAAGGTTGGTTCCTCTTCCTAAACTACTAGCCAAAAGCTATTCTAGCACATGGAGGCTAATATAATCCTAATTTAACATCCAAGGAGACAAGGGGAGAAAGAAAACTAGAAAAAATAGAGCCTAAACTAAAATGGTTATACACCAGTGAAGAAAAATGTTGATTATCTATCAAAACTGCCATGGAAATAAAGAGAGGTGAGAAATGGAGAGGATGGACAAGTACATCACAGACTAAAGATAGACTTCAGAAAAAAAATGTTCTAAAATCCCTAAAAACATAGCTTCAAAACCTACAAATAACATTCAAACATGCATAGATTCCCTACAAGGATGAGAGGCAAGAAGAAACAACCAAAAATGAGCAAAGGATAGACAAATGCATCAAAAAAACATGTTTTTTTTGCTCCAAATTTTCACAGTGCACCATTTCATGGGAAAAAGGTGAAGAAAACGCCATTACAGAGCAGGGTTGGAGGTTCCATCTCCATTTTCCAGCCTGGGGAAGAAAATAAGAGGGAGGCAGAGAAGGAGAGTGGACAACTACTAACTAACTTCTTGAAAATGTGCCTCTGTTAGAATATACAGTAAAAGGTGAAAAGATAGGGAAAACATGAGAAAATCTTATTATCTACTCCAACCATCGACATCATTCAAAAAAATTTCAAGATAGTCAAGGATCCTCTGCAAATTCCATTCCAAAAGCATTTTGACTAGCTCGAGGAGAGAACAGCCATACTTCATTAATTTTGGTGGTTGAAACTGGTTTTTTTGTATTTTTCCGTGCCACAACATATTTTTGCATTTTCTCACACAAATCTTTACCAAAATTCAAAATGTAATATCCCATGATGAATAAAATCTCCGGATCTTTCCATTGGTACCAAGATTGTAAAAAATGGAGCTCTAGATCAAAAGATGTGGCCTTCTGAGTTTTTCCTTAACGTTTCCTACAAATTTGGATTTGGTTGAATTTTGAAATTTTTCCCCGCAAATCTGATGATGACGTGGCATCCATTGGGGTCGGTGGAGGCAACGGCTTCCTTTTTTCCATTCTACATTTTTTGACAAAAAAGTCAAAAAATCCAATTTAGCTTCGAAGTCCCGCATCCCCGCATTAGCTTTTTTATGGGGCCACAGGTCGCATTTTGACTTTATGCCTTTTGGAAGAAAAGGAAATTTTTCACTTTTTTCTCGAATGCCCCACCGGTCCAAGTTCCTTTGGCAAAAAACTCTCCCTAAGCTCCGCAAGTTCGCCTTGGGAAAATTTTGCCTTCTAACTTGGCCAAGTCATAACTTAAAAATAC
Source organism: Taxus chinensis (assembly GCA_019776745.2). Lineage (NCBI taxonomy): Eukaryota > Viridiplantae > Streptophyta > Pinopsida > Cupressales > Taxaceae > Taxus > Taxus chinensis. The sequence continues at coordinate 650,353,401 of CM034156.1, forward strand.
AAGAAGTTAGAAAGAGTTCTTTACTTTCTGGAAAGGGGAAGAAATTCTCTATCTGATGGAGCATCCAAAATTCCAAATCTCTAAAAAATCGCAAAACACAAAGGTATTTCCCCCGTACCCACTCTAATCTCTTCCTACCACGTGGACGACCCAATTTCAAATTTATAAGAGAAAATCAAACTGGAAAATCAAATGTAACGTCCGCATTGCAAGATCTGGTTTTTAACCCGCCATGAGCGCTTTCTTCGCAATGGAGGAATTTGAAGAGGTGTAAATGATTTGTAACTTTGTAACCATTTTGGCAAAGGATATAATGGCTCCTCAGAGCCATTCCAAATGGCTGGCGATTGTATTCAAAAAGACCAGAGTGTTCTGTACCTAGAAAATATAGAAAACATTATACTTCTTCTATTTTCCCTTCTCCTTAGATTTTCCTCTATTCTCAAAGCTCTGTACAAACTCTGCTTTAGCTTCAATAATAAAAGAATGAATTTTCACCTTTTTGATTGAGGGATTGATTGGTACCTTGCGACCAATGAATTTTATTTGGTCTTGTAGCTTCTCCTATGGATTTTTTTTTCTTCTAAATATAAATGCATGCAAAAAAAAATTCTAATTAATGTGTGCGGGAATCTGATATTCTACTCACAACATTAGTTTTCTCCTACCTCTATTTCCACTCCCCTTCCCCTTTCCGAGACAAATTTTCTTCTCTAGTGAGACATTGCTAGCTTTGCCACATGGTCAGTAGACTGCCCCTGTTGGATCTTAGGTCAAAAGGCCACCATTGAAATCCACCTTTTATGCATGCGCATATGGAAGCTGCACCATTCAAGTAGAGGGACTTAGATTCCCATAGTATTGGCTTGAAACCCACCAATTTTTCCACAAGGCAAATTTTCTCACCAACACTTCTTGAAGATTTTGGACATGGTTTATAGCTCTATCTAGATATTATGTGATGGTTAGGGCACAGAGTGCCAATCTAGTATTGATTATTATCATAGTTTCATTTCAGCACATGATTTTGGTTTCCAATAGTACGTGATACAGTTGATCATATTTGACGTATGATAGATTTATGTTATCATTTCATACTTTGATAGCATTGGTGTATTTTGGCTATAGCATATTATCATGATTATTGTAGTTGGAGCTCATATCTTGCTTAATTATGGATGCACATTGATAGTATATGACCATCATGAGTTTATATTTATTATTACATTTTTAGCATGCTAACCATGATTATTTATCATCATTATTTATTAGATTTATATATATTGGGAAATTATGTTTAATGTTTGCAATGAGTGTGCAGATTACAGAGCACGTGGGTTTCAAGGTAGCATCTCAAGATACACAAGCAACCGATTTGGCCGAGTCCTAGTCATGTTTGTTGTATGAAGCCTTATCTAATTGACTGCATGTTGTATAGGGGCACCATGGGTGACTCCAAAACTTGTAATTAATGTAATTATGTTTTATTAGTCTTTTGTAAACTAGTTTGGGGGACCTAATGGTCCCCACTTACATTAGAAGTGTATTAGAGTAATTAATTTTGTTTTCAAAAGGTTTAGGTCACATAAACACCCCTTGGGTGGGCCCCACATCCTCTACACTTGTGACCAAATGTGCCAAACCCGAAATTGGGCTATTTATGACTATTTTTTGTGACCTACTTTTAGTCTTTGTGGAGTTCACTTAGCATGAAAAAGAAGCCCTTGGACCCTACCTATTGGGTAGGGGTGGCTTAATTTCAAGGTCATAGATGGGATTTTTACCTCTCATTTTTCCTCTCATTGGTCATCATACATGTAAGAATGGATTGGGTATGTGTGTTTGTAAAAAATTTGCAATAAGTTTTTTTTGACTTATTAACATTTTGGGCAATTTGAGGAGATTTAGTGTTAAAAGTTAGTTTATCTTTTACTCTCCTTTTTATTTTTAGAGTCTTTGACTTGGAGGAAAAGAGAGGGGTGACACATGTCACCCTCTCATTGGTGAGAAATTTTTTGGCTTCTCTTCAAATTCTCCCTCATGGGGAGGAAGAAGAGAACTTTTTTTTTGGGAGATTTTGCTTGGGGGCTTGGTGATTTGGAGCTAGAGCTTGCTTGGAGAAGGAAGTGGAAAGCTTAGAGTGTTGGAGAGATTTTGAGGTAGGATCCTTGAGCTCTTTTTTATGTTTTATATTATGTTAAATCTTATTCTTGTTTGTTTAAAATGCGTGTGTGTTGTTTCTTGTGTGTGGCTATTTGTTGAGTATGCTTTGTGTTGTACTTTATTTTTCTCCATCCATCATATGTAGCATGATGGATTTTAGAGTTTTATGGGGGAAGAGAGAGGGATTTTCCCTCTTAAACCTCCATGGCTTGATGGGATAAGCCATGTAGGTTATTTTTTTACTTCCCCTCATATGGTTTGAGGTGGGGAAGGTGGTCATATGGTTTGAACCCCCTTCCCTATTCTTGGATAGGAAACCCAATGGGTTTGAAAATCCCTCCCAAGAAGGATTTTGGTGAATGGGTGGAGAAATAAGGAGTGGGTTGATGATTTGGAGGAATAAGGAGGTTGTGAAGATTCTTGTTTGTGTGCATCCAATGTTTGGACCACACTTTTGACACCTTGGATATTTCTTCTTCTCTTCCCCATTTTGGAGGTAGAATATGGTTTCTCCTCCTTGCCTTCTTTGTAAAAATTTGGTGTTCATCTTAGTGTTTGGATTGTCTTGATTGTGAAATTATATTGTTTTTATGTATCCCTTTATCTTGTGCAAAATCATTGGAAGCTATCTCTCTCTCCCATGGGCTTGGGGGATGCTAGCATGTCTTATAACCTTGGAAAGACATGTAATGATGCCTAAAGGTTGGGTGGTTAAACAAGATTTTTCTCCTTGTGTTGGTTCTTTAAAAGTATTCAAAGTTGGAGCTCAAGTGGAAGATAGTTGGAGACTCTTTTCATCTTGGATTATCAGTCTTCTTCATCCTTTTGTGGACATCACTCTCATTGTAACTTTATGGATATTGCTATGTGGAAGCTTTTCTTGACTTGCCAAATCCCCCATTTTGTATTTGGTATTATTTGTAATCTTGAGGCATATTTTCTTGGGCAACCTCTCTTCCATCTTGAAAGAATCTTGTAATATGGTTTCTTGAGTATTCTAAGTATGTTGGAATCATGGAAATTTTGATTCTAAGTTACATGGAAACATAAAATTTATTGTATGATAGATATTATAGAAGTATTAAACTTGGTAATGCAACACAAGGAATTGATTGAGAGTTAATCTTGTTAAAATCATGTTTTAAAGTGGAATTATCTTTTGTAAGTAAAATAATTGGTTGTTACATGATATTTAACAACACTATTTTTATGGTTGTGATATTATGACAAACGTTTAAAATGAAAATATGATATTTACTCCTTGTTGAATATCCTTCTTGATAGAAATTTGAATTAATTACTTTTCTAGAGCATTAGAAAAGGAATCTAATCATTATCTCCAATATAAGATACTTTTTTTATCCTTTTACAAAGTTAAAATAGTCTTAGTTTGTTGGGAATAGGAGCTTGGCTTTCACAAACCAAGAAAGTTTTCTAAAGCAATGTGTTAAAATAGTTTTTTTTTTTCTTTTAAAGTACCGAACTAAGGATGAATAAACTAGTAGGTATATATACTTTCCAAAAATAACTTTTATTTTTTACTTGTAGATTTATGAGAATATTATATAATATTAATGAAGTAAAATATTTTTGCATATTTGTATTTCAAAAATATAATTTCATTTTAACCAAAACTGGAGTTTAATATGAAGTTATATATTGGTATAAATAAGCATTAAAACATAGTATATTAATATATGTAAATGCTTCATATCACATGCATATACATGATCAAGCATGTATATATTTATAGAACCGATCTATTTTTAGACTAAAACATGATCAAGCGGTGAATGAAAAGTTCCCAACCCCTATAAATACTTATCAATATCATGTAATCGGTATACTGTTCTGGTGATATTTTGAATTTGAGCTTATGCGAGTGTTTAGAGATTATTTGATCATGCCATAGAGAGGTCTGTAAGGTCTAAAAAGTCATTGGATTATCTGGTATTGTATGGAAGACTCTGCTATAAGTTGATTTATTATGTATAAGTATCATGATTAATAATGAATATTCAACCCTCTCTTGATTAACTATAATGATATTTGTGCATGTTATGGTTCTGTGATTGTATATTATCCATGTGGTATGTTTGTATGCTTGTGGTAACCATGAGTGCAATAACTACATCTTGATAGCCAACACAAGAAGGAACCTGATAGAGTTATGCATGCTTTAGGTGAGCACTTAGAATTTTTTCTAGATGATGTACCAATGTACCTAACTATGTCATGTTGAACCTAGACTGTAGTGTGACAAAACTTAATTAAGTGTTTATTTAGCATACAAAATATCCAATACCTGAGCTATATTATTAATTAAGTAGAGATAGATGCAGATCAAGATAAGATCAAAGTGATTAAGTATAGGCCTTTTCTTTACAACCATCATAGATTTGTGGAGCTTTCTTAAACTTGTAAATTTATACCATAGGTTTATCCTTTGTTATTTGAACATATTTTACAAGGTCAACCAAAAATCATGTAAAAAATCCAAGGTTGATTAGACTCACGAACATGAAATTTATTTATATGTTTTCAAACAACTCATTTGTACAATGACTATTATTGTAATGTTTGACATTATACACTCCTAACTTCACAATGATGCATATGATAATTTACTTAATGTGCTAATCATACTATATGGAAATCTAGTCATAAACCACTTAGAGAGATTCAATAACATGGTGAAGAGGTACCCCACCTTTGAAAAAGAGTTGTATGCTATTACGCAAGAAGTCAAGAAATGATGAAACTACATCTTGGGAAAGGATATAATTGCTCATTTTGATCACTGAACCACTTTATTTCATGTAAATGTAAAACTTGCTAGAGAACACATGACACACAAAGTAGATGTCTTAGCTTAAACAATTCCATCTTTTGATCATTGCCTTAGCCAACTTCCACTACACGTTGTCATCATAGTGATGGACACACATAACCACAATTTGATTTAGTATCTCTCTACTTGATTGAAAATGACTTAAATTATTCCTATACCACTATTTTTTAGGGTGAAAATGTTACGAAGTTATTTCTAGATAACAATATTCTCTAAAAACTTCTCCATCTCGATGTACCTGATGATGCACTTAGCAAAAGACTCATTTGGTAGATGTACTATGCCAAGACTTTGAGACACTTTGGTTTTATAAAGACTCTAGCCACATTATATTTAACTTTATACTAGTTATGTCCACACATAGACATGGAACACAACATGAAATAATGCATTCCTTGTTGCATCACCAAGCCCTAAAAATCCAAGACTCTACAAACCACTATTGGTTCTATAGATGATGGGAATCCATTTGGATGGATTTCTTGACTAGAGATTATATGAAACATTTCCAACACAATGTAATAGCCTTTTTTTTTAGTGGATAGGTTTTTGAAGATGACCATCATAGTTCCCAACAAGAAGAAAATTTATACAAATATAAATGATTAGGTATTCAACCATGTACATTCCCACTTTCGGATTCCAACATCCATCTTATCTAACTTAAATCCTTGTTTTTTTGGTCACTTATAATAAATAATGTGGGATTTATGGGTATGTATCTTGATCAGTTGATAATGTTTCATTTTCAAAGGAAGGGAAAGGCATAAGTTTATGAATACACTATATTTCATCTTCTACACATGTACAAAAATATAGATGATTGTATTTGGGATGATAAATTGCTTTTACATCCAACATACCTACATCATATATCTTCATAATTCTATAGACAATAATTTTTGGTAACTTTTTCTTCTGCAATGAAAAGGTTGGCCATGTTCCCTTGCTAAGACAAATTTTCACATTTAGAATCCAATCTCCTCATCTCTCTAAGTCTTTTACAACTTTTTTATCTTTATACTCTACTTTGTCATTAATTATGAGACTAGTATTTGATCAAAATAACATAAAACTTTTTTATATTCATAATACAACTTTCAATTTTTAGTTTCATCTCTTCAGTTCAAAAATGTATGAAAGTGATGAGATGTAAGGTCAGATGTTGGCTAACTGTAAGGTCTCACCTCTTCACATTCACAAAATCTGATTTCAATTTCAAATTATTATTTGGTTCATTTAATTTTTCAAGGGTTAATATTATTAGAATATTTCACTTATGGAAGACTGTAAAAGAAAGTTAACATTACTTAATAACTAACATGACACTCTCATAAGATACCATTATAAATATATCTTCAAAAGAACTCAAAGGGTTTTTAAATCTTCCTAGTCACTACTAAAAGTATGAAAGCACTAAACCAGATCAAAAATTTCAGAATTTTCTACATTTCCAAGCATGAAAAAGTCACAAAACCATGCATTACTAAGAGAAAAGTCACTACAAGAAACACACAAGGGTTTCAATCAACATGAAGGGTTTGGTCACATCGTTAAGGCACACCATATCTCACTACTACCGAACCGGGTACATTCTATATCTATGCAATTAAATTGGTATTTTGGTGTTAAGAGACATGAGGTAACCCTTATGTAGTTTTTTATCTATTCACACTTACAAAAGAACCTAGGATAACTATATGAGACTTGATCCCCTAAAATAAGGGCAAGTAGTACAACAATTGGATTGTTTTAGTAGTTAGGAGTTTGAATTGTAAGGGTAGTATAATATCATCACACACATGTTTTATTCTTTTGGTTTGTTAATGCTTGTATGAAGGGTTTTGTAGGTTTCTTGGGGTTTACAAATTGTTGCATATGATTACAGGTCATCCCTAAGCTATGCAAGAAAAAGTGAAAAATAAAAAAGATAATTACCATACAAGCAAAGAACAAAAATAGTTATAAGTATAGATAGTAAAAGGGTACAAGACCATATAGTTCCATGTCATGATGATATAAATCAAGTCTATACATACAAAGGTTGTATGATCCCACCCTTGTTGGGTTAGAATCTCTAAAAATTTCATTGAAGCATCCACAATTCCAGATCATCATATTTCATTATTACACCACATCTAGATCATCCTTAATTTGTCTTTTACAACTAATTATTTCTCTCTTCAAACTAAAAATCCTTCTCAACAAATTTGAGCTATCATGCACAACGGAGCTCGAATTACTGACCCATAACTTATGTTACAAGCCTTTGTGCAACATTACAAGATCATTTTTCAAGCTCAGCTGCCCTCACGCAAATCGTCGAGTTGCTCTTGACCAATGTTTGGGGGTTGTGCCACACAAGATTTCATAGATGTAGAAGGTGTTCTGCAAAAGAATGATCACCATTGAAGACCTCCATGAAGCCAATATACAAATGGATAATGATAAAGTGTCAAGCTGCGATGGATTCCCTTGTGAATTCTATAAAAATCTCTTGGATTCTATCAGGAAAGAGCTTTTTCAGGTCTATCTTAAAGGATTTCAAAACCAGTCCCTAAGGCTCATGCTTTAACAAGGGGAACATTAAGTTTATCCCTAAGCACGGAGATCACAAGAAAATCACTTGTTGGCGGCCGATTATGCTGTTGAATGTCTCCTACAAAATCATTGCCAAAGCGTTAGCTTTGCGATTATGCAATCTTTTACCTGTTATTATTTAGCCATAAAAAATAGGATTCATACAGAGGCATTTCATCCTAGATAAACATCATCATGATTTAGAAAGGAATGGAATGGGCTCAAAAATCTCATCAGGTCGCCATGTTTATCAAGATTGACTTTAATAAGGCCGTATGATCAAATTGAATGGCCTTTCATCCTCACCATGCTTCAAGTCCTTGACTTTTGACCCATTTTTATTCAAACTGTCAATATGCTCTTTGTAGACATGCGTCTACTCAAATTTCTTTCAATGGATCTTATCTCAGATCCCTTTACACTATTCTATTATATCAAGCAAGGCTGTCCTCTTGCCCCTACCACTTTATGTGTTAGCAGCTGAAGGATTTGGTAATCTCTTAGGCCATGCTAAAGCACAAGGTCTTGTGCATTGAATCTCACTACCTAATGAGCCTCAATTCTCAACTCCTCAATGGGAATTTTTTGGATGATTCCTTCCTTATGCTTATTGAGGATGAGAGCAACATTTGCAATGCTATGCAATTCTTGGATAATTTTTTGCCTATCTTCTGGCTCATCCATTCAATGGTTAAAAAAATCAATGTTACAGGTAATATTTCCTTCCTGCGTCAGACTAGCTTGCCAAATTTGATTGGAAAATTCTACAGATGTGGTGAGATTTGCAAATTTCTAGGTATTCTTTTTGCTTTTCAAGCCTCTCCCGGCTGATCTATGACATTATGTCATTCAACAGGATGGCGGAAAAAATGGAATATTGGCTTACTAGGCCCTCTATCTCTAGCTGGCAAATTTCAAATTTTACTCTAAAGTTCTAGTTGCTACCCATGTCTACTACTTGTCTTGTTGGGTTCCATCTAATTCCTCCATCCAAAAGCTAGAAAAGTCTGCTCAACAGCATTTCCTATGGGCTAATGCCTCTACTGGGAAAGGTTTTACATCAAGTATCTTGGGATATATGTTGTCTTCCTTGCAACTATGTAGGCCTCGAGCTTATTCACATTCAATGCTAAGGGCAAGCTCTCTATGCTAAGTGGATCATCACAAGCATCACTGACCAAGAAGCTTGGAAAGTTCTCATATGACATGACATCAAGGAAGGCTCTCCTTATGGTCGCCTTGCATGGAAAGTATTAGGGTTTGAGAATTTTCTCATCACACCTGTGCCTACCAAAATCCTTGGCACTTTTGTACTTAAAATTATCTTGAAAGCATGGGAATGTTTCAAACCCTAGCTTTTATAGAAAGGGGATGTCTTTCGCAATGGGTTATCTCTTAACCAACAATCTCTTTGGTGGTCACCAGTTTTTCAATCCCAAGATCAATGCTTAGAAGAGGTCTCGGGAATCTCCGCGCTCAAATTCTTCAAGTGCGAAATTCAAACCATCAAGGACTTCTTCTACAAGAACACGTAATCCTAGTTATCTTGGCCAGATTTTAAATATATTTTCTAGCTTTCTAACCAAGATCAGGATACTTTCAATATTGTGATTAATTGGGTTCCTAATCACATGCTACATAATATTGTTGTGCTCTCTTCTCGACCTTGGTGGACAAACTGGAAGTGGTATGATGATACTCCTTTCTATAACTATAAAGCCAATAAAGGGTATCGATGGCTCTCACCCCATTTTCCCATGGTGGACAAACTTATTACTTGTTGGGGAATTCATGCCACTCTGTCTACTTGGGGGTGGATGGTTTGAGACTTTTTGGATTATATTTTTGGAGCCCAAAATTTTCTCACTTTCTTTTGTGTATTCTACACTAAGGCCTTCCTATCAAGGCTCGTCTTTTTCAAATTAGGATTCCATCTCCCAAATGCCCCTTCTGTGGGCATCTGGAAACATTTTTTCATGTCTTAGGGTTTTGTCCCAAAGCCCAAATTGCCTGGAACTAGATCTGTACTTTTTTCTTTCCCTCACGACCCCATTGTTTCACTTGGCAGCATATCCTCTTTGGAGACAATCCCAAACTTTTGCCCATGTTCACCCAAATTTGGTATGTTTTCAGAGGGGATATTTTATTTTGGATATAGAAAGAAAGAAATGGTTTTTTCTTTGTTAATTTTGCATTTGATCAATCTTTCTTGATTTATAATAAATCTATGATGATCTCCAATGTGCTTCTGCAAATTCAAGTCCAAGAAAATAAGGTGGCATTGGAGGTGGACCACCTCTAGACTCTATTGTAACACTGGGGGGAAGTGCCATGTAATGTTTCTTGGGTGCCTCCATCTCCCACCAGGCATTCCTTGTCTTCAACCCGTGGAGGTTGATGCAACAGATCCCAGCAAGGTTCCTTCAGTTGCACCCGCCGCTCTCCAGGACTGAGTCATCAGCATAGTCATTCGCATGTATTTTTGTCATGGTTAGGGCTCACCACCACACTCCTCAGCTCACCAACAGGGTTAAGGATTGTCACCATGGCAAAATGGGTAGGGGTCTTTGCCACATTCACCAGCTCACCAACAGGGCTATGGCTCTCCTCCTACCATCACTTCACACCATGCCCCTTGGAAACCACCACCACCCCTATCATCCTCTAGCAAATTCTCACGTCTCAGCCTCACCATTCCTACATGTGAGGAAGTAGACCCTAAGGAAGAGCTTACTACTGGTTGGGCGATTCTAGACATTGTCAAAGATCTACCTGGTTTGGGGTGGTCGGATGATAAGGATCTGCTTACCTCATGTATGTTTGTAGTTGCTGCTTGAATTTTCCTTTGTTTTTGTTGTTCTTTCCTAGGCTCAGCCTAGTTTGATTTTTTTTTGTTCTAGGCTTCGCCTAGTTTGTTTCATTGTTTTGGGGCGTGCTCTCATACTGCCCATTTTTTTTGTTGAAAGATATCTTGTATCTTATTGCATTAATATAATATAAGATCTTTTTCATCAAAAAAAAATAATTTTGGTCCATAACAATTTAACCTCCTTTTCTCCTTTTTGCATGGGGCCACTAAATACTAATTAAAATTGTTTATAGACGATATTTTAGCTTAAGACCCTTTATTCTAAAATTTATTCATTAAGGATCCATTTTGGTCCTCAAGGTATTAATGTTTTGCTAGAAGGATATACATTCCATATTAAATTAAGTATTTGGTCTCAATTTATCTATTTATTCATTTTTTATTTTTTTTTTAACATAGATAAGATTCTCATTGAAATGATTTAATTCTCGTTAATTAATTTGATTAACTTTTCGGTTAGTAATACGTACAATAATGAATTAGCATCAAATATAAGTTTGTTACTTGGAAATGCATTGCAGATGCATTATAAATAAAGTTATAGATGTATATATACCAAAATAAAGGGGTGGCTATTTGCTTACGGTAACAAGAGATCACAATTAGGAAAACACTATTATCATACCAACCATAAGGGCAAGATTAATGATATGATAATTTCACACTCCTCGATCAAATTTAATGTTCTGGAATAAATACAACTAATCTAATCCCCTTATAAGTGTTAAGTATTACTTGGTATATTTATGGACACCCTTATTAGAGTTATTTTAATTGCAATAAAGTTGTGTTTCTCTCATGACACTAGTAAACAATGACGATTTAAATAGAAAACATCCAGTTACACCTTGATTTAGGATAATTTCTTGAAATAATTATTGAATTATATCCTCACTTTTTTTATAATAATAATAATAATAATAATAATAATAAGTTAATTACTAGCTATAGTCCCGATCATAGTGGAGGAATTAATAAAATAATTTATTTTAAAAAAATTAGTCGTGATTTTAAGGTGTTTGTGTTTGGATTGGGTGCCAAAATATGGGGCATTACAATTGGGATTTATTTGGTTATTGGTGTTCTCATTATGCTTTATTTGGTTATTACTGGTCATTTCAGTCTCACCCTATTCCATATAATCCTAATTTTTTAATATGACTAAAGGTTCTTGTATTTTCTCAATGGACTAGATTGCTACAACTGTTGGAATATTACTTAAGTCAGATGGACCATGAAATGTGTCACATCGATGGATGAGTTAAATTAGTTGATCTAAAAAGTTGGGGCACCATGTTTATGACACACACCCATCCATATATATACAACACCTATGCATGTGTATAGGATATATATATATATATATATATATATATATATATATAATATATATAGGCATGTGTTTATGATAAAATAGGTAATTGTAAAATTTTATTGCATTGCACGTTTAAATTTATTATGGTGTTGTGTATTTTCTCCTTATATTATATCTTTTATGTCACTTAGAAGACCAATTTGTTCATGGCATTAGAGACATGTTCAATCTCTACTGGGGGCATTCTTCAAAGTAAGGAGTTGACGGGAGTTGGGAACTCCTAATGTACAAGGCTTTTCCTTGTCATTTTAAAACTTTATAGAAGCAACTCGCTATCTGATGAAGCACAAATCAGCTAGATTCTAACATAGTATTGAATTCTTATTACCATTTTTCTAATGGTCTCTTGTAACACATGAATTTCATGAATTAAGGAATACTAGTTATTTGGTTGTCAGTGAAGATTCATGTCCTGTTCTATAAATTTCATAACACTTGTTAAAGGATATTTTATTAAAAAAAAAAAAATCAACTTACACTATATACATATACACATGGATAAAAAACTAAAATTCTAGAAGCCCAATGTTAGCTTTAAATTTGAGTGCAAGATTCAGTTATTGTAAAATACAATCGTCTGATTCTTTTAAGTAATTTTTTGTAGAATATATAGCTTCGTATAGATGCAAAATCTTGTAGAACAATAAAATCTGCCAAGGCCAATGACAAAATTATGTGAGAAGAGTATAGGTTGGAATATTTTGATCATTCAAAATATATCACTTTTTCTCTTACTTATCACATGTAGTTGTACACCTCACTCTTGGTGTAGACACAACACATGTTGGTGTGATTCCTAGTTATATTTGTCACTATAGACTATACTTTTAAAAAAAAATTGTATTTTAAAGGGTAAAAATAACATTTACTTGGTTTCATAGGCTTTCTCATGCATGGAACTCCTTACTTGAGCCTAAAGTTAATTATTTTCATTGGTGCCTTATTTATCAGGGTTTCCCTGCAGTGAAAATCTAAGTCACATCGACATTCTCAATCCTAAGTGCCTTTTATGTTCTAGATATGAATCCTTTAAGCATTTTTTTTTGTCTTTTCCTTGTGCTCAGGCCATCTGGTCTTGGATTCATTCGCTCTTTCAACCCTACCACTCTTAATTCTTTTATTGGCGTCTACCTTTGTTTGGAGATTTTAGCCCTTAGTCTAATTTTATTGATAATTTTTGGCAACTTTTTTAGAGATTGTATTCTATTTCATATTTGGAAAGCTCAAAAAATTTATGTTATTCTGCATATATATTTAAGCTCAAGAAAAAATGTTGCTTTGGAAGTTGCTCACTTATAGGAGTTACACACTTGGGGAGTGCACCATGCACGATGATTCGGGTCCCTCAAAACCCTTTTCCTCCACCACCTCGACCATCTCTACCTCGGTGGCCTCCTCCACTAGTTCCGCATCGGAGAAGCCACTCTCAGAGCCACCCCTCTGCCTCTCCCCGGGGTTTCCCTTTAGCTATGTCCTCTTTTGGAGCATGTTGGAGTCCTCCTCCTTGGGGGAAGGCCTTGGCTAGCTCTCTACAGTGGGTCTCTCCTCCACTTGGATTTTAGACACTTCTTAGCTCTCCACTCCCTAGTTGGGGAATTATTGTTCCTTTATAGATGTAAATGCTAGATAAGGATGGCTAGCAGGTTGATCCTCCTCCGGCCAAGCTGTCAAGTGGAGCGTTCGTCCCTCCTCGAGATGATCCTTAAGGAGCAATGACTAGTGCCTAGTGCTCTCTACTTTTTTGTAACTCTCATGTTTTTTGTTTTCCCTTTGGATGCTTTCAGGTGCCTACATGGATTTTTTATGAGATCATGAATTTTCTAATCGTCCCTACTCTTCTAACTCTTTTTTCTTTTAATTAATATAAAGGACAGTTCCAATAGTAAAGGGGAAAAACTTAAATATGATCATGCAGCCTTATGGTCATGAAATTAAAGCCCTAACCCTTCATAATTAAATGATGTGATGCTTAGGTTGCTTTGACTTGTTTTGGCAATGATCCAAAATATTCCAAACAAAATTTGTTATCCATGGTTGTTTAGATACGTAGGATGATGCAAGAAAGTGTCTCCAACTTTAAGTCAACTAAATCTAGACAGAGAACAGAAAGCACAAAGTAAACGCAGGCTGAAAGAGCTATAATTTTGTCTCGTACCCAACGATTGTTACTCCAAAAATCCCACTATTTCCATAAAGTCATGGCTCCCATTTGGTTTTGGCTAGCACTGGCTATTATTTCTGGGATGTTTATGCACACCAACCATCCAATCATTAGTGGATTTTCAAGAGATGAAAGAAGATCACTCTTGGATTTCAAAGGAGGCCTTGTTGATCCCACTTGTTTCTTATCCTCCTGGCATGGATTCAACTTTTACCAATGGGAGGGTATTGTTTACGAATCCCTTTCTGACCATGTCATAGCTCTTGATATTAAAAACTATTACCGTTATCACCATCAAGATGGAGTGAACTTTGAGTGGGGTGATTTATCCATCACTATTTAATTTTTAGCATCTTAAATATTTAGATTTGGGATACAACGAGTTCAATCATATCCCCATATCTTCTCAATTCACTAAATTCAATAGGCCTACTTTCCTTGGCTTGTCAAATGTTGGATTTGGAGGCGAGATCCCTCTAGAGATGGGAAATATTACAACCTTGCATCACCAGGATCTCTCAATATGGATTTCTAATACCTTGGAGAACAGAAGGTTTGTAGCATGGATAAAGAATTTGAGAATCTTGGAATACCTGTCTATGGACGGAGTTAATCTGAAAATGACATCTGAGCACTGGGGTTATGCCCCTAGCAGCCTCTCTAATATGGATCTACCTATCCGTCATGCACATTTGTGGGGGGAATATTTATTTTAAAATGGTCAAAATTCCAACAAACCAATGTTGTGGTAGAGTGGTGGGCCTCCTGTCTTGTATTTTTCAGGTCACGAGTTCAAATCCTCCTATCTCTCTGCAAACATGCATGAGAGATAGGCTTAGTCCTCTAATATTACTCACCTTGACCTCTTTACTTATGGTTTTTTAGGTATTGCCCCTTCTCTCCTAAACTTCACTCACTTGTCTCTTCTCCATCTTCCATTTAATTCATTTCCATTCCTAGTTCTAATCTTGGTTTCAAAATGTCTCGTCTTTATTTTTTCCTTGATCTATCTTTGTGTGGTCTCAATTGGTCCATCCCTTCAGACTTTTTGTACCACTCTCGAATGAGCAACATTGACATGTCATATAACCAAAAGCTGACAGGAAACCTTTCTTTCATTAGAAACCACTCTTCCTCACTCACCTTTCTTTCATTGATTTATATTGCTCTAGGTGGAGTAATTCCTCCTATCATTGCAAAATTTCGAAAACTTGAGAAGTTGTAAATTCTAGGGAATTACCTAACATGAGATATACCCAAGTTTGAATTTGTATCTAGGGCATTCTCTCCTCTTTCATTCATTGATCTTTCCAGTAACAATCTAAAAGGCAATATACCTTTATACTTTTGGAGGCTTTCCTCACTTAGATATATTTGTCTTAATAACAACATACTTGATGGTCATATCTCACTTTTTTTGGGTCAACTCTCTGTTTTAGCATAATTTTGGCTAGATAACAACCTACTCACTAGTCATATTCCACCTTCTCTCAGTCAACTCTTTGTATTAAGAGAATTAGGACTAGGTAATAACCAATTTTCAAAAGAAATTCCAGATAGCATTTTAAATCTTGTTAGATTAGAAGTAGTGAGACTCTCCTACAACAATTTAACAGGCAGTGTTTCTCTTTTCATGTTCCAAAATATGACTCGGATTCAAGTATTGGAACTTTCTACAAATCATTTGACAGTTGACATATCCTTGAATTCGGTCTCCTGATTCAACCAACTCTCATACCCGGGATTTGATGGGTGGGCAGAGACAAAGAAGAAAAACAAAAAATAGATGTTGATGTGCTACGACACAAGGAAGAAACAAACTTTATTTCCTTGCTTGTAAAAATGTTTACAATTTCCTCCTTTTTATAGAGGTCTCAGAATTTTATGGAGATTCAATTTTCACATGTTCAGAGACCATTCTACATCTCGACTTGACTGGAGAAGTTGGTGGTGAGGTTGGAGAGTTTATTACAGTCAGTGGTGCAGTTTCAAAATTACAAGTAGTTGAAAGGGATGGAGGTGGTAGAAATTATTGTTTTCAACACTCCCCCCTAATTTATACTATTAATAACTAACTACATCAATATTTACAATGCCCAAAATTTCTCTCAAATACTCAAATTGTTCTTGTGCTAATGCCTTTGTGAATATGTTTGCAAGTTGTTCCTTTGATCTGCAATGTTATAGGATGAGTTCTCCATTGTTGACCAAATCTCGAATGAAGTGATATCTAGTGTCAATGTGCTTTTTCCTCTTGTGGAAAACATGATTCTTTGATAATGCAATGGTGGAATTGTTGTCACAATAGATTGTAGTAGGGTCATCTTGATCATGCATTAGATCCTTCAAGATTCTTTGAATCCACACTGCTTGATATGTTACTAATGTACCAGCTACATACTCTACTTCTGTTGATGAGATTTTCACTATTGGTTTTTTCTTTTATGCCCATGCTACAATAATTGTTCCAAGATGAAATTCATATCTAGATGTTCTCTTTCTATCATCTATAATTCCTGCAAAGTCACTATATGTATATCCAATCAACTGAAAACCATCTAAAGTAGAATACATTATGCCATAATTCATAGCTCCTACAATATACCTTAACAACCATATTCCTTCTTACCAATGTGAGTTCTTTGATGAATCCATGAATCTTGAAATCAAACTAACTCCATACATTATATATGGCCTAGTTGTTATAAGATACATCAAACTGCCTACCAATATTTTGAATATAGTTGAATCAAAATGTCTCATTATCTTCTCTACTTAGTTTTGTGCCTACTGCCACATGTGTAGAAATTGGATTAGAATTTATCATTCTAAAAATTCTCAATATATCTTTTGTATATTTACTGTGACAAATGAAAATCCCATTACCATTTTATATGACTTCAATGCTAAGAAAATATTTCATCAATCCAAAATTCGTCATCTCAAATTATTTTGTCATTGTTGATTTAAACATGTTTATAGAAAGATTTCCTGTAAAGATCAAATCATCAACATACAAGCAAACAATTAGAATTTGACCTTGCTCATTGAATTTGGTGTATAGCGTAGGATCACTAGTACTTATTTTTAATCCATTCTTTATCATGTATAAATCTATCATGGTGTACCATGCTCTTAGTGTTTGCTTTAATCCATAAAGTTCCTTCTTCAACCTGTAAACCTTGTCTTTATATCCTTTTACTTCGTATCCTTGTGGCTACTTCACATAAACTTATTCTTCTAGGTAACCATTTAAGAAATTTGATTTAACATCCATTTGAGAAACCTTCCATTTGTTTTGAGCTATAATTGCTAGTACCATTCTAACAGTATCAAGTCTTGCTACAGGAGGAAATGTTTCATTATAATCAACTCCATATTCTTGTGCAAATCCCTTAGCTACTAATCTTGCCTTATAATTTTTCAACTTCTCCATTTTCCTTGTATTTAGTTTTATAAATCCATTTCACACCTATGCATTCTTTATCCTTATGTAAATCAACTAGATCTCATGTATATAATAGCTTCCATTTCATCATTCATTACATTAATCCAATGTCCTTCCTTAATTACATCTTTAAAATAGATAGGATCTTGGGAAAATAAAGAAAATTAGATTTCAAAGTTATCCTATCTCCTTGATCATATATTTCTTGTAAGCTTCTAGTCTTTTTTCCTCTTATTCTTGGTCTCAATAATGTTAGTATAGGATTTGAGTCATTACTTGTGGACTTGATGATTCTCGTTTCTCAACTTGTCTTTGTGATTTTTCTCCTTGTGATATTCCTCCTTGCTCATTTAATTATTATCCTTGTTCCCCTTGGTCTCCTTGACCTTTGTCTTCTTATGGAATTTTCATTGTACATGTAATTGTCTTGTCTATATTGCCATCCAAAGATTCTTCTTCTTTGAATACAACATCTCTACTTACAATAACCTCCTTTGTTATGGGAATTAACAACTTTTATGCCTTAGATTGTTTATCATAACCAATAAAAATACATTTTCACTTATATAATCCAATTTTCTCCTTATTTATTTAGACACATGTGCATATGCAATACACCCAAATACTCTAAAATGAGAAGAAATGTGATGTTTACCACTCCATGCTTGTTGTGGAATCATGTTCCTTACAATCTTTGTTGGACTCATGTTCAATATATAAATGGCACAAGCTACTGCTTCAGCCCAATGTTCATTAGATAGATTATTTATTTTCAACATGCTCCTTGCCATCTCTATTATTGTACGATTCTTCCTTTCTGCAACACGATTATGCTAAGGTGTGTATCTTGTAGTGAATTGTTTTTTTTATTCCATGGTACCTGCAATAATCCAAAAAATCATTTGACTTGTATTCTCCTCCTCTATCTGATCTAAATACCTTTATGGATAGGCCACTTTGTTTCTCAACAAATGCTTTGAATTCTTTGAACTCTCCAAAAGCCTCATATTTATATTTGAGAAAATAAATCCATGTTTTTCTACTATAATTTTCAATGAATGTTATAAAATAATTTCTCCCCCCTAATGATGGTGTTTTCATTGCACCACATATATCTATATGCACAATTTCTAATTGTCCCCAAGCTCTATATGAAATTTCCTTTGGAAAACTCTCTCTATGTTGTTTGGACAAAATACAACTTTCACATAAGCTCAGTGGTGCTTTAATAGGGGTTAAGCCTCTTACCATTTTTTTTTTTTTTGCAACAAACACAATCCTTTGAAGTTTAGATTACCATACCTCAAATGTCATACCCATGCTTGATCTTGACTTGATGCCTTGAAAATTGCTCCAATTTATTCCATTATTCCACTTTCCATGCTAAGTGGGAAATGTACGCACCCAAAATTACATGTGTTATATTGTCAAAAAACGGTTACAAAAGTCCCCAATGATGATTCATGTCCTTTCAGAAGGTGTTCAAGTTCATAAACACATTCGCAGTGTATATTTGTAGCCTAGACATCCTTACTTAGATTTTCCACACTTTGTTCTAGCTTCTCACTTCATTTTGTGCATGTTTTGGCCTCTAGTGACAAGACCACTGCCCTTCCTGGGTGGCAATTCTGAAACCACCGCCCAGGCAAGATGGCAGTTCTGCGTGATTTTTCCTGAACTCTTCATGTGTGATTTTAACACGCGTGATTTCACTTAACTTGAATTCTAAGGTGCGTTTGTGAACCAAATTTTCCTAAAAATATTCTTGATTGCTTGGTATTCCTTCCCTCTTCTATTTTTAAATAGATTTAATTAGTTTGAACTACCTCTTCACCCAAATGATTTGGCACTCCAAGGTTGCCTTGTGCATGAAGGCACATCCCAAATAGTTCCTATATATTACATGCTTGTATTCAAGCAAATGGCATGAGAATTTTGTGTATCTTGCATAGTATTGCTGCCACAATCCTACTAGAAATTACATAGCCAAGCTCTGTTCACTCGTGTTATCCCTCTTCCACTTACATTATAACTAGACTGCCTTCAAGTTTTCATTGCTCAAGTGCCTTCTCCATTTTTTTCCTTTGCATTCCCAATTCCTTGGACTCATATGGACACACAGAGAAAGAAAGGATAAACTAAGGGGGAAAAGTCATCGCATATCTAGATTTACCTTTGTTTTGTGAATTCCAGGTTGGAGTTGTTTGATTTCCTTCATTGTTGCAATTTATCAGTGTTACATCATATCAAATAGAGTAGAAATCAATTTCCTTTCATTTGCAAGTAATTAGTTAATTTCCAAGAGGGTTTAAATCATTAATAGTAGCTCCTAGTGACGGATCCTCTTCTTCCCATCCCTATGGATCTGAAGGAGAGAATATTTGTAGGATGTTGTCTACATATCATAGATCTTTTGGAAAAAATCTTGTTTTAAGTTAGTTTAGTTTCAATACTCTCACCACAAGTGAATAACCACACCAGGTTATTTTTCTTGTTTAATTTTAGTGTAGAAGTATTTTAATTATTTAGAATAAAAGTAAATTGTTGTTTCTGATTGTAATATTTTATTTTTTTTGATTTGTTTATATTAGTTTCCTTTCAATAGTAGAATAGATTATTAGTTTCATCTTAGTTAATTTGGACACTTCAAACTAGACCAACACTTAGATCTAAGTTAGTAAAACAAACCATAGGGAATTTACGTTGCCTGTCCATATCCTCTAAATCTCCCTTTTGCTAACTTAGCTACTAGAATATCACACTACTAGACTTTAGTCACTGATCCTCCTATAGTTAGCCACACACATTCAACATTGGCTACTCTGGCATGACCTCGGGGGGTTGAGTGTGGTTGAAGGTTGCATGTCAATTTTTATCCATACAAATTGGTGAACCTGATGTGAAGGATTAATTTCTTCTTGTTTCCTTTTCTTTCATTGTTATTACCTCGCCTATCCATTTCTTCCCCCATTTTGATAGGTATTTTATACTTTCTAAAATATGTATGGAAGAGAGTTTGATGGGCCATTTGGCTCTAATAAATATTACACCAACGTGCAACCACAACAGTCGCCTTCTCTTTCGAGATGGGATGATAGTTACACAAGCAACATCCAAACCTCCCCTAGTTACACTTTAAACCCCATTAACTATGTAAGGATGGAGGAGGTTGATCAACCATTAAACCACAAATAGCGTCAACCTAATGCAAACCATGTTTTTATCACAAATGGAACATGTTCTTACCATAGAGTCTTGTCAAGACCTCACATTTCCATGCAATCAATAGAAGATGATACATTTACATGAATCACTAATCCTCTTCGTCAGATAGATGAGTATTTGGATAGATTGAAGGCTTCATCCTCTGATATTTTGAATGCCTATCTTAAGATTCTAAATTCTTAGGAAGACAAGAGTTATAACACTAAACAATTCATGACAAGGTATCATGAGCCTACTCAATCAAACCCTACACCACAAGCACCCCCAAAAAAGGACTCAATCCTATCCTAGCGATATTATTGCTACTTTAGTAGGGAGGATCAAAGAACTAGAAAGTTCCCAAACCCCATAACCAACACATACAATAGGGTAAAACACGGGATATCCAGTTGACAGTAAAGGATACATCCCTTCCAATGAGTAACCAATGCAATATCATGTACGACAAGGTTATCTAATTCATTCAAATCAAGGTGATCTTATCACACGATTAGACACAATGGGGATGTGTCCTCATCCTTCTCAATCTTATCCTATGCAAGGGCTGGTCAGTAGTGCTTTCTCGAATGTTGCCACAACAAGCAATGCGACGTTCCCTGGTTTTTATGCCCTGTTGTCAATTTTTTCCCTCTTAGGAAAAATATTGACAATGAGGTTAAAACTACACCCAAGACAAATAGTTTAATTTCTCAATCATGTGCAAGTAGAGTGGTTCAAACTGATGTTGATGGGATCATATTTAAACTTGTATGAAGAGCTTAGCACGGAGGTGTCATGTTAGCATTATGGTGTTAGCTCAATATAAATAGATCCTTGAGTTTGAATCAATTATTGACTCGGTGATGGTCTAGGGTGCTTGAGCATGGAGCTTGGGCTCTAGATAAATTATCAGAGAAGAGCATCGAACTCAAAAAAAATGTATGGCTCCTTTTAAAGATCGAGTATTGATTCAATGGGTTGAGCATCTAACTCAAGCTAGATAGTTTTTTCTAAGAGTTCAAGACTACGAATGGTGTTATCCTTATTCTCAACCCCATAACAAAAATATTTGTTCCAATGGATTTATTTGTCATGCCCTTATGGTTCAAATTGTATCTGCCCCTTCTGAGCAAACAGAGAACTCGTCTACATAAGAAACAATAGATCAACCGCAAGCACCTGAAGAAACCAATTTGCTAAATTGGTAAGAGAATATTTTTATGTGTTGAATAAAGATTCCTCATTATAGGTTGAATACACTCATTCCAAGAAGAGAGAAATGGAACCTCAAACTTCCAAATCCGATCAAGAATCCACTTCACAGCCTTAGACTCAAGTGGCATGGTTGATAAAGATGAGGGAAAGAAACCGCCAGAAATACATTGTCAGCCAAGTTACAAGGAAAGAAGGTTCTTCAGGCATCACGATACCCAACAAGCACTTTCTAAAGGAGGGTCCCAATGCTGAAAGAAGTGTTAGTAAATTTGGATGCTATTCCCTTCAACATAGTAGAATAAATGAAGAAGAACCAATCTGAGTGTTACTATGTGGGACGCACTCTCAATTCCTTCTCAAAGAAATTTGTTGCGAGAGGCTCTTAATAGTTTTGGTACAGTTAGGTCGTGGAGTAACAGCTGCTACGAGTTTGTATCAACGGGAAAGGAAAAGTATTCCTAAATCCAACAAACCACCGCTATTCTATATTTCCTTGATCATTAGAAACCACCTGGTGCATAATTACATGATCAATTCTGGTGCTAGTAGCTCAGTCATGCCCAAACAAATTGCATATGTACTAGACATACAATATGCGCCAGTTGTAAGAAGAGTTGTTTAGCTAGATGGCACAACTGTTAAGACTATTGGAGTTATCAAAGGATTTCAACTTACCATCCATGCATGCCCAAGTTTTTCATTCACCCAAGACATATCAGTCATTGATCTTCCTCCTCTCTTCGCCATCTACCTATCACGAGATTTCACTGCCAAGATGGGCAGTTATCTATTAGCAGATTGGTCACATATGATTCTTAGGACTCGATACGGAACCAAAGTGACTATAAGGGAAGAACCAATCTTCCATAATCATGTAGAACCCTACACTTCTAGTCCTATAAATGGGAATTACACCATCGTAGATCCGGAAGAAGAATAAGATGTTGATCATGAACCAACCACTCTCGTTGAAGAAGTCCTTGATACTGTGTTAGATGAAGTAAGTGGAGATCATCAGTACGATCCCTATGTTGATGTGTTGGCAGAAGAAGAAGTTGGTTTTCTGATTTTGGAAGAAACAGGATTAGGTACCTACTATATTCATGAAGAAGATACAATCATACTGCAACTTGTCAAAACACCAAGCGATTCGGAAGGACTGTGGTAATTGTTCTTCGATGGCTAAAGAAGTAAGAATGGATCTGGTGTTATGTGTTATGTTAATTTCTCCAGAGGGAGATAAATACTTCTCATCTTTTCGGTTGCAGTTCAGTTCCACTAACAATGTTGCTGAATACAAGGCCCTTGTGCAAGGAATTCAACTAGCCCAAAAGAAGGGAATCAAAGCCCTGGCTGTTTTTGGAGACATTGAGTTATTTGTTCATCAAGTGATGGCACGTAGTGCATCCAAGAATGATCTTTTAAGATCATACAAGAATTGATTCTGGGACTTGATTGAATATTTCAAAGCTTTTGGAATCCATGCAATTCCTAGAAATCAAAATCAAGATGTTGATAGGCTTGCTATAATTGGCTCGCAATACGACATACCTCTTGATATCATGAAAGACAGGAAGAAATTTTTCAAAATGGTGGTTTAACCTGCATTCCCTAATAATGTGAGTAGCTGGCAAGTGTTCTGATAGTGACAAAAAAAAATTCCTTTTCCTACAAGAAGAGGCAGAGTTTGCTGCAATAAATCAGGATAAGTTGCGAGAATCATATGGTGATCAAATTATACAATTGAAAAGCAAAAAACTACTAAAAGGATTAGTCACTCTAGAATCCATTTTTAATTCAGATGATCAAGCCAAAAGATAAAGCTCTAACATGGTGGTCAAAGAAGAAGATTTTGAGGAAGTTGAGGTAGCGCATGAGAAGTTTCTAAAGATTGGAAAAGTGTGTACTTCTGAAGAGAAAGAAGCTTTCATCAAACTTTTTCAAGAGTATCAATGACATTTTTTTGTGGAGCTATAAAGACCTGTGTGGTTTTGATCCAGGCCTGGCACAACATACCATCGAACTGGATCCTAATGCAAGCCAGTTTTCCAGAAACAGAGGCCAATTAATCCCAAAATTGAGCCACTAATGAGAAAGGAGCTAACCAAACTCATCGAAGCATGTATTATTTTTCCCATCAAGCACTCCTCTTGGGTAGCCAATCTGGTGTCCCGTAAGGAAGAAGAATGGATAGATTCGATTGTGCATAGATTTTAGGGATTTGAACGTGCCTCGTTGAAAGACCATTATCCTCTCCCGTCAATGGAGAAAATTCTTTAAACAGTGGCAGGAGCTCAAAGATTTTCTTTACTCGATGGATATTTGGGTTACAATCAAATTCTCGTCCAAGAATCTGACCAATTCAAAATGAATTTCACTACCAAGTGGGGCACGTATGCCTACAACAAAATGTCATTCAGATTTTCCAATGTCGGGGCTACTTTCCAAAGAGCCATGGATATGGTGTTTAAAGGACTAATCAACGATATCATCTTGGTTTACCTAGATGACATAACTGTGTATTCTAAGCATGCAACGATCACATCATGCATCTAAGGAAGGTTTTTTGAAGGTGTAGGGAATTTGGGGTTTCACTTAATCCCAAGAAGTGTATTTTTTTCAGTGCATGAGGGAAATTTGTTGGGGCATGTTGTTTCAGCAGAAGGACTATCAATCGATCCAACCAGGATTCATTTGATTATGTCCTTATCTCTCCCAAGTCATAGGAAGGGTCTCCAAAGTTTTTTGGGAACCATAAATTTTGTGTGGAGATTCATCCCTCAATTTGTGACATTGGCTAAACCATTGACAACCATGTTGAAGAAAAACATGCCATTCTCATGGAAAAAGGAAGGACAAGAGAGCTTCGAAGCCATCAAAACGGAAATTTCTCAAGCTCCCATGCTAGTAAACCCCAGGTTTGATAAAGACTTTATCCTTTATGCTTTTGCAGGTCAAGAGAGCATTTCAGGGATCCTCACCCAACAAAATGATGATCTGATGGAGCAGCCAATTTCTTTCTTCAGTCAATCCCTCAAAGACTACGAGCTCAAATACTCATTTGTTGAAAAACAAAGTCTTTGCGGTTATTTGAGCTTTGAAAAAATTCAAGCACATGTTGTCCAACAACAAAATTCATCTGATGGTGTCTCATCCAGGTGTCAAGGAGTTTTTTCTGAACAAAGAGATGAACGAGAAGTGCATGCTGGATGGATCACGAAGGTGATGGAGTATGATGTGCATATCAAAGTTACCAAACTTGTTAGAGGTAAAGGTTTGTGTCAACAACTTGTTGTAGACATGGAATCAAAAGGTGATGAGGATACAACACTCCTAAACACTGATGAGAGTGATGATCAAGTTGACTGGTTATCCAAAATGAAGAATTTCCTCTTCTCAGGAGTATATCCTGTGAACATGGATAAAATCCAAAGACAGAATTTCCATCTTCAATCTATTCCATATGTTTTGGTAGATAACATTCTCTTTCGAAAGGATTTGAATGGTGTCCTCCTTCAGGTGGTAGGACCAGAACATGTAAGTAAGATACTAGAAGAGTTTCATAATGGTCTATCTAGAGGACATTACTCTACATGAACAACTTACTACCAAGATCATGCGAGCTAGTTACTATTAGCCAGATTTGTTCAAAGATGCCCATCTCTGGGTAAGGAAATGTAAGGAATGTGCCTTTTTCACATGGGCAAGCAGAAGTTGGAAGCTCTTCACTGCATCCAATCCAAGTGGATCAACCCTTTGTTCAATGGGGGTTGGACTTCATCATAATGATTAATCCTCCATCCAGTGACGGACATAAATGGGTCCTTACTGCAACAGACTATTTTACTCGATGGACAGAGGTGGTAGCATTGAAAGAGAGCAATGAAAAGGTAGTTCTAGATTTCTTGGAAGGTATAATGACAAGGTTTGGTGTTCCTTTTACAGTCATTTTAGAAAATGTGATGGATTTTCTTGGTATGAAGTTGAGTGAATGGGATGTTAAAAATGGGGTCTACCTCAAGACTTCATCCAATTACTATCCACAAGGAAATGGATTGGCTGAGTCTAGTAACAAAAACCTCATAAGGATTATTAAGCGCACAATGGAAACTAACAAGAGGACTTGGCATACACAGCTTAAGACCTCCTTATGGGCAGATCAGATCACACCTAAAAGGGCCATAGGGAATTCTCCTTTCATGCTTG
The DNA here is from genome assembly GCA_019776745.2 of Taxus chinensis. Classification (NCBI taxonomy): domain Eukaryota; kingdom Viridiplantae; phylum Streptophyta; class Pinopsida; order Cupressales; family Taxaceae; genus Taxus; species Taxus chinensis. The sequence goes on from CM034156.1 coordinate 650,379,473, forward strand.
TATATGGAAGGGAAGAAAAACTTTAACTCTCCTTGGAGTTACCTTCTTTGGAGTTAGCTCATCAACTTGAAGTTATGGAGAGTGATCCTCTAACAGTAAGGTTTTATGAACTCATGGAGTTAGAGGAAGTACGGAACAAGGCTATGAAGACTTTGGAGCAACATCAGGCTCAGTTAAGAAATCTTTTGACAAGAAGGTGTCTGACAGGAATTTTCAAGAGGGAGATTTAGTCCTCAAATGGGATGAAGATAGGGCCAAGCCAGGCAAGCATGCCAAGTTTGACGCTCTCTGGAGCATTCCATACATCATCATGAGTTCCAAAGAGGATGAATTCATTTCATCTATCCAGGCTCAATGGAGAAGAACTTCCCATTCATGTGAATGGGATACATCTCAAAGCTTGTTTTTGAGAAGCATTCCACCCCCTGTATAGTTTAGTTAGGTGTTTTCCTCTAAGTGCTTATGCACATTGTTGTTGTGTGTTGTTTCTTTTGTTTTCCTCATTGTTGTGTTTTGTGTTGTTCTTGCACATTGTTTCATCATTGGAAGGTGTCAAGGAGAAGGAAGGTTCAAGGTTTCCATAAGAGTTTCATGATCTTCCTCATTCAAAATTCATTCAATGTTTCATAGATGTCAAGCATTCAACAAATTCAGTATACTTCATGTTTAGCATTCCAGGGAGGTCCAAGATCAGATTTTCTCAAGGGGATTTTGAGATGTATCAAAGAAGATCAAATTACTTTCAGGATTCCAATATAGACTCCATGCCCAATGGATGACTTAAGGCTACTGGAATCATGCTTAGCAGGAAATCATCCCTGAGAGGTCGCCAAAAATGTTATCCAATTTTTCCCTCTTAGGTAAAAATGGACAATGAGGTTAAAACTACACCCAAGACAAATAGGTAAATCTCAATCATGTGCAATTTTAGAGGGTTCAAACTGATGTCGATGGAATTCATATTTAAACTTGTAGGTAAGAGCTTAGCATGGTGTGTCAAGAAACATTCTGTGCTATTCAAGATAAATAGCTCCTTCAGCTAAGACTCAATTATTGCTCATGGTGATTTGGGGTGCTTGAGCATGGAGTCGGGCTCAGAGAAATTATCAGAGAAGAATTCATCTCAAGCTCAAAGCTCAAATCACAATGGCTCATTTTAAAGATTAAGTATCGATTCAATGTATATGAGCATCTAACTCAAGGCTAGCAAAGTGTTTTCTCAGTAGTTTGAGCTGGCTGATCAATAAGTCATTACATAGAGGAAAGGCTAAGTTTCATGAGAATGTCAACACAAAGTTGAAGTCCTTCAGGTGACTCGAGTATGGAACTCGCATGGTGGTTCAAAGGGAAAGTGGAGTAAGTGACTCAACTAGAGAATTGAGTATTTCATGATCCTAGGGAGTGAGTCATGGCTTCACATTATAATTGTGGATGGATCAAACTTGAAGTAAGGATCTGATCAAACAGCTTAGGTGATCAACCCAAGAGAAGTTTAAATGTAACTCGGTCAAGGAAAGTGAAAGTGAGGAGATCATCATTGCCATGAATAACTCGGGTCATGTAAGTCATAGGAGGATGCATATAAAATGAGGCTTTCTGAAGGAGTTGATATTGGCTAGCAGGTCGAGCTCGACATGTCAATGGAAGAAAGGCAACCGGGAGGACTCATTGAAAGGCCATTAGAAGGGAGTTTAGAGGGAATATCCCAAAATACATAAAGCATTGGCTCAACCTAAGTCGATGATGAGGTCAAACATTGGCATAAGACATATTGCAGGTCAACACGATGTGAGTTTGGCTAGGCCAAGATCGCCAAAGGAGTTCTCCATGTGCCTAAAAATTAATGGAATGGCAAGAACAATAAGGATTGCGTGGAGAGTGAGTCAATTATATGGCCAGGAATTAGGGATTTGTAGTAGTTGGAGTTTCAGAAGTAGATACCCATGAGAGTTCAAGTAGGCTCAGTTGAAAAGAATCAACAAATGGGGAAGTTCAAATAGCTAAGGAAAAACTCAAGTTTTGAGTTGCTTTGCAGGACATAACTGAGCTCATAAAATCGAGTGAGCTTGTTCAAGGACACGAGCCAAGGCATCAAGGTGAGTCAAAATTCAAGAAGTGAATAGAGCTCATTCACAAGAATTCTAAAGTACATGCATGGGTCTAGGTCTGATTCAAGGGAGTAATAGTGGTCAAGCATGATGATGCATAGTGTTCAAGCAACTCGGTTCATGTGAACATTGCCGAGTTGCATCAAAGGAGCTCGGGGAATTTTTATCCAAGTGATAAGCTATCGAGTGGATAGATAAGAGGTCGAGCATAATACCCAGCTTGAGTCATGGATTGAGAGGTTTCAGGAGCTCGACTTGGTCTATTTCCCATGCAAGTTGGCCAATGGCTAGCCAAGATTCCACATTTAAATCACAGATTGGGGAGTTCTAGGGAAGGGTAACATAGGGACAAAGTTGTTCAAATCAATTAATGGGTCGAAAGAATTTCCCCTTGGGGACTTGTGTGAAAATTCTACACTCGTCGAGTTTTAAGAATGACAAGAAGATTCAAAATTTGGCCAAGATGACACCTAGCTCATGATGAGGAGTCAGGGATGGGAAGAAATGATGTAAGAATTAGTCTTTCTAAATTCAATTCGTGACCCCAAATCAGAAGAAACATGGACAGAGAACGTGAGATTCCCCATTCTAGCAAGACGTGTTGAAAGGTCAAATTGAACCATTAGCTAGGTCATTGAAGCTGAAAATACAAGGCTGGTGATACAGTTGGAGGGCATCACAGACTATTGAGAATTCATTGGCAAGCCTCATGAATTTCTAATAGAGAAGACATGTGGAGAGATAATGCTTGAAAATCATGTGAGCTTAAGCCAGGTGAATTTCAGCAATGGATCATTGAATGGTCACCGAGTTATTGCGGATGAAGCTCAATGAGGATTGAGCAATGCTAGAAAGAAGGAATCATGGGTTGAGCTCAACTTGGATGAGTCTGAGTTGAGTTAGTGAGTCAATCGGAAATCGAAGCATTGGTAACATGTGAACCAAAGGTGGCATGAAGTGAGCTGAAGTCTCAGTCAGTAGAAAAGGAATGTTGAAACCAAATCACTCGGAGGTGAGATTGCGTATAAAATCAGATCTTAGAGTGGTGAAGTTGATTTCCATCATTTACGTGAAGATCTTGAACAGATGATGGCTCAAACTCATAGACAAGCTTAGAAATGACATAAAGAGTTTGACTATAACTTTTCTAAGTTCAGAAGTTGTAAAGCTTCATGAGAGGAGCTTGTTTGAGCCAAGTCATGGCAACATCACCAAAGAAGAATACTCACTTAGCTGGAACATATGAGAACAAGTGGCTCAACTCGCTTCATGAGATCAATTATAGGAATGAATATGTCAAGTGGAACGATGGATAGTCAGCTAGAGGACATTGAAATTGGAGATGCTCAACATGAATGGAGGTAGTTTTTAGGGACTTATGAGTCAGGTTGGTGAATTGATAATTCAATTTCAGGTGAAAGAAAATCTCATTATCTGAAAATAGGATTGAATTTGACTTGGAAAAGTAGCATCTATGTCAGGGATACTCAATTGGCAAGCTCAGAGGCTAATGAAATGCAAATGAACTCAAAAATCGAGTAGTGTAGTGCTAGGGAGGAGGTGTTACGGAGATGACCAAGCTCAACATGGCCATCTCAAATGAATAAATCAAGAGTTGAGTCGAGTCATGCAAGCAATCTTAGTAGCTGAAAGTTAAAAGTAGTAACGGGATGGTGACAATGCATTGGTGGAAATGAAGTAGCAAGCTCGTAGGGCATGAAGATCGAAAATTCGTGTCATAATTCATCAAGATTTTGGAAATGAAAGAATGGACCAGAGTGATCACATTAAGTTTGGGGTAATGTTGGAGTGAAAAACATGAAGAGATGGAGTCACATGGAGCATTCATGGTCAATTTTTTAGAGTTGGGCGACCTGGAATCGAAACTACAAAGGAGCTCGTGGGGGTATGACAGGGAAACCAAGTGACTAGGAAGATCAGACAATGTAATTAGTAAAAGGAGCTCAGATACTCAACAGCAAGCTCGGTGGAAGCTCATTTTGTTTCGATAGAGTTCAGTATGGTGATTTATGGCTGGTTGAGACAAAATGAGTAGCTCGGTCAAATGCACGATGGGCTATGATGGTAATGGATGTGTCAACAAGAGCTGAAGAAAGCTCAAGGAACACTTTCAAATCAGGGTTGAGTAGATTGGGCAATTATACAAGTGATAGAACATCGGTGGTTGCGGTGAAGAATGAGTGAACTCAAAGTAGAGCTCGATTGTGATGAAATAGGGAGCTCCCACCAACTTATGGGTTGGCTTGAGCCAACCACAAAAGTTGGGTTTTTTTTGACCTTTTTCTTTGACCCCCTTCATGAGTCAAACCAGTCAAGGGGGTCCCACCATTAAAATTTAATTAATTTAATATTTTTATTTAAATATTTTAATAATAATATTATTATTATTATTAAAATATTTTATTTAAATATTCTTTTAATTAATTGAGAAGAACTAGGTCAACCAGGCATTAATGACACATGATGGAACCTTCTAAAGTGGTTCAACCAACTGTAATAAATACATCATGTGCCTTCAATTTAGGAATGTAATTATGACCTTTCCTCTTCTCTCTCACATATTCTTCTATAAATGTAAGTTGGAGGCTCATTCCAAAGGGTTCCAATATGTCAGATAGGTTGGAAAGTTAGACATCTTAAGCAAGTGTGTATTTTTCAAGAGTCCTCTCTCTTCTACAAGTTGTCCTTGTATGTTGAGGGAACTTTCAAGCCTCCTTTTCAAGACTGTAATGGAAACCATTGCCTCTTCTGAATGTATGATGCATTGTGCACATTATTGAAGTAATAAAAGTGTGTGTTTTGTGACTAATCTCGGTCCTTTCATCCTTCTATACTTCTTTGTGCCTTTTCTCATGCTTGCAGGTACACTGTGCAAGTTCACATTTCTATTACAAGGTTCTTGGATTTATGTGCTTATCAAGTGGTGGAGCATTGCATGCAGTTGAGTTATGGTGCTTGTTCACCCTTCTCAAGTTCATCCTTCTTCACTGGAATACTGATAACTTGTTTTTCTGATTGAGTTTAACAAAGGGAACACGTGCTTCCTAGTCTGTGGTATTTTGTACCCTCTCTAAGTTGCAGTAGGTGAAGTTGACTTGTGGTGCACACACCCTCTTCAAATTAACCCTTCCTGAGTCTGGAAACACCCTTTATTTGGTGCATCACCATCCCTAGTATAGTTTCATTTCTGCAAATCTCTTTCCCTAAAACCCATGAAAATGTTAGCATAGAACTAGATAACCATTTTATTACACTAGTAGTAGTACAACACTTAGTTTAGGAAAAGGAAGTCAACCTTCTCCAGAGGTTCACCTCGAGCCCAAGTCCCACAGCTTGAGAGGTGATCCCATGTGTCCCAATCACACCGAACATCCTATTCACATTATGGCCATTCGGAGGGTGCAGTGATTTGGCGACAACAGTTTTTGGCATGCCCAGTGGGACAGAGTTGGTACTTCTCTTCTCACTTACACAACTCAAAGTACCTAGCGACTCTATATCTCTGGATTCCAAATCTTAGTGTGCATTAACTTATGCAAAGAATTCAAACAAGAGCTTCTTCAAAGCAAGGAAATTATCAGCATATCTAACTTTCCTTATCTCCTCCAAAGAGAAGAAGAAGAGGCATTTCAACATCACCAGTTGCAGTCTCTACCCCATAAGGGTCATTCAAATCCTCCGTATGGAAGGTTTCCTCCACCAAGGAACAATCAACCTCTTACTGTTATGGCACGAAACCAAGTTTTTCCCCCTTTCAATGCAAGCAATCCTCTTATGTTGGCTCAACGTGACCCTATACCTATTTACAGCACTCAAAATTTTACCCTTTTACACAGGGGAAACTCACGTTACTCCAGTGGAACATATTCTTGATGTAGCCAACATTTGTGTCGTACATAATATCATGGAGGAAAACGTTGTGGTTAGACTTCTTGCTACCTCTTTCAAGGGAAAAGCACTTAATGGTTTCGAGGGTTAGGTTTTGGTAGTATAACCACTTGGGATGAGTTAGGAGAAAATCTCTATAAATAGTTTAAAGATAAGAGTGATCACCTATCACTTTTGGAACAACTCACTACCATGAAGAGAGCTCCCCAAGAATACATGAGTGATTTCAACTTCCGATTCCACAGGACCTAGAATAGGATTCGGCACTTATAAAGCCTTCTCCACATAATGCATTCTTGTACTATTTATGAGCCTTGAATAGTGATGTAGAAGTTATGATCCAGTCCATGGGAGGGGCTACATTACCTGATGCCTATGACGTTGCCATAAGAGTGGAAAATTCCTTGATTCAGGCTGGAAAGATAGCTCCATGACCGCCAATGTCGTTGTCTCCAGATCTTTCAAACAATCAGCTCCTATCATTGCTCCTATTCTAGTAGCCTCTAATCAACCATCTCATTCTGCCCCTACCTCTTCAAATGATCTATTTGAAGTCAAGTCACTACTGCAAACTTTTGGAAATGAGCTTGTTGCACTCAAGAGGCAATAGTTTCAATACAATCGTCCATATCAGCCACAAAATCAGTAGTATCAGGCTAACCATCCTCCTTTTCAAGGGAACAATCACCCACAAAATCAAGCTACAAATCAAGTTACGAATGTCAGGCCTTTGAAACTTTTCAAAACCCTCTTGTTGCTAGCTCATCTAGAGCCATAGTACCTGTCCAGAATAATCTAGTTCAAGACTACAAATGGTGTTATCCTTGTTCTCAACCCCACAATCAAAATATTTGTCCCAATGGAGTTCTTGGTCACGCCCTTATGGTTCAAAGTATCTTCCCCTTCTAAGCTAACAGAGAACACATCTACGTAAGAAACAAAGAGATCAACCGCAGGCACCTGAAGAAACCACTTTGCTAAACTGGAAAGCAGAATATTTTTATGGGTTGAATATAGATTCCTCATTAGTGGCGGAAAACAATTGTTCCAAGAAGAGAGCAATGGAACCTCAAACTTCCAAACCTGATCAAGCATCCACTTCACAACCTCAGACTCAAGTTGTGGTTGATAAATATGCGGGAAAGAAACCACCAGAATTACCTGTTAGCCAATTTTCAAGGAAAGAAGGTTCTTTAGGCATCACAATACCCAACAAGCACTTTCTAAAGGAGGATCCCAATACCCAAAGAAGTGTTAGTAAACTTGGAGCTATTCCCTTCAACATAGTAGAACAAATGAAGAATACCAATCTGAGCATTACTATGTGGGATGCAATCTCAATTCCTTCTCAAAGAAATTTTTTGTGAGAGGCTCTAAATAGTTTTGGTACAACTTGTGGATTGCTCAGGTTGTGGAGCAGCAACTGCTATGATTTTGTGTCAACTAGAAGGGAAAATTATTCCTAAAGCCAAAAAACCACCACCATTCTATATTTCCTTAATCATTGGCAACCACCTGGTGCATAATTACATGATCGATTCTTGTTCCAGTAGCTCATTCATGCCCAAACAAATTACATATGTACTAGGCATACAATATGCACTAGTTGTAAGAGGAGTTGTTCAGCTGGATGGCACAGCTATTAAGACTGTTGGAGTTATCAAGGGACTTCAACTTACCATCCATGCATGCCTAAGTTTTTCATTCACCCAAGACATATCATTCATTGATCTTCCTCCTCTCTTCACCATCTACCTATCACGAGATTTCACTGCCAAGATGGGTGGTTATCTATTAGCGGATTGGTCACATATGATTCTCAGGACTCGATATGAAACAAAAGTGACTATAAAGGTAGAACCAATCTTCCATAATCATGTATAACCCTACACTGCTAGTCCTATAAATGGGAATTACACCATCGGAGATCTAGAAGAAGAAGATGTTGATCATGAACCGACCACTCTCATTGAAGAAGTCCCTGATACTCTACTAGATGAAGTAAGTGGAGATCATCAGTATGATCCCTACACTGATGTGTTGGCAGAAGAAGAAGTTGGTTTTCTACTTTTGGAAGAAACAAGATTGGGTACCTTCTGTATTCATGAAGAAGATGCAATCATACCACAACTTTTCAAAACACCAAGTGATTCAAAAGGATGGTGGAAATTGTTCTTCAATGGCTCAAGAAGTAAGAATGGATTTGGTGTTGGTGTTATGTTAATTTCTCTAGAGGGAGATAAATACTTCTCATATTTTTAGTTTTTCAGTTGCACTACCAATGTTGTTGAATACGAGGCCCTTATGTAAGGAATTCAACTATCCCAAAAGAAGGGAAACAAATCCCTGATTATTTTTGGAGGCATTGAGTTATTTTTTCATCAAGTGATGGCACATGCAGTGCATCCAAGAATTATATTTTAAGATCATACAATAACAAAGTATGGGACTTGATTGAAAATTTTTAAGCTTTTGGAATCCATGTGGTTCCTAGAAATCAAAATCAAGATGTAGATAGGCTTGCTACAATTGGCTCTCAATATGACATACTTGTTGATATCATGAAAGAAGGGTAGAAATTTGTCAAAATGGTGGTTTGACCTGCATTCCTTGATAATGTGAGTAGCTGGCAAGTGTTTGATAGTGACAAATAAATTGTCCTTTCCTAAAAGAAGAGGCGGAGTTTACTAAAAGAAATCAGGATAAGTTACAAGATTCATATGGTGATCAAATTATACAATTGAAAAGAAAAAAAACTACCAAAAAGATTAGTCACTCTTGAATCCATTTTCAATTTAGATGATCAATCCAAAATAAAAATCTCTAGCATGGTGGTCAAAGAAGAAAATTTTGAGGAAGTCGATGTAGCGCATGAGAAGTTTCTGAAGATTGGAAAAGTGTGTACTTCCGAAGAGAAAGAAGCTTTCATCAAAAAATTTCAAGAATATCACAACATTTTTACATGGAGCTATAAAGGCCTGTGTGGCTTTGATCTGAGGTCTAGCATAACATACCATCAAACTAGATCCTAATGCAAAGTCAATTAGCACTAAAAAAAGAGGGCCCATCAATCCTAAAATCAATCCACTAATGAGAAAGGAGCTAACCATACTCAGTCGAAGAATGCATCATTTTTTACCATCAAACACTCTTCTTGGGTATCCAATTTAGTGTCTATAAGGAAGAAGAACAGAGAGATTTGGTTGTGCGTATATTTCAGGGATTTGAACCATGCCTCTTTGAAAGACCATTATCCTCTCCCAGTCAATCAAGAAAATTCTTCAAACAGTGGCAAGAGCTTGGATATTTTCTTTACTCGGTAGATATTCGGGTTACAATCAAATCCTCAGTCCAAGAATATGACCAATTCAAAATGGCTTTCACTACCAAGTAGGGCACATATGCCTATAACAAAATTGTCGTTCGGATTATCCAACACTAGGGAGACTTTCCAAAGATCCATGGACATGGAATTTAAAGTACTAATCAACAATATCATCTTGGTTTACCTAGATGACTTAACTATATATTCTAAGCATGCAAATAATCACATCACGCATATCTAAGGAAGTTTTTCCGAATTTGTAGGGAATTTAGGGTTTCACTTAATCCCAACAAGTTTAGTTTTATAGTTCACAAGGGAAAATTTTTTCGGGCATGTTGTCTCAACAAAATTAATATCAATCGATCCAGTCAAGATTCATTTGATTATGTCCTTATCTCTCCCAAGTCACAAGAAGGGTCTCTAGAGTTTTATCGAAACCGTAAATTTTGAGTAGAGATTCATCCCTTAATTCATGACATTGACTAAACCATTGATAGCCATGCTAAAGAAAAACATGTCATTCTTATGGAAAAAGGAAGGACGAGAGAGCTTTGAAGCCATAAAAATGGCCATTTCTCAAGCTCCCATGCTAGTAAACACTATGTTTGATAAAGACTTTATCATTTATGCTGTTGTAGGTCAAGAGAGTATTTCAGGGATCCTCACCTAGCAAAATGACGATTTGATGGAGCATCCAAATGCTTTCTTCAGTAAATCCCTCAAAGACTACGAGCTAAAATACTCATTCGTTGAAAAATAAGTCTTTGCGATTATTCAAGCTTTGAAGAAATTTAAGCATATGCTATCCAACAACAGAATTCATCTGATGGTGTCTCATCCAAGCGTCAAGGATTTTTTGCTAAACAAAGAGATGAATGAAAAGTGTTCTAGATGGATTATGAAGGTGATGGAGTATAATGTGCATATCAAAGTCACTAAACTCGTCAAAGGTAAAGGTTTGTGTCAAAAACTTGCTGCAAACACTGGAATCAAAAGGTGATGAGGATGCAACACTCCTGAAATACTAATGAGAGTGATGAGAAAGTTTATTCGTTATCCAAAATGAATAATTTCCTCTTCTCAAGAGTATTTCCTATGTACATGAATAAAAACCAAAGACAAACCATCTGCCTTTAATCTATTCCATATGTTTTGGTAGATAACATTCTCTTTCGAAAGGATTTGAATGGTTTCCTCCTTCGGTGCATAAGACCGGAATAGGTGAGTAAGATACTAGAAGAGTTTCCTAATGGTCTATCTGGAGAAAATTACTCTACACGAACAACTGCTGCCAAGATAATGCAAGTCAGTTACACGAACAAATTTTATTTCCTTGCTTGTAAAAATGTTTACAATTTCCTCCTTTTTATAGAGGTCTCAAAAATTTATGGAGATTCAATTTTCACATGTTTAGAGACCATTCTAAATCTTGACTTGACTGGAGAAGTTGGTGGTGAGGTTGGAGAGTTTATTACAGTCAGTGGTGCAGTTTCAAAATTAATTGCAGGTAGTTGAAAGGGATGGAGGTGGTAGAAATTACTGTTTTCAACACTCCCCCCTAATTTCTACTATCAATAAATAACTACATCAATATTTACAATGCCCAAAATTTCTCTCAAATACTCAAATTGTTCTTGTGTTAATGCCTTTTTGAATATGTTTGCAAGTTGTTCCTTTGATCTGCAATGTTGTAGGATGAGTTCTCCATTGTTGACCAAATCTCGAATGAAGTGATATCTAGTGTCAATGTGCTTTTTCCTCTTGTGGAAAACATGATTCTTTGATAATGCAATGGTGGAATTGTTGTCACAATAGATTGTACTAGGTTCCTCTTGATCATGCATTAGATCCTTCAAGATTCTTCGAATCCAAACTGCTTGATATGTTACTAATGTACCAGCTACATACTCTACTTCTGCTGATGAGATTTTCACTATTGGTTGTTTCTTTTATGCCCATGCTACAATACTTGTTCCAATATGAAACTCATATCTAGATGTGCTCTTTCCATCATCTATACTTCCTGCAAAGTCACTATATGTATATCCAATCAAATGAAAACCATCTAAAGTAGAATACATTATGCCATAATTCATATTTCCTACAATATACCTTAACAACCATATTCCTTCTTACCAATGTGGTTTTTTTGATGAATCCATGAATCTTGAAATCAAACTAACTCCATACATTATATATGGCCTAGTTGTTATAAGATACATCAAACCGCCTACCAATATTTTGAATATAGTTGAATCAAAATATGTCTCATTATCTTCTCTACTTAGTTTTGTGCCTACTGCCACATGTGTAGAAATTGGATTACAATTTATCATTCTAAACTTTCTCGATATATCTTTTGCATATTTACTGTGACAAATGAAAATCCCATTACCATTTTGTATGACTTCAATGCTAAGAAAATATTTCATTAATCCGAAATTTTTCATCTCAAATTATTTTGTCATTGTTGATTTAAACATGTTTATAGAAAGATTTCCTATAAAGATCAAATCATCAACATACAAGCAAACAATTAGAATTTGACCTTACTCATTGAATTTGGTGTATAGCGTAGGATCACTAGTACTTATTTTGAATCCATTATTTATCATGTATAAAACTATCATGTTGTACAATGCTCTTAGTGTTTGTTTTAATCCATAAAGTTCCTTCTTCAACCTGTAAACCTTGTCTTTATATCCTTTTGCTTCACATCCTTGTGGCTACTACACATAAACTTCTTCTTCTAGGTAACCATTTAAGAAATTTGATTTAACATCCATTTGAGAAACCTTCCATTTGTTTTGAGATATAATTGCTAGTACCATTCTAACAGTATCAAGTCTTGCTACGGGAGCAAACGTTTCATTATAATCAACTCCATATTCTTGTGCAAATCCCTTAGCTACTAATCTTGCCTTATATTTTTCAACTTCTCCATTTTCCTTGTATTTAGTTTTATAAATCCATTTCACACCTATGCATTCTTTATCCTTATGTAAATCAACTAGATCTCATGTATAATTTTTCTCAATAGCTTCCATTTCATCATTCATTGCATTAATCCAATGTCCTTCCTTAATTACATCTTTAAAATATATAGGATCTTGGGAAAATAAAGAAAATTAGATTGCAAAGCTATCCTATCTCCTTGATCATATATTTCTTGTAAGCTTCTAGTCTTTTTTCCTCTTATTCTTGGTCTCAATAATGTTAGTATAGGATTTGAGTCATTACTTACTTGTGGACTTGATGATTCTCGTTGCTCAACTTTCCTTTGTGAGTTTTCTCCTTGTGATATTCCTCCTTGCTCATTTAAGTATTCTCCTTGTTCCCCTTGGTCTCCTTGACCTTTTTCTTCATATGGCATTGTCGTTGTACCTGTAATTGTCTTGTCTATATTGCCATCCAAAGATTCTTCTTCTTTGAATACAACATCTCTACTTACAATAACCTCCTTTGTTATGGGATTAAACAACTGTTATGCCTTAGATTGTTTATCATAACCAATAAAAATACATTTTCACTTATATAATCCAATTTCATCCTTATTTATTTAGACACATGTGCATATGCAATACACCTAAATACTCTAAAATGAGAAGCAATGTGATGTTTACCACTCCATGCTTGTTGTGGAATCATGTTCCTCACAATATTTGTTGGAATCATGTTCAATATATAAATGGCACAAGCTACTGCTTCAGCCCAATGTTCATTAGATAGATTATTTCCTTTCAACATGCTCCTTTCCATCTCTATTATTGTGCGATTCTTCCTTTCTGCAACATGATTATGCTAAGGTGTGTATCTTGTAGTGAATTGTTTCTTTATTCCATGGTACCTGCAATAATCCAAAAACTCATTTGACTTGTATTATCCTCCTCTATCTAATCTAAATACCTTTATGGATAGACCACTTTGTTTCTCAACCAATGCTTTGAATTCCTTGAACTCTCCAAATGCCTCATATTTATATTTGAGAAAATAAATCCATGTTTTTCTACTATAATTGTCAATGAATGTTATAAAATAATTTCTCCCCCCTAATGATGGTGTTTTCATTGGACCACATATATCTATATGCACAATTTCTAATAGTTCCCAAGCTCTATATGACATTTCCTTTGGAAAACTCTCTCTATGTTGTTTGGACAAAATACAACTTTCACATAAGCTCAGTGGTGCTTCAATAGGGGGTAGGCCTCTTACCATTTATTTTTTTGCAACAAACACAATCCTTTGAAGTTTAGATTACCATACCTCAAATGTCATACCCATGCTTGATCTTGACTTGATGCCTTGAAAATTGCTCCAATTTATTCCATTATTCCACTTTCCATGCTAAGTGGGAAATGTATGCACCCAAAATTGCATGTGTTATATTGTCAAAAAACGGTTACAAAAGTCCCCAATGATGATTCATGTCCTTTCAGAAGGTGTTCAAGTTCATAAACACATTCGAAGTGTATATTTGTAGCCTAGACATCCTTACTTAGATTTTCCACACTTTCTTCTAGCTTCTCGCTTCATTTTGTGCATGTTTTGGCCTTTAGTGCCAAGACCACCGCCCTTCCTGGGTGGCAGTTCTGAAACCACCGCCCAGGAAAGATGGCAGTTCTGCGTGATTTTTCCTGAACTCTTCATGTGTGATTTTAACACGCGTGATTTCACTTAACTTGACTTCTAAGGTGCGTTTGTGAACCAAATTTTCCTAAAAATAGTCTTGATTTCTTGGTATTCCTTTCCTCTTCTATTTTTAAATAGATTTAATTAGTTTGAACTACCTCTTCACCCAATGATTTGGCACTCCAAGGTTTCCTTGTGCATGATGGCACATCCCAGCCAGTTCCTATATATTACATGCTTGTATTCAAGAAAATGGCATGAGAATTTTGTGTATCTTGCATAGTATTGCTGCCACAATCCTACTAGAAATTTCATAGCCAAGATTTGTTCATTTGTGTTATCCCTCTTCCACTTACATTGTAACTAGACTGCCTTCAAGTTTTCATTGCTCAAGCGCCTTCTCCATTTTTTTCCTTTGCATTCCCAATTCCTTGGACTCATATGGACACACAGAGAAAGAAAGGATAAACTGAGGGGACAAGTCATCACATAGCTAGATTTACCTCTTTTTTGTGAATTCCAGGTTGGAGCTGTTTGATTTCCTTCATTGTTGCAATTTATCAGTGTTACATCATATCAAATAGAGTAGAAATCAATTTCCTTTCATTTGCAATTAATTAGTTAATTTCCAAGAGGGTTTAAATCATTAATAATAGCTCTTAGTGACGGATCCTCTTCTTCCCATCCCTATTGATCTGAAGGAGAGAATATTTGTAGGACATTGTCTACATATCATAGATCTTTTGGAAAAGTTCTTATTTTAAGTTATTTTAGTTTCAATACTCTCACCACAAGTGAATAACCACACCGAGTTATTTTTCTTGTTTAATTGTAGTGTATAATTATTTTAATTATTTAGAATAAAAGTAAATTGTTGTTTCTGATTGTAATATTTTAGTTTTTTGATTTGTTTATATTAGTTTCATCTTAGTTAATTTGGACACTTCAAACTAGACCAACACTTAGATCTAAGTTAGTAAAACAAACCATAGGGAATTTACGCTACATGTCCATATCCTCTAAATCTCCCTTTTGCTAACTTAGCTACTAGAATATCACACTACCAGACTTTAGTCATGGATCCTCCTACAGTTAGCCACACACATTCAACATCAGTTACTCTGGCACGACCTCGGGGGGTCGAGTGCGGTTGAAGGTTGCATGTCAATTTTCATCCATACAAATTGGTGAACCTGACGTGAAGGATTAATTTCTTCTTGTTTCCTTTTCTTTCATTGTTATTACCTCACCTATCCATTTCTTCCCCCATTTTGGTAGGTATTTTATACTTTCTAAAATATGTATGGAAGAGAGTTTGATGGGCCATTTGGCTCTGATAAATATTACACCAACGTGCAACCACAACAGTCCCCTTCTCTTTCGAGATGGGATGATAGTTACACAGGCAACATCCAAACCTCCCCTAGTTACACTTCAAACCCCATTAGCTATGTAAGGATGGAGGAGGTTGATCAACCATTAAACCACAAACAACGTCAACCTAATGCAAACTATGTTTTTATCACAAATGTAACATGTTCTTACCATAGAGTCTTGTCAAGACCTCACATTTCCATGCAATCAATAGAAGATGATACATTTACATGAATCACTAATCCTCTTCGTCAGATAGATGAGTATTTGGATAGAGTGAAGGCTTCAGCCTCTGATATTTTGAATGCGTATCTTAAGATTCTTACTTCTTAGGAAGACAAGAGTTATAACACTAAACAATTCATGACAAGGTATCATGAGCCTACTCAATCAAACCCTACACCACAAGCACCCCAACAAAGGACTCAATCCTATCCTAGCGATATTTGGTTTGGACTGTCCTCCTGTTGCATGGAGAAATGAGAAAGATCCTTGGCTGCGTGTGGCCTTTCTCTTCCTTGGTTATATGGACATTAGCTTTGACCTGCTGTGTGGAGTCTTACTTATGGCACTATTTTTTATTTTTTGATATTCCTCAACTTTTAGCTATATTGCCCAATGCGTGGAGAGCATTACTTTGTACTTTATTTGTTTAAAAACTTGCATGGCTTTTTGTTTGGACTATCCTCCTTTGCATTATCATTGCATGGCCTTTGTTGTAGGAATAAATGGACTAGTTTCTCTAACTGTGTGGCCTTATTCACTGCATGCGTGAGCTATGTCTTCTCCCCTTTGTTTGTTTTTGGCCTCTCACACATATTTCTCCTTCACAATGGCGTTCATAGTAAACTAGTATTGTTTGAGGGATGTGATACAAATATTGCTCTATTTCTTTAGAAGAAATAAGAATTAATTTGGAAAGCTTCGCACGAATCTTTCCAACGAGTTTGACGGAGGAATTTATGAGGATTAATCCAGCTTCCCTTCTTCCCGGGTAGTGGAATTAATTGCCAGGGAAAATGGGGAAAGCAACGGCCAATTGCCAATGGAAATGGCAAGGTGGGATGGCAATCCCCAGTTTATTTCCCCATGTGTGAAAACAAGAGATTTTTTTCCCATTTTCCAATTCATTAATTTGGCAATCGGGGGGGGGCGGAGGGGGAGAAATCCCACAAGTGGGGATTTAAAACAATTTTGCTAGGAAAGGGGAAATTCGGGCCTGGAGAGCCAATTTGGCATCCCCAGCAATGGGAAGCGGAAGCTTTTTTTTTGCCAGCAATCAAAATAAAACTTGTCGAATGAAATTTTAATTAATATTTATTTAATTAAAAACCCCAAAGTTATTAAAAATTAATTTTATCAAACAAAGAGTAACTAATTAAATAAATATTAAGTAATTTTAAACGTGATTTGAGACCTGGTGGGAGGATTTCTTGCCCGAAATGGATGAAACAAAGACCAGAATGATCAAAAAAATGAGACGTTCATGATGAGAGTGATAAACCACACAAAGTAAAACTTTTGAAAATTTTCAAAATTTCCATTTTTTAAATTAATTTTGTGAATTCAAAATCAGCTGATAACAACTGGCTCTAATTGGGGACAAGGACTTCATGGACGCAGCAACAAAACTAGACCAAAACATTCATGAAGATGATCTCAAAATGATGGGGCACAAAAATGGGGTTATACAAGAGAGGAGACCGAAAGATGGGGAAAAGAAACAAACCAAAATCCTAATTACTTATATACATATCAGGAACAACCCATTTTTAATTTTGATAGTTCTTGAGATATTTCCCACTGTAGGGCAAAGGCAAATGGGTTCCATTAGGATACGCCAAGTAATAGGTGATATCTCCATAGAAATGTCTTATTTTGAAAGGGCCTAGCCACAACGAATTAAACTTCCCATGCTTTCCTTTCGGTTCACATCTCTTGTCCCAAAGAAGAACCAAGTCATTGATTTGGAATTGCCTCTCTTTGGTTTTCCTGTCAAAAAACCTCTTTATTTTGGACTGATGTTCCTCGATCTTATTTTCCACTTGACTTCTTTGTTCCTCAAACTTGCTTAGGAACATGATCCTTTTATCTAATGCATTGGTGAAGCATTCATCATCAACTTCTTGAGCTAAATTTAAAGTTGGTAAGTCCAATGTGATGGGAATTTGAGCATCGGTTCCATACAAAATTTGAAATGGAGACATCCTTATTACTCTATTGGGAGTTATGTGGGTAGTCCACAATGCATCATATAATTTTTTGTGCCAAGTTCTTTTATTTTCTTCTACTAACTTGTGCACGATAGTAATGATGTTCTTGTTACTGGATTCTGCCTGACCATTTCCCTGAGGGTAATAACCTGACGAATGAGACAAAGATATTCCATACCCATATCAAAAACCTATCATCTCTGCAAAAGAAAAATTTGAGGCATTTTCTGTCACGATCTTGTGTGAATTCCATAACGAACCAGTATATTTTCTTTGATGAAGTCATAGATTACCGTAGTAGATGTTTGTTTTACCAGAATAGCTTCTACCCACTTCGTAAAGTAGTCAGCTGCAGCGAGCACATGGGTATGACCAAAACTAGAATTAGGATTCCGAACTCTGATAAAATATAAACCCCATTGTTGAAAGGGTTCTTCTGTGAAAACTAGCTTCAAAGGCAAAGCTACCAATTTTGGTCTTCCAACAAATTGCTGACAAGCTTCGCATTTTTTCACCCATTTATGAGCATCGAAAAACATAATGGGCCAATAATAATGTGCTCGCAAAATTTTATGGGCTGTCACTGGGCTAGATAAATGAGCACCACAAGCATGATTGTGAAAAGATTCCAACAACCTAGGTTGTTGCTCTCTATCAACACATTTGAGGAACATGTCGTCAACTCCTTTCTTGAACAAAGTGTTGTCCCAAATGACGTACCTAGAAGCTCTTAGTTTGATAGCTCATTTTTCCTTAGCTGTCAGATTCTCTGGACACTCACCATATGTGAGAAAGTAGGCTATATCAGAATACCATTCATCTGTGGTGCTGCCAAAAACTACTATTGGTAAATTTTCCTCAACTGGTTCTTCTTCAGATTCATCTCGTGGTTCATTTTCTGCGATGAGTTGTCAAAGTCCTCTTCCTCGAACCAACTTGGTAGGCTTGATATCCAAGTCATATTCCTAGATCTTGGAGACCCAATTACCTCTTTTAGATCTTGATTCTTGTTGCTTCAGTATCAATTTAACTATGGTGTCTGATGCTAAGAATTTGGTGTGAGAGCTCAACACATAGTACCTGAAATGTTTCAAGGCTCTCACCACCGCATATGCATGCCTCTCAAGAGGGTTGTAATTGAGTTCATGTTTCTTAAATCCAAATCTCATGAATGCAATAGGAGATTCAAATCCTTCTTGATTGTGTTGAGTCATGATGGAAGAGATTGTGTGCTATGAAGCATAGCAATAGATTATGAAATCCTTTTTAAAATCAGGACACACCAATGTAGGGGATTTTGCAATAGAACCCTTGATTTTTTTCAAATGCCTCTCTACCTTCCTTCGACCATTTGAAGGATTATTTTCCTTTCATCATATCAGAAATTTCTTTAGTCCTCTCAGCGAAATTTGGCATGAACCTTCTCAAAAATTTCACCTTCCCAAAGAATGAGTGGACCCTAGGCTTACTCGTAGGAAAGGAAAGATTCTTGATCGCTTGAACACGCTCAGGATCAATTTTAGTTCCCTCCTTAGAAAAAATATGACCTAGGAGTTTCCCTTACGTGACTCCGAACATCAAATTTTTTGGATTTAGATAAATCTTATGAATTCTGCACCTTTGTAATATTTTCTCTAAATCTCTTAGGTGATCTTCTTGTTTCTTTGAGAACATTGTCAAGTCATCTAGGTATATCACGATGATATTGTCTTTATAATTTTCCAATGCCATATCCATAGCCCTTCAAAAATTAGCACCGGAATTGATCAAACCAAAAGGCATTCTTCTATACGCAAACGTACCCCAGGGGGTGGTGAATGCGGTTTTGTGTTGATCTTCTCTAGCCACTTCAATCTTATAGCCAGAGAAACCACCTAGCATAGATAGCATTTATGATCTAGTTACTACCTGCAGAATATGGTCCATGACTGGAAGTGGATAATTATCTTTCAAGGAAGCTTATTAAGATTGCGTAAATCCATGCAAATCCTAATCTCTCCATTTTTCTAGCAAACTGGTACAATATTAGCTATCCAAGTTGAATGTTGAATAGGAAAAACTATTTGTGCATCTAACATCTTTCGAACCTCATGAAATATTGTCCCTACAATCTTGGGATTATATTTTCTTTGCTTCTGCCTGAATGGAATTGCACCAGATTTCAAGGGTGTGGCATGCTCCATTTCCCTAGGTTAGAAAGACTTCAAGTCTTCATATGAGTAAGCCAAGACGTCAGAATATTTGGTAAGGAGGCTTATGAATTTCTTGCACTCCTCAAGTGAGAAACACTTACCGATATTAACTAGGTGAGGTTTATCCTTGGTACCTATGTTAACTTGCTCATAGTTAGCAGAATTCGCAGGTGCTGCCTGCTCTTTCTCTTTGATAAACCTATGATGTTTATCAAAAATTTCTTCAAGTGAAACCAATCCTTTTGGAATTTTATTTCCTTTGAGTTGAATGATATCATCACTAGGATCTTCGTTCTCAACTCCTTCTTGAATGGGTGAGGTCATTGATTCACGAAATGCAGAATCACTTCCTTCAAAGTAAAATTGTTCAAAATTATCCCTTTTTTCCAAGAAGGCAATAATTTGTTGATCATCATTGAATACTTGCCAATTTGTTGCATTGTCAGGAACACTTGGCCTAAAAACCATTTCAATGGTGTATTTGAATTGATCAAACTCTGAATGAGGAATCATTAATGAAGCTGAGACTACTAGAGAATCTGATTTGTCATTCTTTTCATGAGGGACAGATTTTATGGAAAAAGCATCAAAGACTTCTATCGCGTCCCACACTTTATTTCTGTAGTGTCTTAAATGACCATTCTTTACTTGGAACTAATTTCTTACTTGTTTCACGATCAATTATGCATCTCCAAAGACTTTCAAATTTTTGATCCCTTTCTCCTCTACAACTTGGAGGCCAAGGATTAATGCCTTGTACCTGCAGTGTTGTTAGTATTTGAAAATTCAAGTTTGTAGGAAAAAGGAAATATTTTACCATTTGGAGATATGAGCACTACTCCTGCGCCAGAACCTATTGAGCAACAACTTCCATCGAACTCAAGAGTCCATATCTCATTAGATTCTTGTAAAGCAACCTCAGGTGCATGAACCTCTGTAGTCATCATATAACTACCCATACTTGAGTTTTGAAACAAGACTTGTGCACGGGGATCATCAGTTTTTGTCACCGTGAATTTTACCTGAGTTTATGGCATTAGCTTCTTCATTTCTCCATTGATAGGGATCATGGCATGAGACCAGCCCATTTGAATCTCTCCACCCAAATCTCTGCAAAAATTTCCTACTCAAAAACATACCATATGAAGCAGGAATGTCAACAACTAGAATGGTTACCTTAACTCGTTTATGATGAAATTGGGCTAAAACTATTTGAGCATCTTTAACCTACCTGATCAAAGGAACTTGTCTCGTCTCCATTGAGTAACATGATCTGAATGTTCTCGTATAAGTTAACCCAAGAGCATGTGCTACCTTGACAGGCATCACATTATCTAAGGCTCCAAAATCTATAACGCAATAACTTAATTTGCATCCATTGATCGCGAAGGACACAAAGAAATGTTCAATCTTTTCATTTGAAGGTGTAGCGGCCGCCACAATATTTTGAGTTTTCCCATCTTTGGGAATTTTTAGAATTCCTTTGGAGGAATGAGCAGTAGAGTCACCTTTGATAAACTGGACAAATTTCTCGAGTTGATCCTTATTGGACTTCAAGTACTCTTCCTATGACATGGAAGTTTTTTTTTTATTGATATGATCAATTATATCAAATTTGGGCAAAGTAACCGTACTTGTTGTCTCAGATACTAGTTCTTTCGAACTTGATGATGACACACTTTTGACCTTTGCTTCGGGCTTGGTTAATACAGATGTGGAAGAAGAAAATTTCTTCGTAGCTGATTTATCAACTAATTGACTTGACAAAGGCCCTCCTTTCTTTAAGATAGTTTTTACCTTGGAAACCTCAGTCGCCTTAGACTCTTTAAGAGTCTCGTTTGTCTTGGATTCTTTGGAAGTTTCCTTAGTCTTAGATTCTTTTGGAAGTGTCTTGGAAACCTCTTTATCTCCTGCCTTGGTGGTATTTTGCTACTTTTTCTGAGAGCACGTGAAGACAACGAAGGATTTATTATTCATATCTTCTATAATTTATCCGTATTCGTCTTCTTCTTCTGAACGGTACTATAAGAAATGATGATTACTTTCTCCTTCAGGATCTTCAACTTCAGGTTCAAATGTTCCAGAATATGGTTCTTCCTCATCAACCTCGACAACTTCAACTTCATCATCACTTTCTTTAATGACATCACATTTTGAGTTAGTTATGGGAGCTGCTTCAATAGCAAGCCTCGTCAGAGCACTTGCAATCCTGGATTTTTTGGGAACGTATCCTTTTCTTGGGATGTCTTTGTAAGGATCAGGTTTACTACTTTAAGAAACTTGTTTTTTTAAAGCCAGCACATCATTAGCCAACTTAGTGAGTATAGCTTCTGAAGCATTGGGGATTTCTTGAATTTTTCCCTTGAGAGAAGTTTTCTTGAATTTTCCTACCATGATTAATTCATCTTCAATTTCTATGGCCAAGGATTGAGCAAGTTCCAAAGTAGCCACTCTATCCCTTCTTAGCTGATAGCACACTTTTGGTTTTTGTGCATTAATAAAGAAAGATTTTTGTCCATAGAGGTTTGGATGAATCCCGACAGGAACTTTGTTTACCATTTTGTTGAACTTAGCCAAAAAATTCCTCATGGGTTTTGTTGGCTCTTTCTTCACCTGAGATAGTTGGGCAAGAAGAGCATGTTCATCTTCTGTCATCTAGAATCGACATTCAAACTTAGTTTTCATATCATTCCAATTTGTAATGCATCCATTTGGTAGATGATGAAACCAATCCGCAGCAACATCATGCAACGTTTCAACGAAGAGGTGAATAGCAACATCTTCATATTCAACTAACAAAAATGCACATGAAGCAAAGAAAGTAGAAATGTGGTCATCTAGTGATGTCTTCCCATCTCCATCAAACTTGGGAAGAATCTTCCTCGATCCTCATGGTAGTTCATGTCGAGCTAGTAAGGCCAATGGGCCTATGGAATTTCCCCATGGTACGTTGACTGCCATTTTGGGAAAGGTGGTATACGAAGGTAAAACAACATGAGCAAGGACAAGTGCTTGACTGGTAGTGATTCCTTCCTTGCTTTCTCTTTCAGGACTTGATGCAAGGTTTGCAGATCTACTAGGTGTGTTCTTATTTGGAGGAGATAACTTGAAACCGAACTTTCCTTGAAAATAAAAAATGGGATCAGATCGACCTTTAGCTTATTATCCTCGCGTAAACCTCTTTCCCTCTAGTTTGAAATATTTATTATGAAGGGATCACTGGCATGTTCTGATTAGCTCTAGCCTTTTCTCTTTGCTCTCTTTCTTGGGTTATTTGTGCCTGAATAACTCTATCAACTCTCGCAGATTTATCTTCTTCGTTATCTAGTAATGATGCAGCAAGATGAAAATGATAGTTATTCATGATCTTTTCCCAAATAGCTTGCCTCAACTCTAATTATATGTCTTCTTGAGTATCTGCAAAAACAAGATTTGGTTGCAAGATAGGTGGGTTACTTGTAATAGTCATACAAATTATTACCTTGGTGGAAGAGGACCGCATCAGTGAACAACAATCAACACATGTCCAGGAGGTCTTTTGGCCACAAGTGTGGGTGCTCTTCTTCTAAGGTCTTCAATGTAGATTTCTCTGTTGATGGCTCTATCAACAACCAAAAACTACTGCAAACTTTCATAGTTTTCCCAAGCTACTGTTCGAAGGTTGGAAGTAATGTCTCCTTGAGAATATTTTTCAGGCACAAGGTTCGGTTAAAGAACTGGAGCTTGTGTAGAGGGGATAGTCATAAATATTTAACCAAACACTGGTTAACAATTTTTGAATCCCCAATGTAGTCACCAAAAAAATTTAGCATATGGATTTGTACGCATGCAAATGACGTGCAACAGTGTGGGAACGAAGTCCCTCCTCAATGAAGGTGAGGCTTCCTTTATTGAAAACCAAAACTATATTTACATTTATACATTCAAAATTGTATGTGGGGGTGTTTTGGAACATCAATGGAAAGAACAGTGAATGAGGGAGATGGAATGGAATGAAGGAAAGGAGTCAAATGGAATGAATTGAAAGAACATGCAAGAGTTAGGTAAAAATAGAGCATAATATTACACGAAGAGGAAAGATGAATAACTAACACAAATAAAATGGAGTTTGAGTTAGCTAAACAAGAATATGTAAAAGGGAACACACATGAGCAAGTAGATAATCAAATCTTGATCACTGTGAACTAGAACAACAAATTAATAACATTGACAATAAGATCAAAGACAATATTTACATGCAAGATTCAAACACTAACATCTAATGAACATAAGAACATCAAATGTTATAAGATACAATGAATGGGACACAAAGTACATATTTCATTAACTCCAAAATGTTTTCACAAAAGAACACTAAGTTTCTTCCTAAAACAAAGCTTGCACACCAAATTATTTTTTTCTCCTCTCTCAAATCCCCCTTTACAAATGAGCCCCTCACCTCCTTTTATAACCCAAAAGTTGGTTACAAAGTAGTTAGGGTTTTATATGAACATTAAATAAGGCACTTAAGTGACATTTGACTTTTTGTAACCAAATTTATTAAAAACAACTAAAAATAGAAATCACTTAAGTTATCCACAGCTTCTCGAAAGCAAATAACAACATCCTTTTTTTACAAAATCAACTTTTTAAAATGTACAATATTAACCAGTGCCTTATCCATTGAAATGGGGTATGCCTATCTCAAACGTATGAGAAATGGACTCTCCCACTTCGTTAGATACCAAGAAAACTATCTCCCTAAATCGTTGGTGAAATTATAATCTACCACTTTTGCTAGTTGAAAGGATCTAAACCTTCCCAAAGTTTCAAACATCTTTTCTTCTTCTGGAGGTTCATTTGGTCGAAGAATAGCCTCACAAAATACTTGCAATTCAAGAATCCTACTTGGCATATCATTTAAATTAATAATCTTTGATTGAGCATTCTCAAATAAGTTCTTTAATTTGATGCACCACTCCATTGAAACTGATGAAAAATTATTGGTGGGAGTGTATATGTCCTTAAAAAATTGTGAAAATTGTTCTTCCACCTGTTCCGATGAACACCTTTGATTATGTTCATTTACGAGGTTGTAAGGGATCTCAACTATGAATTCTTGAATCAAGGTGAGTGAAGTGAAGGCTTCATTGCATATGCTCTCATAATGGATCATAGAATCCTCAAGAAGCGTCTTCCTTGATTTGAGATGCAGACACCAAAGAAAATGTGTCCCTTGATGTTCAAATTCAAGAATTCCTTCAATGGCTCAAACTGAGGATTCCATACTCATCATATCCTACAAACTGGGCAATATCTCATCCAAATTTGATATATTAGAAACAAAAGTTTCCTTAAAAGAAATAATTGGATCAAGATACACATTGACATCTTCATGGAGCTTAACCGCTATTTTGATCGTCCCTCGGCCCAAAACGAGAATCTATGAAAGCCAAGTTTTAGTGACATGGCCCAATGTGTTTATTTCTTTTGACAAATTTAGAGTTTCTTCATCAGGGGCAGCCACTGCATCAAGTACTGGGAAAGTGGATGATATGGGATTTATCAGGTGTTGAACATATTCCACCAATTGATTATTTTCGACCTTGAGCTGAGAGTTCTGAGACTTATATTTCTCAATTCTCTTTAACATGATATCAATTGAATCTCAAGCCATTTCCATGTCACTTTCTAATGTGGACCTCCCAAGTCCAAGTCTGGAAACTTCATAATTAGCATGTGTCATGACATCATGCTCCTTATCAACTTGTGGGATGGAAAGATCTGTAAATATGTTTCCGTCATTATCCACCATTATTCAAGAAAGCACCTTAGGCTTCTTGTGAATGACATCATTTGAAAGTCTGAAAAGGGCATCAAAATAAATGTCAATTGTCTTGAAAACCTTCTTCCTTTTCTTAACCTCGGAATCAACCCAGGAAGGAGTATCATTCGTCATTTCTGCATACAAAATCCTAGAGCTCGAAGAAATATTCTCATTGTTCTTGACATCATGAGATCCTGCAATAATCCTATCCACAACCTTTATTTGACAAGAAATAACCTCAATATCCACCTCTTGATCATTTGGGATATTTTGGGAAATCTCTTCATGGACTGTAGGTTCTGAAGTGTTTAATATTTGGACTACCTGCATCTGAGTGGATGCTTGTGCAAGGCATGGCTAAGGATCGTTTGTCATGAGATTTTGAGAACTATTAACAATGTGAGTAGAAGAATCTCTAGTTGAAGTATAAAATCTTGATACACGCTCTCTTCCTTCACTGTGGCTAAGGCCTTTAGATTTTTCTCCTCATGGCACATTATTCAATGAAGTGGATTTTGGCAACCACTCCTTTCTATCTTGTTGTGTATGATTGGATGGTACAGAGGTTGATTGAGAAGGAGCTTTGGTTGAATGAAGACCTCCTCGAGTTGGTAATTTTTGTGATCCTGAAGTATGATGTTGAATTGATTGTAACTTGGCAAGTTCTCTATTGTACCAAGATATGCTTCTTTCAAGAATCAGTTGATTCTTGCTATCAAGATAAAATTCATCTCTTTTGGTCCAGTCAATTCGAGGCAACGAGGTAAAAGAAACTACATCATATGAAGGATCAATAACATCTTCATCATCATTTACAAATTAATCGGAAGGGTTCTTAATGCGAAAGGCCTTGATCTGAGCAAGTGTTAGGTGAGAAAACTCTTGTCTTCTTACTTCATGTTCGTCCGAACAAGCAGCCCATAAATCTTCCATGGTAGGGTTATGTTAATACTTTGCTCCAAGAATCTTCTGCATATATCCATTGATATCAAACTAGGCTCTCTTCACATATGGATGAATGGTGATGAGAGAAAACTCTTTTTCCATGAGTTGTGCACTAAAAATATTTGGACATTGGTACTCCCTGATTTGGAGTGGGAAATGAATTCCTGAACGGTGCTTGTCACTGAGAAGACAATGAACTTGGAATAGTTGTCGTGCAAGCTCCATTAATGCCCATCTATCACTAACGTACTTAGGAAGAAACCATAGAGTGCCAAAAAATCCACTCACGTGAATGTAGGAAAAGGATGAAAATTGAATAAACCAGGTTCCCCATTGGGAAATGACATTCATGGCTTCTTTAGAAAATATTTCCTTTGTATTTCGATTCAGATTTCGAATCATGCGGAAGGTGAATTCATCGTTGACCCTTCTGAAATGTTGAGAGATATTTTTTAAACTTAGTTGTTGATAATAATGAAAAACACTATTTGATGGCCCCATGACTCCACTTGTTTCAAGTCCAGAAAATAGCTTTCTTCTTGCTACTACATAATTCAGATAAGATGTCATGTAGAAGCATCCAGTCATCTTAACTTCTATCAATTGTTTGTGAAGGGTATTACTGATAATGGTGGTCGAATCCAAAAACTCTTTCTTGGAAAGGATGATACAGATAAACCGATACATCCATGGGTGGAAAATCCTAGCAGAGGGTAAATCGAAAACTCGACTTAGGAGAGTAATCATGTCTCCGATTTCTTCCACAAACTCAATGCGGTACAGTTCTTTAGGGAAGCCTGTCAATTCAAGGTCTCTTGGTCACTAACCAGTTATTTTTAACCATTTTGCTCCATCTCAGGGGTTCCTCATCCCTAGAAATCTTGTGTTGACTGACGAGTGATATCCGCATTCTCAGGAAAGTTAAGTATGCCGAGCAATTCCTCAATGTGTTCTAGTGTGATTAAGAGGAAAGGCTCGCGATTATCTTTAGAAATTCCTCATCTCTTAAGATCACAATGCTTCGCACGCAATGAATAACCAGGTCCTGGACACTGTACCGAGATAGGAAATGTTGTTGCTTGGGGTAGACCAATATGGTAAAGTCTATTTGAGAAAATGGTTTTGCCTTCAGTTTTCACCTGCTCGCAGAATTTTTGCACATTGATGTGACCCACATTGGTATCATTGATGTTGTCATATGCTGACTTAATGGAATTGGGGGGGGACAATTCCTTGAAATTCATACTTCAGGGCGGATTTGTTTTATTTCTCCACTGGCTTCCTTGACTCTTCCTTACAGATTTTTTACATTTTTCGGCCATGATAAATTTCACAGAAAAATGACTCAGGCACGCAAAACAACACTAGTGAGGTCGAGTCTCAAGTCTCTGAAATCCCCGTCAGTGCAAAGAACAAATTTGACTTGTTTTATTATTATTTTAAAAACAATAACAAAAATAATAAATAGTCCAGATTACAATTTTTGATCCTGTGATAATTTTTTTTAAATAAATAAAATCGGCCCGATTTTACATATTCTAAATTTTTAGACTAATTCTCCAGTTAGCAAATTCTCCTTGATATGAGTGAATCGATAACTTATTATTTAACATAAAAATGCCTGATTTTAATGACCACGTACTTTGAGATTTACTTCTTCCTTACGATCCTTTGATAGATGCGCGAGTACACTTGCTTGATCCTTCTACAGAACTGCGTGTAGAAATCAAATGCATGTACTGAAACTAGTTTCGTTCACCTTATTTTCTTATTGTTTGTGCTGTTGTTAGGAAATAAGGGATAAAATATGCGGAATAATCCCTCACAGAATCGAAACAGTAGAAACTAATATGCAGAAATTATTACAGATCTCAAATAAAAGTGCAGAAATAAAATAACACAACACAAAGAGATAGTATTTAACGTGGTTCACCCAATTTGGGCTACATCCACCAAGAATCACTTGCTCAGATTTTATTACAAGCCACCGCTCTCTCAATACAATACCCAGATCTGTTTGGAGCTATGCTCAACAAACTCTACAGAATTCACACCTGAATTCAAAACACATCTGCAAATGTTACATTACTCCTATCATATGCACAAAACCATATAAATAGACAACTGCTTAAGAAGTTTTACAAAACCATGGGTATCAAAACCATGGGCCAAAACCGTCCCATAAACCTATGGGTCAAAAATCCCACCCATATGAGAAAAGCATGTTTCCCAGTATATCGGGCACGTTTTAAGGCCAAAAAAAATGCGCCCCCGAATTTTTTTTACTCGGGGGCTACGCCCTGGCCCGGCCCCAAACCCTGGTGAAACAACTATGGAAAGTGTACAGTACTCTTAGTGTACAGTCTTCAACACTTTCTCACATGAAAACAGGCTCCACAACCTAACAATCTCCCACTTGGAGACTAGTTTTCCTCTGAGCAAGCTTCTCAACCCTTCACTAGTTTCCGTGAAGACCAACCAAAGCTGAACATAGCTTTAGTTTTTCCCTTGTGACCACCTTGGTCATCATGTCTGCAGGATTCTGACTGGTATGAATCTTCTCCAACTTCAACTTATCTTCCTCCAAAGCTGTCCTGATGAAATGGTACCTTAACTGTATATGCTTCGTCCTAGAGTGGAAAGCAGAGTTCTTAGCTAGGTGTATAGCACTTTGACTATCACTATGCAGCTTTCATTCCTCCTGCTTATGCCCCAACTCCTCAAACAATTTTTGTAACCAAATCATCTCTTTGCTTGCCTCTGTGGCAGCAACATACTCAGCCTCCGTGGTTGATAAAGCCACCAGCTTCTGTAGTCGTGAAATCCAGCTCACTGTTGTCCCACCTACAGTGTAAACATAACCTGTCGTGCTCCTCCTACTGTCTACATCTCCAGCCATATCTGAATCTACATAACCACACAAAGTGGTGTCTAATCCACTGTAGCACAAAACTGTCCCCATGGTCCCTCTCAAATACCGAAGGATCCACTTTACTACCTGCCAGTGATCTCTACCTGGATCACTCATAAATCTACTCACCAGCTCCCACTGCATGGGCAATATCAGGCCTAGTGCACACCATGGCATACATCAAACTGCCAACCACTGATGAGTAAGGTACCTTGGACATCTGGTTTCTCTCCTGCTCTGTCTTGGGACACTGCTCCTTTGATAACTTGAAATGGCCTACCAAAGGAGTCCCAACCGGTTTAGCATCCTGCATATTAAACCTCTCCAAGACCTTCTTAATGTACTCTTCCTAAGATAAAGTCAACTTCCATTCCTTCCTATCCCGAGATATCCTCATACCAAGGATTTGTTTGGCTGCCCCCAAATCCTTCATAGCAAAGGATTCACTTAGTTGTTTCTTGAGTACTTTTATTTCCTACATGTTTTTACCTGCAACCAACATGTCATCCACATACAAACACAAAGGATAATATAACTTTCATCCTCAAATTTCTTTGTATACATGCAATGGTCAGAATGACATCTAATATAACCTTGCTCCATCATGAAGCTATCAAATTTCTTATACCATTGACATGGAGCTTGTTTCAAGCCATACAAGCTCTTCTTCAATTTGCACACCATCTCCTCTTTACCTTTGACCTCATAGCCCTCTGGTTGCTGCATATATAGTTCCTCCTCCAAATCACCATGGAGAAATGCAGTCTTTACATCAAGCTGTTCTAAGTGCAAGTCTTCTGTTGCAACTATTCCTAGAACAGTTCTAATAGAAGTCATTTTTACTACAGGAGAAAAAATCTCATCAAAATCTATACCTTTTTTCTATGCAAACCCCTTGACCACCAACCGGGCCTTATATCTTTTCTTTCCTCCTCTTCCTCTTTGAATCTGAACACCCACTTGTTCTGTAATGCTCTTTTTCCTTCAGGTAGCTTCACCAAATCCCATGTCTGGTTCTCCATGAGAGCCTGATGCTCCTCATCCATGGCTTGCTCCCACTTCTTCCTAGCATCTACCTGCATTGCTTCATCAAAGCTCTCTGGCTCTCCACTATCAGTGAGTAATAAATAATAAAGAGAAGGAGAAAAATGTTCAGGTTCTCTTCTTACCCTAGAAGACCTCCTCAATATAGGAGTTTGGGGTTCCTGTTGAGGAGGTTCCTGAACTGATTCATGTGTCACTTTCCCATCCGGAAGATCCTCTACCGCTGCATATTCTTTCTTGGATTCTTCCCTATTTTCCTGCAACTGCTAGCTTATACATGACTTTCTCATTAAAGACCACATCCCTAGATCAAATGATTTTCTTGTCCTTAATACTCCAACATTTATATCCAAAGTCATCACCACCATAACCAATGAAAGTACATTTTTCTGATTTAGCCTCTAGCTTGGTCCTATCATCCTTGTCTATATGAACAAACACCTCACATCCAAAGACTCTAAGAAATGAATAATCGACTTTCTTACCGTACCAAGCCTCCTCAAGTATGCCTCCATCCAAGGCACTTGAGGGTCCTCTGTTTATCAAGTACACAACTGTGCTCACCGCTTCTGCCCAAAAAGAAAGAGGCAGTCCTGCATGTAACCTCATGCTCCTAGAACATTCCATTATTGTTTGTTCATCCTTTCTGACACCCCATTCTGTTGCGGAGTTCCTGGAACCATCTTTTGCCTGCGGATTCCATTCTTAGAACAATAATCATCAAATTCATTGCTGCAATACTCCCCTCCATTATCTGACCTGAGACATTTTAGCTTAAGACTTGTTTCATTCTCTACCAAGGCTTTCCATTTAACAAAAGTATCAAATACATCAGATTTGTTTCTAATACAATAAACCCAAACTTTCCTTGTTGCATCATCAATAAAAGTAACATAATAACTTGAACCCCCAAGAGATGATACCTGAGCCGGCCCCCACACATCAGAATGCACCAGCTCTAACTTACTCTCTTTCTTTGTAGGTCCAACCTTGAGAAACCTTACTCGCTTCTGTTTCCCATATATGCAGTCCTCACAGAACTCCAAACATGTTTCTGTATATCCAGGAAAATCCTTCTTTATGATCTCCATGCCCTTATGGCTCATATGACTGAGCCTATAGTGCCACAATGTTGTATCTACTTCTGAAGCCACAAGATTACAAACATTAGTGCTATAAGTGGTTAAATACAAGGTTCCAACCTTCTTACCTCTTGCCACCACAAGAGCACCCTTGGTAACCTTCCAAGAGTCCAGTTGTAAATATCACAGTACAACCATCACTTCCCAACTTGCCCCTTGCCGATATCAAATTTCATCTTAATGTAGGCACATGTCTGACATCCTTCAATAGCCAAGTATTCTCATTCTGCATCTTAACCTAAACAGAACTTTTTCCAACTATATTGCAAGGCTCATCATCACCAAGAAAAACATGCCCAAAATCTCCTTGAACATAATCAACAAAATAATGCCTATGTGGAGTAGCATGGAAAGAAGCCCCTGAATCTAAAACCCAAGATTCAGTAATATTGTGCAAAGAAAGAATCAAAGCATCCTGACATACATTACCCATTGCCACATTTTCCTCCTTGTTTTCTTCCTGTTGTTTCTTCTTATCCTGAAAGCTCCCAACAGTCCTTCTTTGCATGCCCAAACTTTCCACAGTGCCAGCATACTATCTTGTTTTTGGATTTTGACCTTGCCCGATCCTTTGATTTTCCACGGCTTCCTCTATTCTTCTGTCTCCCTCTAGTTTCCACTGTCAAAGCATTCCCTGAAGTAGAAGATTCACCAGAGCTTTTTCTTTGCATTTCCTCACTTAGAATCACCCCTACAACATCCTCAAACTTCAACTTTGAGTTAGCTGGAACCGAGTTGCTTACCACCATTACCAAGCTATTCCAACTCTCAGGTAAAGAGCACAGAACTAATAAAGCCCTAACTTCTTCATCAAATTCTATTGTAACCGAAGCTAGCATATTTACAATCGTATTAAAATCATTTAAATGATCTGCTACTGAACCATTCTCAGACATCTTCATATTAAACAACTTTTTCATTAAAAATATCTTATTAGAGGCAGAGGGTTTTTCATACAACTTCCCTAATGCATCCATCAGTTCTTTTGTAGTCTTTTCCTTTGAAACATTAAATAATACCGAAGATGCAAGACACAGCCGGATTGTCCCAAGTGCCTTCCTATCCAGCAAATCCCATTCCACATCTGTCATGCTTGAGGGTTTGTTCACCTTCTCAGACAACGGAGTATAAAGATCCTTCTGATAAAGGTAATCTTCCATCTGCATCTTCCAAAGACTGAAATTCTTCCCATTGAATTTATCAACCCTAGATCTTCCATCATCTGCCATAGCTCCCACTCAAGATAAAACTTTCCCTACGATTCAACACTTCAGCAAACCAAACCAGGCTCTGATACCAATTGTTAGGAAATAAGGGATAAAATATGCGGAATAATCCCTCACAGAATTGCAATAGTAGAAACTAATATGCAGAAAATATTACAGATCTCAAATAAAAGTGCAGAATAAAATAACACAACACAAAGAGACAAGTATTTAACGTGGTTCACCCAATTTGGGCTACGTCCACCAAGAATCACTTGCTCAGATTTTATTACAAGCCACCACTCTCTCAATACAATACCCAGATTTGTTTGGAGCTATGCTCAACAAACTCTACAGAATTCACACCCGAATTCAAAACACATCTGCAATACATTTGCTTGTCTATGTACCATATGCATAAAACCATATAAATAGACAATTGCTTAAGCAGTTTTACAAAACCGTGGGTATCAAAACCATGGGCCAAAACCGTCCCATAAACCTATGGGTCAAAAATCCGAAAAACCATATGAGAAAATAGCCCACGGTTTCCCGGTATATCATGCACATGGGTTTTAAGGCCACTCATGAAAATTTGCTTCGGGGGCTTCACCCCCCCGAACCCCTTGACCCGCTCACCCGGCGAGCGAGACCGCCGTGGAAAATACCCGAATGTAACACATAGAAGTCTGTACCACACTTTCTAACATGAAAACAGGCTCCACAAACATAACAAAGTTAACATTCTAGAGTTTGGCATGTGAAGATTGACAAATATAATCTCTTTATGGGTTAAATTTCAAATAAATCAATAGTTAGGAGCTCAATTTAGTGAAGATTCTATTTTCTCTTGCCTACAATCCTTGCCCCACCTAGTTCACTTAAGAATGGTCCTTTTGGGAGATGGACATATAGAAGGGGACAGCCATTATTACCCCCACATGGAGTTTGGGGAGATGATTATGCTCGAGGCAAAGGAGGTAAACTGTGGGAATCCAACCCCATTCTAAGTTTGTCTATTTCATACATTCCAACTTCCCTTCAATCGCCATGCTTGAGAAGATGAGAGATTTTTCATGCACCATGTGTAGAGATGCTTCCCATTGTTGAGATATTTGGAGAGGACATGTTTCCATGCTGCGTGGAGAAATGAAAAAAATCCATTGCTAGACATTAGGTGTTGAGAGTTGGAGAGGATACATTTTCCATGCTTAATAGATCCTTGGCTAGGTGGGAGAGAGACTCTTTCAAGAGAAGTTTCTTCCCCTCAAGAAAGCAGACATTGCATATGAACCTTCTCTCTTTGTAGGGAAGAGGTTGAAAAATAAGAGCTTGTGAGAATTTTGCATGCAAAAAGTTCCAGCAAATTTTATGAGCTTTCAAGAGCATTTGGAGGCTATTTGGTTCTACATAGAGAGTTACCTTCACATTTCAGTTTGGAAGCTTAAAGAGGGCAAGTAATTCAATATTGTGATGGATTTGCATATCAAAGGAAATTAAAATAAAAAGAAAAGAAAAAAAGTGCTTTGATGGATTTAGCATGTAAAACCCTTCCCTATAGTTCTCTTGTTTGGAGACTTGATTATAATTGAATAGCAAAGTGATTAAAACAAAAATCCAACTACACTTGAATGGAAAACTGATTGTAAGAAAAATCCCTTTTTTTTTGAAATTATTCCAATTTGCTTTCCTTATGGAAATTCAAGAATAATTACTTGAAAACTGATTGTAAGAAAAATCCCTTTTTTTTTTGAAATTATTTCATTTGCTTTCCTTATGGAAATTCAAGAATAATTACTTAAAAATAAAAATCCCTTTTTCTTTGTTTTGAAATTATTTCATTTTCCTTCTATATGGCCATTCAAGTATAAACATTTTTTTTTATTTTGATAGCTTTGCCATTCAAGTATAATCAGGTCTCAAACAAGAGAATTATACGGAAGGATTTACATGCTAAATCCATCCTAGTTTTCCTGAACTGGAAGAGTTCCTTGCTCAGGCCGATCAGGGGCAAGCACAATCTTCGGGAATCACCCCTCGACTCCAGATTCTACAGGTCTGATAACGCACCCAGCAGTGGGACTCAGTCTATGTCGCTCCTCCCCGCGAAAGATACCGAGTAACACAGACCACTTTCAGATAGCAATACCAACCCCACCCAAAAGGGTTAGAGTCTCCAGGGAATGCTCCTAGTGAAAACCGTTTGTCCTTCTACACAGCCATAAGGAGGCCTCACGACAAGCTCCCTTGTTCCGGAGAATGGGGACCAAGTGGAAGAGAAGCTTTTCCAACAAACGTGCCTGACGAGAAGGCTTTGCCCGACACGGCTGTGTATCGGCTCGTTTCCATCAAACCACCTTTCTCATCTCCTTCCATATCCAAATCCATAAAGATGTTGAATTACTTTCCCTCTTTAAGCTACCAAACTAAAATGTGAAGGTGACTCTATATGAAGAACCCAATGGCCTCCAAGAGCTCATAAAATTTACTGCAACTTCTTCTTCTCACATTGTGACTCCTCAATCCTTCCCTATAGTTCTCTGTTTGGAGACATGATTATACTTGAATGGCAAAGTGGCAAAGTGGTTAGAATAAAAAATCCCTTCTTCTTTGATTTGAAATTATTTCATTCACTTTTTTTGCTATTACGTAGAGATATTTGAAAGATGTAATGGTCTTGAGGGAACCATAGGTTCCTAGAGACCATAGGTGCACCCTTAGCAAGTCTTTTAGGTGGACTTGGTAGGGTGCATGAAAGATTTTCAAGCAAATGGAAAGAGGGGAACTTCCATTTTCTTTTCTCTAGGATGGCATCTTGTTGGGTGTCAAGGAGAAATTGTGGCATGGATTTTTCATTATGGTCCCCCTTCTTGACCTCAAAAATGCATTTCCTCTATGATGAAATGATGATTTTAGACAAATATACCCTTGAATAAGAAAGCGAAATTAAACCTTAGAGGAGCCAAGTTTGAGATGCCCATTAGACCCATACAAAGTATGGTTATGTCTACTTTTCTTTTGTTAGAAGTATTTATTAAACAAATGTAAGGAACACTCAATACAATAAGGCAACGACAACATTCTATCAAGCAACAATAGTGTTCTCCCAACCATTGATAGTGTGTTGTCAAGTGTCGATAGCATTTCTTTTGAGAGGAGATACCATTTTCAATAGAAAAAGTGGTGTTGACAAGTGGGATGGCAATATCTTTTCTTGTTGACACCTCTTGTTACAAATGGCCATGTCATTCTGTTGACCAACAATAGAGAATTCACAACTAGCAACGGCACTCTGGATATGGTAACGTCATGTTATACTTGTCTACCAGTGATGAAATCATACTCATGCAAAATTGTCTACCAAACAAATATAGAATTAGAGCAGTCAGTAAAGTGACTGAGCCCCTTGAAATTTTTCATTGGATTGGTGTCTGGGTCCTGACTTGAAACTTCTGGATTGCAATCGTAAGCCTTTTGTAGTTGATGTATTATGTATAAAGTTTGTTGGCACCATCTTTTTTGTGTAAATGACTTTTTCTCATATTTCATCTTTCTTGTGCAATTGATTTCATGTGCTTGTCTTAAGCCATTACCAAACTCTGTTTTTTTAACCAAATCTGTTTTGTTGTCCAATTTTGATAATTTTGATTTTATATGTTCTGTGCAAGGAGTGACAACCAAATTGCATTGTTTTTGCTCAAGCCTTGAAGATATTGTAAGCACATAAAAGAAATAAATTGACTAAAGCTAAATATTGCATACCAGGCATGAAGAATGTTTTGTGGGGTGCAACAATTGTTTATTTGTACACGACAAACATACACGTATATCTGCAGATTTAAGTCCTGCCAAATGGCCCTTGTACCGTTGCTTCTGTTGTTATTGGGCGCCTTGTATTTACACTATGATGACAAACAAATTTAACTGATGTTCTGCCTCTTACCTTGTTTGAATTATCATTGCATGTAGTATATATTTATTTATACATGACAAACGTACACCTATATCTGTAAATTTAAGTCCTGCCAAATGGCCCTTGTACTGGTTACTTCTGTTGTTATTGGATGTCTTATAATTACAGTATGATGACAAACAAATTTTACTGATGTCCAGCTTCTTACCTTGTTTGAAATATTATTCCATGTAATATATCACAAAGTTTCTATGCTTTTCTATATTTTATTATGTTTTTGTCTCTTTTCCCCCCCAGTACAGAATTTGGTTATTTATTGCCTGTGATTTATTCATTGTCTGTGCAATTCACCCTTTTGCTTCATTGTTTGTTTTATAATCCGCTCTTGTTCTAGCTTTGGCAGGATCCCCCATATCTTGGCCTTGTTTCAATAAGATCTAATATGACGTGACTTTTCCTTGGCCTTCTTGATTAATTAAATAAACATACTCCGGAAATATTATGACCTTTCCTCTTCTCTCTCACATATTCTTCTATAAATGTAATTTGGAGGCTCATTCCAAAGCGTTCTAATAGGTCAGATAGGTTGGAAAGTTAGACATCTTAGGCAAGTGCAATTTTCAAGAGTCCTCTCTCTTCTGCAAGTTGTCCTTGTACACTGAGGGAACTTTCAAGCCTCTTTTCCAAAACTGTAATTGTAACCATTGCCTCTTCTGAATGTGTGATGCATTGTGCACATTATTGAAGCAATAAAAGTGTGTGTTTTGTTACTAATCTCGGTCCTTTCATCCTTCTATACTTCTTTGTTCCTTTTCTCATGTTTGTAGGTATATTGTGCAAGTTCACGTTTCTATTGCAGGTTCTTGGAGTTCTATGCTTATCGAGTGGTGGAGCATTACATGCAGTTGAGTTGTGGTGCTTGTTCACCCTTATCAAGTTCATCCTTCTTCACTAGAAGACTAATAACTTGTTTCTCTGATTGAGTTCAACAAAGGGAACATTTGCTTCCTATTTTGTGCTATTATGTACCCTCGCTAAGTTGCAGTTGGTGAAGTTGACCTGTGGTGCACACACCCTCTTCAAATTAACCATTCATGAGTCTGACAACACCCTTTATTTTTTGCATCACCATCCCTAGTATAGTTTCATTTCTACAAATCTCTTTCCCTAAAACCCATGAAATGTTAGCATAGGGCTAGATGACCATTTTTTTACACTAGGATTAATACAACACTTAGTTTAGGAACAGGAATCTGGCCTTCTCCAGAGGTTCACCTCAAGCCCAAGTCCCATAGCTTCAGAGGTGATCCCATGTGTCCCAATCACATCGAACGTCCTATTCACATTTTGGTCATTCATAGGGCGCAGTGATTTGGCAACAACATGCCCACTAGTCAATATCCTGGTAGTATCCCAGCTTACATGCACATGTATTCAAAAACTCCCCAGATGGACCCATATACCATTCTTGCTACCTACATGCCATATCAAGGGGACTCCATATGTTCTTGTCGATGCTTATAATGCATCTTATCCTGCTCCTCCTCTTCCACTTCCTCATCAAGGGTCTTCAATGGTGGAATCTTACGCAATGGGTACATACATTGATTACTTAAAGGAACCTCTTGAGTTCACCATATGTGGTGTCATGCTTCCATGCCATTTATGGATCTTCCAAAATTTAAGGGAGAAGGAGACCCGAATGCTCATATCGAGGCCTATGCTACTATTATTAGGGAATTGCTTCCTTGGGATGATGTAGTGGTTAAGATATTTCAAAAAAATCTCGAAGGAATCACATTGGATTGGTATTACTGTATTCTGGAAGATTCTATACATTCCTTTAAACAACTTATTTTTGATTTCATTAAAGCATTTGACTATTGAACAAGTTGTTACGTATAGTATTAGGGAGTTCCTACATATTTGATAGGAAAAAAATGAATTTGCCACCCATTTCATCCAGAGATGGCGCCAAGTTCTCTATTCCTCTACAAGTGTGCCCAACATGGACTAGATGGAACTTTGCAATCTTTTCCTTCACTTGCTCAATCAAGAGAATAGGGAGGAAGTCCAGAAGTTTCCTTTCCACAGTTACGAGAAAGTATTAGAAGGTGCACTTCAGGATTGAATAAGCCACTATAGATAGTGGGTGTAAGAGTTGTGGTCCCAAATTGGGGAAATTGGTATCCCCAAATCAAAATAATGGTGCCAACAACCAAGAACCTAATGGTGTGAGTCGCAATCATGGTGCTACCATGAATAGTTCTATTGATCAAGCCAAGAACGTTGGTTTTTATAAACAACAGTAACACTAACAATAACAAAAACACGGGAAATAAAAGAGCCCCTAACATTGTCCTCCTCAATCAACACAGTTGACGTAAATTGTCCCTCTCAAAAACAAAATCAAACCCAAGGCCTAAACCAGTATCAAAACTCTGACGAAGGGGTAGTGAATCATGGTTATAACAATCACTTCCAAAACTACAATCGAGGTTATAATCAACAACAAAAAAGACGCTTACCAAAGGCCACACAATTACGACCCTAACCTATATTTTTGTTTCCATAAGGTTCAGGGAAATGATGCTCAAAATTTTCGAGATTGCAACAAGTTTCTTGCAAATACTTCCCAAAAACGAAAGGCAGATTTTTCTAGACATGTTCCTAGCAAATCCTAAAACAACCCCGCAGCCTAGTCATACCGGACTCGTCACACCTCAAAATGGCAAACCCCAAATGTCATGGGGGTTCCCAAGTGAGTCCTTAAAATATAAACAAAGGCATTCCTATAGGAAACAACGACCATGAAGCCTCAACTTCTGACATTTCTTGGGTTGCTCCTAACCTTGGTTCAAATGATAATACAAAAATTATGGGATTAGTTGAGCTAGAGGTTGAGGTTGAAATTAATGCAAAAACTTGGATGAATGAGTAAGTTTCACAACCCCTACCTTCTCTTTCCTTCTCGCAGGATGGCGTTCCTACAATCTCAAAACCAATAGGAGCCTATGATTTAATATCATATCTGAGAAATACCTTTTCTCACTTTTGTTTCTATATTTCCTAAAGAATTCACCTGCGCATCATTCTATGTTTCTCAATGCACTAGGTCCTGGTCATCTAATCCATGTTATGCCTCCACCCAGTGCTTAAATAATTCATATTGATTTTGACATACTTCCTTCGGGACAGAGTGATAGGGATACAGGGTTTGTTTTTGACATAGACAAGATGCCATCTGACACTAAAATTTCCCAAAGTAGGTGATCCTACATTATTTTTACAATTCTGGGTTTATAATAATTACATTAAGAGAGCCGATGATTAACGATGAGGCTGTTGTACATGTGGTTCCCTTCTCTTTCTTACAGAAGTTGGGATATGGAGAGACAAATTGTTCCTCTACAAGAAACATGTTACAGGGGTATGAACAGTCTTAAAGAAACCTTGATTGGAACCATAGTTCTTCCAATCACGCTTGGTCTAAAAACCATCTTTGACGGAGTTTTACATTATTGACATGGAAACAAGTTATAACATGATCCTTGGGGAGACCTTGGATTCATTGAATGAAGGCAATCCCTTCTACCATAGTCTAGGATATTAGATCCCTCCATTTGGGGAAGGTATTCATCGCTCAGGGAGATCCTAATCCCTTCGATATACACTTAGAAACCCTTAAGAATAAGAAAGGAGCACATACAGAGTATGAACTTCCTGTGAATCAATTAAACAAATCACATCCATCCAAAAGAGTTAGTCCTGATCACCCCGGCCATGCCGAAGGCTGAATTCATTGACCCAAAAACATTTGAGGTGGAAAAAAAAGATAAGATTAAATCATTATATTTGGAAAACGTGTCCACTAAAACCACAACGGAAATTATGAAACTCTTAGAGAGTGACGATCTTATCTTCCTCTCATTTGAACCATAGGGGATGGGTAGTCTTCTCATTTTAGCATCTCTTCCCTCTGACGACCTAGGTCTAGGTGTAAACATGATAGAATTAACAAATGAA
This sequence comes from Taxus chinensis, assembly GCA_019776745.2. Lineage (NCBI taxonomy): Eukaryota > Viridiplantae > Streptophyta > Pinopsida > Cupressales > Taxaceae > Taxus > Taxus chinensis. Next base: position 650,420,218 of record CM034156.1, read on the forward strand.
GAAAGGAAGTTTTGATATTTAAACCATTCCCATCAAAACCATCTCTGAGGGTTGTTCTATTGTAAACCCTGGTTTCAACCCATGTGTATCAGAAACTAATCTTTCCATATCCATGGGGAAAGGCCTCATCATTCAACAAGTGTCACAAGTAAACATAACGCTCTACATAGGAAACAAGCTCGAGCAACAGATTCATGCTCACCCACACACCATGTCTCAATAACATGAAAAAGAGGTTCACGAATGCCTCTTTCAGAAAAATTATTTTAATAATTGGACATATACACTTCTGGGAAAGGGTTGTAAGTTTAAACCCCAGAATGATATGCCCTTGTCAAGAGAATGGATATTTTGAGGGATGATGGTTCTACACTATGTACTTTATTTTTATTTTAGGGGTGAATAATTTGATATTCATCAAATTTATTCACCTTAGCCATCATGACATATAGTTTCACCTGCATTTCCATATGTACATTACTGCATCCACATTTGCATTTTCATCTACCGGTTTATTTCGTAAATTTTTTATCAAGGGACTTATTCTTATAGAAATTCCTAAAACTTTTGAAAACATTGGAAAAAACATTCAAATCATATCTCTTCAAATCCTCATGGTATCATCAATTGTTTCTTAATCATTTCATCAATTCAAATAAGATAAGACAAGCTTTGATAGTAACCATACCAAGTCCAAGCATATTGGGTTCTAGTCACAATTTCCTTCTAGATTAGGTGTTTTTGTCTATAGTATGTTCTACAAGCTTCATGGTGTCGCAATTTATCCCATATACATCACTTTGGAAATAAGAGCATTCTATACATTTTGCATAGATAAATAAGTTAAATGTAAATCCACAGAAAAATTTTATTTTACACATTTCTTTTCCCTACCAACCTTTGGTGCTGATCATGCGTCTCTTACTAGTAATGTAGGGTTAGGAAATGAGAGAAGTGCCCTTACTCACCTATGCCTTATCCATGGTGATGATCCCATACTTCCTAATAGTAGCATGGGGGCAAGGTGTAGGGTGGTCTCTTTGAAAAACTTTAAATTTAGAAATGTTTAATTCAAATGCTGCGAAATCATAAATCAAAATATAGTTAGATGTCTAAAATTCCAAAAATAGTTTGAGACCTCAAAACTAGATTTTTTTCAACCAAGTGGCCATCTATGGATCTAAGTTCTAGATAAACTGGAAAATAATTCACATTTTAAACTATGAAGCAAACTTGAGTAGGATGAGGTTGTAGGGTCTCAATTTAGTTTTTCCAAATCCTTGTCTTTCTCTCATCATTACCATTCAACAAATTTCTATAACTTGTGCTCCTTATGGCTCTTGGTGTATGAGCCCTCACATCTTACCGGTTGCATGGAGTTAAGAGTGGGGCAAGTTTTTTCACTTATCATATCACTCTTTTGCCACATTTTGCCAAAACAATACGAAGTACCAAAAGTTTCTTAAAGAAACTAAAGTTTAACACTACAATGTGATTGCATTATCATATATCGGCATTATAAAACAAAAAAATAAATCATTCTATTAGCAATTCATATCCACTACATACATTCTGAAAAGCATATAAAAATGGAAGTTCTAAACATCTAGAGTACACATGTGAAGTGAGCCAAGAGGAATTCAACTCTATGCAAGGAATAACTAATCCAAAAAAGAGATATATGTACATATCATGGTGTGTCATAGTTTTGTACAATTCCATTGCACACTAGGTGCAGTCAAAAATGCTCGCAATGAACATGAAATACCCAAACATCATATATGCCTCAAAAAATGGCAACCAAGCAATAGAGGCACTCTTCCTATATGCCTCTTTGAGCCCCCTTGTGACCACTCTAGCTTTGAATTTCTTAGGAGTTCTTCTCATAAAGAATTCAAACAACAAAGGGCCAAGCCTAAAGAAAAATACCATTCCTAAATCCATTCCACTTCAACCATAATCACAAATGAAACAGTGACCGTGGGCCCCAGAGCTCAAAAATTACCAATTCAATATGCGCAAATGAATTGGAAAATAAGTTTATTTTTGATATATATATATATATATATTATATATATATATATATTATATATATATATATATGTTTGTGATAACCTTGTTTCAAGTGTTATGTGTCCATAGGGCTGGAGCACTGCTGCAGGTAAGTTCTTATCCCCGCACAAATGGTAAGTGCTCTTGTCATTTTAATTTAGTGTTTATTTTTTGATATTTTATCTATTTGCACTTGAGTCATCTCCTCATTTTACAGGTAGCGGGAAGTTTAGATGGAGACATTTTGACACACGGGCGTATCAGGTATAGCTTCTAACTCCCCATTTTGGGAATTTCATACTATTAGGGTAGATATATTATTACCTTAATTAATTTATATAAAGAGCTCTCCTTCTACATTTATACCTACACCTAAACTTCTTGAGAAAGCAAATGCAAAGCATATATCAAAATAGACTAAGACCTTGCCTTTTGTTTTCTTGAGATTTCATCATCTTGAAGAGTTAATCCTCTTTCCTAAATTGCTTAGGTCATATGAGATGTGTCAAAAGGGTCTTGTAGCCCAACTTTGACAAGCCCTCGTTCCTAAGTTCTTGGAACACCAAAGATAACCATTTTTGATAGCCATGGAGCCTACATAGGTCCCCTTCAGTTATTTGTTGTTAGAGAATAGAGGATTTAGATGTTTAACATTGTTAGTTTCAAATTTTTGTATATTAATAAATGTTTATCATCTAACCCTTGTTCAATTCTTATCATTATGGTGCTTAGTAGTTTGTTTTAAATTTTACTAATTAAGGCTATTTAGGTGTTAGTCTTTACTTATATTAGCATTAGTTTAAAAACAATTCATGCATATAGGAATAATGTCTAGTTGGGTCAAACCTACTTAGTAAATTTTATGTTGAGTTCATTCCTCAAAGAGTAATTAAAGGACAAGACCCTTGCAGACCAACTTACCGAGGCACCTCTTCCCGGAACAAAACCACTCCGTTTTACATTTCCTGATGAAGATCTTTTATACATAGACAGCGTGCTAGCCTGGACTCTACTTTTTGATGGATCTTGTAATCTCCATGGATCAAGAGCAGGTATTTTTCTTAGCACACCTAGTGGACATGTTCATCCCCAAGTCATTTCGATTAGAATTCCCATGTACCAATAATATCGCAAAGTATGAAAGCTCTCATCGCAGGGTTAAAACTAGCTATATCTTAGAATCTCAAAGATTTTGTTGTATTTGGTGATTCTTTACTTATCATTAAACAATTTACTGATGAATACCAGGTCAAGGATGAAGAACTTATTCCATATAAGTTCATGGTAGATAACTTTCTAAGCTTGAAAATGAGAGATATGTTATTTTGTTAATGTATGTGGATGATATGTTGATTGCAGGATCTAATATGTAGGACATTGGTAAACTTAAATAAATGTTAGCTCACACATTTGTAATGAAGGATTTAGGATCTATAAAGAAAATCCTGTGGCATGTAAATTCATTGAGATAGGAAAAACAAGAAGTTATATTTGTCTCAGGAGGCTTATATCAATAAGGTGCTAGAAAGGTTTAATATGTAAAAATCAAAACTTGTTGGTACACTTATGGCAGGACACTTCAAATTGAGCAAAGATTGGTGTTCTTCATCACACAAGGAGGTTGATTACATTGCACATGTTCCCTATGCTTCAGCAGTAGGAAGTCTTATGTGTGCCATGGTTTGTACTAGACCAGACAATGCACAGGTAATGGGAGTTGTGAGCAGGTTTATGGCTAATCCAAGTAAAGAACATTGGAAAGAAGTCTAATGGATTCTCAGGTATTTGAGAGGGACATCTAACATGGAGTTATGCTATGGAGGGTTAAATACTTATTTACATGGCTATGTTGATTCAGATATGGTTGGAGATTTGGATGGAAGGAGGAGCACCACTGGATATGATTTCACAGTAGGTGGAACGACAGTTATCTGGATTTCAAGACTACAAAAGGTTATGGCTTTATTTACTATAGAGGCAAGAGTATGTTGTAGCTACATAGAAGCTAGCAAGAATATGATATGGATGAGAAGGTTCATGAAATATTTGGGTAAGGAGAAAGAGGATTGCAGATTATGCAGTGATAGTCAAAGCGTGATTCATCTGGAAAATAACTCAGCATTTCACTCAAGAATGAAACATATTCAGTTGAGGTATCACTCCATACGGCAGGTGTTGGAGGATGAACAACTAAAGTTAGATAAAATCCATATGGATGAGAACCCTACAAATATGCTAACAGAATCCGTTAGTAAGGGAGAAGTTGTAGCTTCACTACACTTTTGTTGGTCTTCAAGTTTAAGACTTGAAGAGGAAGAAACGGGCCAAGGAAAATGAACCAAGGATGGTGATGCACAGTACAGTGCAGCAATTAATCTCCATGTGGGAGATTGTTGAATATGGAGCTTAATTTCTTCACAAGAAACTTATTTTTACATGTTACTGGTTCTGAAAGTAACCACCATCGATCAGGGTGTAACCGGCATTGGTCAATCCAAGTCAGGAAGTGATCATCGACGGTCATGCAGTAACCGTTGATGGTTACCTATGTGACGCTACTTTTGTTTTTTGACGAAAATTAGAATAAATAACTTATTTTAAAGATGATTTATTGATTATAAAAACATAGTTAAGTTACTCAAAATAGATATATATATATGCATGTATGCATTGTATGAGGGTAAGTAAGAAGAAGAGAATAAAAATAGTAATTTTTTGCATGTAAGTTTTCTTGGTGAGCAAGAAATAGTAGTTAAGAGAGGGAAAAGCATTGAACACCTTGTGACGTGTTGGAAGATAGAAGATCTTCATTGTATTTCCTCTGTAAATAACTGAATACTAATATTGGTCATTTCTTGGTGGATGTAGCCCACACTGGGTGAACAACATTAAATCTGGTGTAATCTTTCTCTTGTTTATTTTATCTTCTGAGTTATTTCTGCATTCATTTCTTATATGCTTTATTTTATTATAGATCTATACAACATTTTTATATGGTTTAAACCCAACAATAATTTATTCCATATAAGCACGTGGTAGATAGCCTTCGAAATTATTTTCAATTGATTATTTTTTATCAAACCCCTAGAATTCATAACAAATCCACTTATGCTATGGAAACTATTAGATCCTTGTTATAAATTGCATCTAATCAACCCCAATCACATTTTCCCATAGAACATATCTTAATGCATGTTTATGATCTTCCTGAAAACACTATGGTATGTGAAATCGTGTGAGTTCAAATAACCCTTGGTACCATGATATTTACACCTTCATCCTGCGATAAAACATTTCCTGCCAACATGAAACCAATACATAAACGTGTTTTAGCACAGCGTGCCTCTCGTTACATCATTTTAGTAGAAAATATTTATAAAAAAAGGTTACAATGGCATCCTGCTTTGATGTCTTAATCAGGAGTAAGCCTCTAGTGTACTAACTGAAGTCCAGCTCTTGTATCTGTGGAGCACACATAAACAATATAGCTTTAGCTAAGAAAATACTGTGTGTTGGGTATTATTGGCCAACCATGGAAAGTGGTGCATATCATTTTGTCAAACGATTTCAATCCTGTCAAAAACACGACAATCTTATCCACGCACCCTTCCCAGGAATTGTAATCGATCACCACACCATGGCCCTTCTCTCAATGGGGGCTCGATCTAATCAGAAAAATAAAACCAACATCATCCGACAGACATAAGTTCATCATTACTGCTACTGATTACTTCACTAAATGGGTAGAAATATATGCCTCTCACCTATGTTACCGATAGCCAAATATCAAAGTTCATTTTTCACAATATCATCTATCAATTTGGTTTTCCATCCGCTCTTGTCACAGATAATGGAAAATCATTTAAAAATTAGGATGTAAAATACCTTGCCAAAAGTTTCCACATCAAACTTAAGTGGTCCACTCCGTACTACCCCAAGGTAATGGCAAAGTAGGAAGCAACCAATAAGACTTTAAAATCAATTATGGAAAAAATCGTCAACACCCATGGACGCAATTGGCACACTCAAATTTACTCTGCTCTTCAGGCCTACCATACATCTTACCGCATACCTACAGGATCCACCCCATTTTCCCTCGTTTATGGTTGTGAAGCCATTTTACCTATTGAGGTTGAACTCCCATCCTTGAGAATATCCCTTAAAGAAATATAATTAATGAGGATGACTATCGAAAATCATGGCTTCAGCTTGAGCTTCTTGAAAAATGACTTAATGCCCTTAATCATCTTCAATTATATCCAAATGACTACAACGCAGTTATCATAAAAAAGTAAGACGTAGAGAGTTCAAGGTTGGTGACCTTGTTCTAAAATAAAATCAAAAGAATACCACTAAAGAGTGAGAAAAACAAGGAAACTTTGAGCCTAATTGGTTAGGACCTTATGTAATTATAGCTAAATTTGGCTCTGGAGGCTATAAATTGGCCACTGAAGATGGTCAGGAACTTGATGAACTAATGAATGCAGTACATCTAAAGAAATTCTATTCTTAAGGCATTCTCTATTCCAGGAGACAATCACTTGTACATTGTTCCTTCTATCTTACTCATCTCCAAATAATTTAAAATTATTCATTTCATTATAAGATATTCTCATTATCACAATCATATCTTCATACCCATCATCATGAGACAGGTGCTAATATAGATCTTATTAAGTCTTATGAGTATCATACTTCTTATAATATCTCCCATTTTCAACTGATTTCACCTATGGTCATACCTAGAATCTTACCGATGGTAATATATTCCCTTCAAAGAAATTCTCTTTGTCATAAAAAATCTCTAAGCTTCTTTACCCGGTTCGTTTGATCGTCTATCTCAGTCTTTGGTGTTGAACCCTCATGTCTTACTAGTCGTGTGGGGCTGAGATTAGGGCAAACATTCCTTCCCAAATAAAAAGCACTATTACAAAATTCAATAACATAAATTATGAATAATTCATTGTCACACCTTTCATCCTTCACATTCTTTTTTGTTGAGCCCACACTTCTTACTGGTAGTGTGAGACTAGGAATAGAGGAAGGTGCCCTTACTCGTCTACATCTTGTCTTCGGTGATAAACCCTTGCCTCTTACTGGTGGCATGGGGAAAATCGTAGAGGGTCATTCACAAAATATAAAAATGTTGACAAACACATTCAAAAATAAAAAAAATAAAAAACATTCAATAAAATGTACTCGCCTATGTTTTTCCTTTGGTGATGAGCCCTTGCTTCTTACTAGTAGCATGGGGCAAGGCATAGGGAGTTATTTCAAGAATACAAAATCTTATCAATCTGAAAGTGCTCACAATTATAGAATTCCCAAAGAAGTGATTTAGATGCCTAAGTGAAGAGAGAACTATCCCTTCACCTCATATTTTACCAATCAGTAGGCCACATAATTGTCTAAGTCTAGCTAGTGACCTATAAAGTGAAAGTCATTTTTGAAACTAGTCCAATGACCTTAAGAAGAATTGAGTCACAATTTCCCAAAGGGATTTTTACTAGCACTTGTCTCTATATTCATTATCTACATCCTGCATCCTTCTTGATTCTTGATGATGAGCCCTCGCATCTTACTAGTTGCGTGGAGTCAAGAATGGAGTTGGACTTCTTTCCATCATATCATCACCAACATATCCTGCCAATGGATTGAGAATTTTTGTGTTATTTGGAGCATGAGTTACCACGAGGAACATGGTACATATAGGCATGATATCTTGGTTTATCACCTCTCAAAATAAGTTTACATTCTTGTCCATAAATTGCCAAAACAAAATCTCCAAAAACAATATAAAAATCTCCAAAACCAAAAAAACATTAGAAAATCTCAAAAATCTCAAAAATATTAGAAAATCTCAAAAAACAGTATTAAAGCTCCAAAAATCCAAAAAACATTAGAAAATCTCAAAAACATCCAAAAAACAATAAAAACCTCAAAATCCCAAAAATATTAGAAAATCTCCAAAAATCCAAAAAAACATTAGAAAATCTCCAAAAATCCAAAAAACATTAGAAAATCTCCAAAATAAAAAAACATTAAAAAATCTCCAAAATCCAAAAATAGTATAAAAATCTCCAAAATACAAAAACATTAGAAAATATCCAAAATACCAAAAACATTTGAAAACTCTTCAAAATTCCAAAAACATCAACAAAATCATAAAAATTCTAAAATAATCTACACAATTCATCCTTTGAACTATTATCCCCAATGAATGATCCAACCACCTTATGACTATCAAATTCAAACCACTTCTCCTCGCGTGAATCCTCACTTGGGGTAAATCTGGCTCTCATTGTTTCCTTATTTGAATGCAATTTCCCAATACCTTTTATGTCCTTATACCCCTACTTGGGGGCACATCCAATCAATCATCACTGTGGAACACGTTAGGGACATGTTTACTTGTTCTTGTGTTGCATTATTAGTTTCAAGTTATTAATTGCTTTCTTGTATCTTGATATATTACAAGGGGCATCTTGAGTTTATGTATCCTGGTGTATCTCTAATATACTTATGTTATCTGATTGCATATCATACTGGGGCATCATACTTTCTTGATGGCCTCTTATGCTCTCTTCCACTTGCATATCGTACTGGGGCATCAAACCTTTTTGATGGCCCTTGTCTATGTTGTCATGCATATTATAGTCTAGTCATCCCGATCTTTTATATCACGATGCATCATGTTATGTGCTATATTAAAATTAAGATGCTTTTCGTCACGTGAGTATCTTCCTGCATGATCAAAATATTACTTTGCACCCCATCCATTCACCCATACTAATACATTCCCCAGTTTAGGAATCCTACTTTATCACTATCGCAGTTTGTGAATCCTACTTGAAGATCTTTCTCAAGTAGCATTCACTATCTAGCAGCTCCTCCTCCCCCACCATGGTCAACATGTATTTGATCCATTCATCCTCGCTCCTCATTTCTACTCATCTGCCACTTACCATTAACCTTGTTCCCTCTCACCCATTTTTTTCTTTACTTTCAATCTCCTTCTTCCCACTTCACAATCTTACTTAATCACCCCTTCTTTGTGGGACTCTTGTTGGAGGTATACCCTCTTCCTAAGATCATCCCACTATAGAATCTTCTCCACCATCTCCTCTCTCATCAAATGACAATCACCACAACACACGTATTTCTTCTCCACCTCTTCTGTTTATCATTCTTGCATCATCACTCTCACCACAAGGGCATCCCAATTAAGGATTCCCCTCACACTCTGTGCCCTCCACCACATAAATTCCTCCATCCATTCATGTTACACTCCTTTGTTTCCTTTCTTCCTTGATATCACCTCCTCTTCCACTCTGGCATACATCACTCACTCTTCTCTCATCCTTCCCTGCATTTATCTTCTTCTTGGTCATCCTACTTACACACGCTCATAGTATGGAAAATTCACTTGAGGGTTCCCCTTCAGTCCATTTTGTCATACCCTCTTCCCATGAAATATCTCCATCACTCATCATTTTTTCTTATTCTCTGGCTTGGCAATCCTACTTAACACTCCCCACTGCATGGAAATATTACTTAAGAGTCTCTCTTAAGGTTGATATGTCTTGTGACCTTCCCCCATCCCATCATATTTCTCCCACCCTTCCTTCATTCCACCTCTCTAGTAACATTTTTTCTTTCTCCTTGCAATCATCCTATTAGTATGGTGATCTTACAACCAACTGCGGCATTCCAGTCCCTCTGATTCATATCTTGCCTTTCCCCATCACTACACATTTTGTCATTTTCTCCTTCCCCATATCATCACTTTCCGGTTCTGGCGATCTTACTTAACCACTCCTGTGGCATGGTAATCTTACTTAATCTTATCTTAAGAGTCCCTCTTAAGGATGACCTGTCATATTTGCACTCGCCCATAAACCCATTCACCATCCACATTTTCTCACCAGTCCCATTCTCACATCCTTCATTCCTCTTCCATTCTCACAAACACCACTTCTTACCACCACTTGTCATCTCCATCCTCTGCCATCCCTTTGGACCCTTGTGCGGCATCTTCGCAATCTTACTTAACCACTTCCATCACTAGACAGTCTCATTTAAGGGTCCCCCTTAAGTTAAACTCATCATTCTAGACTTCTCCCTTGCCTCATTCTTTGTTCACTCTATTGATCGCTTCTTCCACCTGGTCTCCCCTACTAACCACATTTTCCTCCTATCATTATCCTTATTCAACCTATCATATCACAGAGTGTGTCTCCTATCTTCCACCTGTAATCATGTTCCTTTCCCCCATTTTCCCCTTCTTGATCCATCATCCTTCATACAATCTCTTCCCATTCTTTCCATGTCTTGTTTCTTCCTCCTCACCTAGTTCATCCTCATCCTCCACATCCTCTCCTCGCATTCACCTTGTCCAAACTCATCTCTCACCTTTTCTTTACTCTTTCCACTCCATCTTCTTGAATTCTCCCACATGTCTACCCCTATGCTTACTCACCATTGTTGTTGACATTCCCCTAACATTCTTTCATCATCATCTTTTGTTTCCACACTAATAATTATCAGTTAATTTTCCCTAAAAATCACTCATCCTCATTCTGCACGACCTCATTCACTCCCTTTGACCTTCTCCATTTTTTCTTCATTCCTTCCTTCCCCTGGACCCACCACTCATTCTCAGTGGATTTTACCCTAACGTCCCCTCACTGATCATTTCCTCTTCTATCCCCCATTCCTTATTCCCTCCATACCTTTTCTCCACCACCACCCTTTCTTGTTGCTTCTTACCCACCTCTCCATCCTCCCTTCACCCCCTTCAACATCTCTATTGTCTTCATCATACACCCTTTGTCTATTGTCTCATAATCCTTTTATCCTCATTTCATCCATCTCCGCATCTTTTCCAATCTATGTCATTCCTCCCCTCTTTCTTCTCTTTACATTCCTTATACTTCTCACTCTACACTTATTATCCCATTCTTGATTTCCTTCCTTTTGCATCATTTTCTATGTTATCATCTTCTCTCTCCCACCCATCATCTTATTTCACTTCCTCTGTATCATCTTCTTCCCCTTTTTACCTCATGTTTCCTTCTTACTTCCCCATTGATAACCTGGCTCTTCAACGTTGTCCCATATTTTTTATCATCCAACCCTCCACATGCATCTCCATGCAGTTTGTTCCATATTCTTTACCTTGTTCTTCCTCACAAGGACCAAGTTCCTTCAACCTTATCCCTATATTCACTCTGTCCTCCCTTCCCCCCCATCATTTTCACTGTTTCTTCTTACCTCCCCTCCTTTTCTCTACCACCCCTACCTTTTCACTCATTTTGTACCAGTTTCTCTTCTCTTCCTGATATTTTTCATTCTTTCCTATTCCCTCATCGTTTCTTTTTTTCTCCATTCTACCTCCTCTTTCATCTTCTTTCAATTCTTGTGTCATCCTCATCTCCTTCATTTTTCCATCCTTCTCTCCCTTTTTCTGATTTTACCCCCTACTCCCCCCTCCTTCTCCTTCTTGTTTATCTTTCCCCATTCACCATACCCTTGTCCTCTTCATCTTCTACTTCTACAGTTTCTTTATTTTCTCAACTCTATCATCTCTTTCATTTTAGCATCATTTCTCTCTTCATTTCCTTCACTCTTCTTCATTTTTATCTTCCCTTTATTTGGCACTCTCTCTCCCTTTTTATTTCATACTTCCACCTTCTTCTCTTTCATTTTCTTGTCTTCTTCTTGTTTATCCTTCATCATTTCTTTCTTCCCCTATCATCCCTCTCTCTTATTCTCTTCTACCTCTTTCATTTTTTTTTTTCCATGTCTCCTTCACCTTTGATTTTCTTTCTCTTCTCATAATCAACCACTCCTCATGTCCATTCCCTTTTCTCTTTCCCACTACATCCTTCCACACATCCTCACACCTAGCATTCAAGGTCAATTGAATCCTTTCTCCATTTGTGTCATGTGGTTATTCCCTTTTCCTACACCCCATTCTCATCCTCCTCTCTGCATAATTAACCTCTCCTCTTTTTGAGAGCTTTGTCATATATTCCATCCTCGTCAGCCCTCTCAAGGGGGCATCATCACATCTATCCATAATCACACTTTCTCATGAAATTTTTGTCTTCAAGGATACCATGACATCCATCACCTACCACCTTCTACTCTCCCCAAAAAACATTTTCTCTACTTTTTGCTTCATCAAAAATAGATTGAATTCTTCCCCCATTCTCACAAGTGAAAGTTTGTTCTACTTCTTTCTTAAATAATGTTTTCTCTTTTCTTCCTCTAACAACTTCTTATCGAAGGAACACCTTCTTCACAGAAGAATCTCTTCAAAATCTTCAATCTTTCCACCTGGGGCATATTCACTCCATCTCATCTAATTTATTTGAAATGACACTACTTTCATAACACCCTTCCAAAGAGGGGAAAATGTAGACACCTTAATTTCACATCTATCTTAAATCAATTAATTCCCCCACCTCATTTCCCACAAAAATACACTTCAAATTAATCAAATATAATTTGATTAATTATCCCTTCCAAATCCAAAAATGACCTAATCCTTACCACATGTAATTATTCTCCATGTTTTTCTACTATTGAATTAAAAATTCAAAAATCAAATCCTCGCCCACTCTTCGTGGTCCCCACTCACCTAAATCCTCCACTTATGAATTAAAAATCCAATTCAAATCCTCACCCATTCTTCGTAGTCCCCACTCACCTAATCTTGCCCACATTTTTAAACCATGATTACTTAAATTACTCTAAGTTAATCACTTCCCCAGGCTATAAATACAACCTTACCCCTCCCCTCTAAGACACAGAGAATAAGCTTGAATGTCATGTCTAAACACTTGCATCCTTTTAGCAAAGAGCATCCTTCCCACCTCATCCTAATTCCCAAATAGCCTCATCTTGAAGCATCCCAAATCAATAATCCCTTTTTCCATTGGTGAAAAGTAAGTAGATATTGTTGTAGGTAAGGCTTTGTTCTGGTTCAAGGAAAGCACCTACATTTCACACAATCAGGGCCCATCCATCTTTCCTTTCCCATTCTGAGGTTTGATATGAAATCATGAAGGAGAAGGTATTATTGTTAATGTTTTAATTTCTTGTTTATCAATGTATTTTTCCTAGTAAATATAAACCACATGAGTAGTAATGAAAAAAAAATTCTTTCATTGATAATAGTATTAACTTTAAGATTAAAATGTGTAAAAATGCAAAGTTTCCAACTATGGGCAAAGGAATAGTAACCATACACACCAAACATGGTGATAAGAGTAAAAAACATGAAATCTATTATGCCGAGGTATAAAACAATCTTTGGAGCAATAGAAAGTTGATTCAAATAGGACATAGAATCATGATGGGGAATGGAGAGTGGTTATTTCTTCACAAAGATGGGTGTATTTTTTTACATATGTGCAAATGACGATAAATAATAGTTTCCTCTTGTTGCAATATGTTTTCTCTTCACATTCCAATCGCATGAATAATTTTAGATGTACATATAAGAAAGAATAATTTAATACTATCATCAAGGATTCATCCACACTATGATATTTAATGTGTGGAAATATAAGTTTCTCTGTAATAAATATTTTTTTTAAAAATGATATTGTTATGGGAATACCTGCTATTCTAGAGCCTAAAAATAAATGTAAGGCTTGTATTTTAGGATAAAACCATAGGAACCATTTTTAGTCATGGAAGTATACGTGGGAAAAGGATCTATTAGGGTTGGTATATTCATATTTATGTGGCCTAAGGTAAACCCCATTCTAGCCAAAAGTTTATATTTTATGACCTTCATAGATGACTACAACAAAAACACATGGGTCTACATCTTAAAGCACTAGTATGAAGCCTTTCATAATTTCAAAGAGTTTAAGGACCTTATAGAGAAAAAAAGTGGACACTTTGTCAACGTCCTCAAAATAGATAGAGGGAAACAATATTTCTCCAAGGAATTTTTGAATGTTTACAACTATGAAGGCGTTGAAAACATTTTATTACAAGGTATACACCTAAGCGAAATGGTGTGGCTGAGAGAAAGAATAAGATCATCCAAGAGATGTGGAGAAGAATGGTGAAAGACAAGGTCTTTTCAAATCAATATTGAGGTAATTTTATTGCAAAAATAGTGTATTTTCTTAATAGATGTCATACAAATAATGTACATGACAAGATTTCGCAAGAGGAGAGAAATAAAAGAAGCTACAATGTGGCACACTTTATAATATTTGTGAATGTAGCATATGAATTTGTAATGAAGGATAAAATAAATAAGTTAGATGATATAGGATAAAAGTACATCTTCATGGCTATATCGAAGAGTATAAGGCATATAAACTATATAACCCTATTACAAAGATGATTCTCATTAGCAGGGATGCTAAATCTATTGAGAATGATTCCTTGGATGGCATGCTTAAAAAATCCCTAGGTATCTCAAAAATTATACCCATAGATGATGTAGAACATATAACACTAAGTTTTTCATCATTAATACAAGGTATCCCTCTAAATAGATTTTAGATCTAACATTGGCCACTCTAATGCCAAGAAAGACAAATATATTGAGGGAAATCTATGAAAACTTAAGGTGTGTTGGTTTTTATGAAAATATGAATTTTGCACTATTTTATCATACAATGACTACTAACTATTTATAGGGGACACAAAATATTTCATTTCTTTTTCACGGAGACACTCAATTTTAGTTACAGTTTCAAGGATCTTGGGGTCATGGATCTCATTTCCTCATATAATTTGGAATTAATATTCATTTTCTATTCATTTGTATAGCACATGGGAAGGGCATGGAGGCACTCATTCTCATTTTTAGCATGTTTTTTTATTTACATAATTGGTCTTGGGTTGATCTAAAACAATGTGGTTTTTTTGGTTATGAAAGATATTGAATCCATTAAGTTCTTTATAAGAATTTATTCATTTTCTCTTATATTAAAGGAGAAGATATCATATTTTCTTAATCAATTTGTTACATAATACTCTTCATTCACGGAATGTTTTGGTATCTCACTCTTATATTCTCTCTCTCCTCCATATTGAGTTGCATGCATGTAACACTTTGGTTTCTCATTTATTTAATTGGGGAATGATTATTCCCATTCCTTCAACAAGGTGAGAAATCCAAATCTCCAAGAGTAGGTAAAGAACGAGGAATTCTACCTTCACAAAACAAACATGTATATTCCTTCCATGTTTTGCATCTCTTGAACATTTTATATACATGAAAATTTTACATATTACATTTTACAATTGAGTTAAAGTTTAGTTTTTTTACTATATACATGACTACACTTTTATTTGCAAGTTTCATCTTAGAGTGTGCAAACACCGTCACAACGAGACTCTGTAAAACAAACTCTGAGCAAAGACAAAGTGTGTCTACACACTCAAGTATTATTTCCTACAATAATGTAATTTTCATTTCATACTTAAATGGGAAGGTGAATGTAGACAATTAAATTTGGAAATTTACTCTTTGACATTACTGGTTTTGGCAATGCATTCTTCCTAAGATAAATACACCATTTCTATCTTCACTCAATACATCTTGAGGTCTCTTGTTTATATTTTTTATCTATACACTTTGATATGTCCTGAACCTATGAGAATTAAATTCACAAAAACCATGTAAAAATTCAACTTAACAAGATGGAACTCTTAATTCTTAGGTTTTTCATCCCTGTGAAAAATTTCACAGTTTTTTGGCTTGTTATAAATAGTCATGACTAACTTGTAAGGTTTTGAAATGACATATACTCTATATTTTCTTTCAATTTTACATTCTTCTTTAGATCATTTACTTCCCCTAGGTCGGCCTTTCCTTGATAATTCACCTTCACAGCCCTATATAATCAAGTTAAACTCAACTCAATTAAGAACCTAGGATATCATATTGTGGACAAGTAAAAATGTAGAACATATAAACAAACGAACAAACAAACAAATGAAATGTAAAAATTTCCCAAGAAAAATATTTGTCACCTCAAATTGGATTAGAATAAAGAGTTCGGTGAAGTGATTCTCTTATTGAATCCTCTGTGAAGTTGATTTCTTTGATTTATGGTTTCTCCAAGATATTCCAAATGGAAGAAAGCCAAGATAAGAGTAATGGTAAATTATTGATTGATAGGTTTAATGATTGGGTCATCAAATGGACATCATAATGGTATACAAGAGGTATTTTTTAATGGTAATTTGGCAGAGTAACAATGCAAATTCCTCGAGCTTCCAATGATCATTTGAGAGAAATGGAGCTTCTTATTTATATATGTATAAGAAGACATGGATTGAGGAAGGTGGAAATGATTGAGTTATAGGATATTTATTTCATTTTCCTTATTTATTATGGTTAATTTATTCTGTACAATTGGCCCTTTGAATGAGAAATAAAGAGGCTTTATTTCAAACTAGTTTCCTTTTAAATTGTTCCAAATTGTGTATGTTCATATTTGCTTCCGTGTTTTTAGGATTTTAGACCTAGTTAAGACAAGTGAAGTGGCCAATGAAGTGGAGATGAGTGGAAGGTGGGGCCTTTTAATATATTTTATTGAATTAAATAGTTAATTTAATTAGCCAAAGGGGTATATAGTATATAGTGAGTGTAATAGAATTAACTAAATTGATTCTAGAAGTTGGATATTAGTGAATAATGAACCAAATAATATTTTTGAATGTTGTGAAACAATTTTAGGAGGGTATGTGCATTTTCGAAGGTTATAATGTGTAATGGGTAATTTTTAGGGTGTCTGCTTATTCCACCTTTAAAGTGTTCTTACAAAGTAATAGCATTTTTAAGATAGTCAATGCATGTAAAGGAGTTAAAGGATGATAAGTAAATGTTATGGACTACCTTATTTTCCCAAGTAAATCATTTTGATGCTCCAACAGATCTAGATTATGTCAAGGGAGTGTCCCCTTGAGCAGATGGGTGACGCGATAAAGTGGTGGATAACCACTTGATGGGAGGAGTAAGAGACTGTCATGTGAGATATGAGAAAAATGGGCTCATAAAATGAGAAACAGAGGGAGGAAAAGTTTAGGGTTTTGGGATGGGGATTAGGATGGGAAGAAAGGTTAAATGGGAGGAGGGGTTGATAGAAAAAATCGATGGTCATTTTCACTAGTAGATTTTTCTTGATGTAGAGTTTATCTGGTAAATGATATAGGATGAACATATAATGATGATGTTGTGTTATGATTTGGTATTGATTATGATGATGATGGGGATTACCTTAGTAGTAGCTTTAGATTTCATTCATATGTTTTAAACCATGATTATTAAATAACCATGATGTGTAACCCATAATGTGCGTGAACAAACACACACATCAAACAAAAAGACTAAAAATAGCCATTCTAGGTTCAATAAAGAATATGCCTTAAGAAACATTGCATTGGAAGAACTACATGATCTTTTTTTCACATTTAAAACACACAGGAAAGGTTATTACAGCACACATGATCACTTGAAAGAATAGGATATGCATGACATAGAGGGAAAACTGATTCGGAGAGGTTCTTAGGAGGGCTTACAAGCAAAAAAAAATGACACTATGGTAAAGTTTTCATTTTTTTCATCTTGAATTTTGTGCTTACAAAAACACATGACAACACACCTTAAACAAAAAAATCTTAATACTAAAAAAGACAAATCCAATTGAAAGATTTTTCATGTTTTTCCTTTTTTACGTTGAACATGTAATTTTTTGAGATGTTGGAACATCATTTGGATTTGTAAAGTTGACTAGATCATTTTTATGAACTAGTCAAGAGAACTCTTAATGTGTATTTGTTATTTTTAGTATGAAATCCAAACATACTTCCCCCTTTCTCTCTTCCCCTTCTCTATAAATGTAAAATGTTGAGGCATTGTAAAGGGTTGGAGATTTTTTGAACAAGAGTATAGATCTTGGAGTTGTAAAACAAATAAAGACTTTGTGTTTTCAATCTCGATATTAAGAAATATATGAGATATATTACAAACCAGGATTTGCAGTGTTATTTATTCATTTAAGGTATTATTCTTAAGTTTGATGCATTATATGATTCTTTAAATTCCAGTATCTTGTTCATTATATCTTCAACACTTTATTATTGTTGTATCCCCTATTACTATCTTCAGATCTACGTTTGCCAAGGAGAAATCATGTTTCCACTCATTCTTTTATTGCACTTATAACTCTCTATTGTCACCTCTTTTCTTGTATTCTCATCTATATTCTATTCTATAAATAATAAATCTACTGGGATGAGATCCCGACCCCGAATGGTTAGAGTAGTGTAAATATTGTAAATATTCATTGGTGTTCTTAGAATAGTAGTAAACAGGGCACCTCCCCTTATCTGAGGAGGGAATTTGTCCTACATGTTGTGGTTGAACCTCATATATTATCCCTGAAAAAATATCCAACCAAAAAAATGACACTTTGGAACAGAGTATGGACAAGTATCGAAGCGTAATGAAAGGGTTATTTTATAACAATGTTGGCATAAACTTGTGTAAGTTTTGGAAGCATAGACAAGACATGTAAACTATTTGATAAAGTTCCAAAAATAAATGCAGTCTCACAAAACACAGCAAATATCAAAAATGCACACAATGTATTTCTTGCAAAGCTCTTACAAGCTTTCAAGAAAATGTAATTAGCAGGAGTAAATCCAATTTCCACAACCTTTGTCAACATCAACCCTACACATGCTTAAATGACATCATTGTAATAGATTATGGACATCCTTGAAACTATAAAGGATAGATGAATTAATGTGCGCAACATACAAGTAAATGACATCGCAATTTTTTTTAGAGATAAAATGTAAAAACAAGTTTCATTACTATTTTGTATATACTAAATAATTTTAGTTCTGAGAGAGGACTTCACATATATACTAGAAGGGTGCATGAAAACATGCAAATACGTAGAAAACACCTACCAAAGGGCTCCTATCCCTTGAATTATTTGAAAAATGACACACTATACAAGATATCTAATGGAATTCCATGGTTATAGGATATATAGAAATTGGTGTTTTCCAATATGCTTTCAAACTTTTTACTACATTTATGACTTAGATATATTAGTTATATCAAACTAGTGGATGTGAAAATGAATCCATCTTGACATTACTTGCATTCAAGTTAACCATGAAATGCAATCAAATTCCACCACTCAAACTCATGCAAAAAAAAACCTCACATCTTCTTTTCTCTTTTTGTCTAATCCTCATATGCCCCCACACCTAGGTAGCTCTATTGAAAAGAAACAATTGCTAAGGTTTAGTTTTGACATAACATTCAGATAGAATTCATGAGATTCACAAAGACATTAAATCTACGATAAATCTCACACACTTACAAAGATTTACTAAATTTGAAAGACAAAATTGAACTGACATACAAACTCTTCTTCTAAGCTCTATTTAATTGACTCTCAATGAAATTTTAAGGATTAAAAAAAAATCCTTTAACCTATTGGAAAATAAAATGCACTATTTTATCATTGAAATACAAAACATACAATCCTTTCAGGTTTATAATAACAATTAAAAACAACAAGAAATTGCTACAACTAGCCAAAGAATTTTTTTTTGGATTTGATCCCTTAACCTAGACATGCAGATATTATTACTTCTTTTACACGTAGAACATATGTAGAATAAATAAAACATTATTGCATCTTTAAAAATTAAAAGATAAATCCAAATGGTTAGAAAGAAATATCAAAGTATTTCTAAAATATTAGGCACAACTTGCACTACAAAGCATGTAAGTGTGTCTCACTTGGGGACTGAAAATATTTTATAATATGACTAGTAAATAAATATTTTAAAATAGTATAAAAACTTCAAAAAATCAAGTAAATTTTGGATGCTTTGCACCTTATTGTTTAAAAGCTCTTAAAAATACATTTTTTCCTTTTAATATGTGTTTGGTCATGTTTTGGTTGTCAGACATATTTTTTTGAAAGGACAAAAATTATTAAAAAAAAAGTGGGACACATTTATATGCTTTGAACAACCACTTCTTTGAGTCTTTTTTACATCTATAGAACACATTTAAGTACCAAAAACCATAATGTTATGATGGTAAAATTAAAACCTATTATATACATGCGGATAAGATAACCACAAGGATCTTAAGCATATACAAGATTTGCAAAATGCTAAAAAAAAATACCTAAATAAAGTTTGATTTTATGGACTGCAAAATATGCACGAAATGGATACGTTATAAGGGGATACAAACGTTGAAACAAAGGAAATTTTCCATGAGTGAAGAAACAAAGTCTACATCTTTTCCTACAAAACATTTCACCTCATGTCGCATCATTGGTGAAAGTATGTTGGAAGTAAATGGATTTTGAATTCACTCATAGTTGTCCTTATACACGTGAATGTACAACTATTTTTATCATCCTCCGAGCATATACAAAAATATCGAACCTTTGCAATATAGAATGACCATTCACCAAAGTATTATTAAAATCATATTTTTTGTCGAATGTTGTGGTTACAACTCCCCTGCTAGACATGTATCAAAAATGTGTAACCATACATAAGGAATAAAAAATATTTTATAAAATACCTCAAAGTAATATGCTCTCAAGGAATGCGGTAGTTGTAGGAAACATTAAACAACTGTACAACCTTTTCCGACATCATTTCAACCTGTAACAAAATGGGGACTTTAAAACATGCAATGGGCATCAATCAAAGCATCATCGAAAGTGAATCTTATTTAGATGTTGTAGTTACAAGTTCCTTGGTTAGCAACTATGTAAATTAAAAACTAAATGCATAAAAAAGGTATGTGAATTGATTGATAGAAGGCATTAGAAAAGTTTTGATTTCATGGATTGCAATGTCTAAAAAAAATACATAAAATGGATTTGTTGAAAAGGCCTTGCCAAATTTAAAGAAAATTATTAGGGAGATGTAGAGGAAGATTCTAGAGGATTTCCAATGTCATCCCAATATTTTCCACAATTAAAATTCATTTTTAAAAAGGTATAAAGAGGCATCAAAACATAGTTCAAAGTAGATTTTTGTCAGATCTTGCAACACCAAGTTCCTTGGTGTGCATATATGTGAAACAATATTAATTAAAAGAGAAATTATAAACATGGTTATTTCTTCAACAATTATGTCACCTCATTTATTAGATAATGGAAAATCCACAAAAGATAGAGGTAAATCCTTCACTAAAACTACTCACACTATGCAACAATACACTCCACTACATTTTTATTTTACAATAAACTTTTATGGGCTTAGAAAAATCAATGGATTATTTCTCTTAGTCTATTCAAATTGTTATTTCCATACTGAAAAATCACAAACCCTCATGATATCCATTGATTTTCCTAAAGAAATGATATTCAAAAGTTTATTTCTCTTTATGTTCATAATTTATTTCCATACGCAAATGCAAGGTGTTGTTTTTTAAAGTTGTGATACAAAAAGAGGGGAAAAATATATTGGAAAAACTAAAAATACATATATAAAAGTGGAAAAATTATCTCCCACATATCGTTCATGCAAACCTTTAGAATTACAATATATTACTCTAATCCCATCTTATTACCTTGGAATTCCAATGTCCTAGAAAGCTATGAGGGTAGAATGTGAGAGCATGTTAGCACATAGACCATGTGTGGGAAATTCTTCTTTATTTTTTTTTTTATATTGTCAAAAATTTCCAATCATTGTAGGTTTTGAATGGAATCTTATTTTTTTGTGTTGTTGGCTATGGATTCAAATCCTCTAATGGGTATTCAAGCATATGGACCATTCCCCTAATTAAATAGTGTCAGCTTAAAACTAATGGCTATGGATTCAAATCCTCTAATTGTTTTCGATTCAAATATTCTAATGGGTATTTTGTTGTGTTGTTGGCTTGAAAATTTGGACAAATTAATGTATTAGTTGACTAAATTGTCTAATCACCAATCCTCTAAATAAACAATGTCAGATACAAGATGGAAGTTGCATGAATTTCTTCCAAGTAGGAACTTATGAGGTGCACATAGTTCTAATAACCTGTAAAAGGTTAAATCAAGTATAAAAAAGTGTACACACTCAGTTAGAGTGACTTAACGGATATTGTAAATATTTTTATACACCCACACTCAATAGATTATGTTCCAGACCTTCAACATATAAGACATGCTCAGTCTTTGATTTTCCATTTTTAAGACTAATAGTTCCTTTTACTGATATTCTTTCTGTAGCATTATCTCCAAACTTCATAATGTCTCTATTTACCTTTTTCAAAGAGAGAAACATTTTTATCCATTTATAACAACCACTTTCAATATACCATTGATTTCCTTCATTTTGTGGAGAAAGTGTTGTCTGAACAAGCATGGAACATTCCTTTTTCTTTTCTAGTTGTGATTTCTTCCAAACTTTTGTTGATTCATCCTTTTGATTATTCATAGTTTTTACATTCTTATTTTTCCAAGGAGATTCTACAAAAACACATATCCTAAAATGTGCAATATGCCCAAATTTGTGGCACTTATAACATTTCACCTCAAACTTCATCAAAGGAGAAAAGGAGTTGAAGTTTCTATTTGAGAATCCATAAAAACTTGCATTTGTATTCTTCTTCTTATAAAAAATTCTTGCATGAGATCTAAAATCTACAACCCTATGCCCAAACTGATTGCATGAGAAATAATACCCATAGAAATTTGTTTATATAATGTTGTCATGGGGGAAAAGATATTCTGTGACTTTCTGAGCTATCTCTATGAGGATTGTTTGAATTCTCAGAAACATGAATATCCTTCTTCTTGATGCATTCATCTGGACTACTTTAACTTTCAGGAACATGAGACTCATTCACCTTGTTGCTTTAATTTTTTATAAAACCTTTAAGAGCATCTGTCTATGTCATTGATTTGTTTACAGCTTCTTTGGAGGTCCCCTTTCACCTAACTGATATTATATGAACCCAAGACTAATTTTGATAAATGGTGATCTATGATTACTGAGTATTCTAGTCTTCCATTTCACCTAACTGCTATGCACATGGGTACCTCATCCAAAAATATTTGAATGTTCAACCGAAGTGCACGAAGCTACCAAGTCCTTCCTTTGTGGTACTTTTCAAGATGTTAGCGTTAACAGTTGCAGATGCATGATGATAGATTAACCAAGTATTCATTCAATCACACCAACCATTGCATATATTCAATTGGAAACACATGTAATAAGGAAACATACAAATTAGATAACAATTAATATCAAGTGTATAATGTAATCCCCACATCCTGACACATAAAAAACCATAATCCAACCATATCGTTATCCATTCATAACAAATTTATCACATACTAGAAGATGAATACATAAAATTCAATACCAATGAGCACATATTCATGCATGCTAGTACATCAGAGAAACATAACACTAATACATCACGGGTCCCTAACACAATGAAGTAAGTGTGCGAGAATAAGTATATATAGGGTTGGGGACTTTTCCTTCACTGCCCATGTACTTCCTAATAATAGGTGCACTCAAAATAGTCATGCGTTAACAGTTGCATGTTTTTATAATGAAGCTAATAATAGATTATCCTATAAATAGAACATTTTTAATCCTATTAATATCCTCCATGTGCTAACTACATTTCCACATTGTAACTTATTATATCTTCCCTCCCCATAATGTGAAATCAACTTTATTTCTAGACGTCGAAACACTGAAAATGCATCCTTTCTTGATTGCCATGGTACCCTTTGCGTGATGCACACTCTAAGTCTATTTTTATCCTGCCCTTGGAAAATGGCTAAGTCCTCAGCATGTCTGTCTTCCTGCATAATCCCACGTGTAAGGTTATCAATATCTCTGCAATTGTATCAACTTGCTCAACCCTACGCGCACTTTTTCTACTCCTATGTGTGCGTACGTGTTCCTTTTTGTTCCATCACTTAGTCATTTTCCCACTCCAAAATTACTCCGCACTAGGTATGTTTTTCGTACTTGGAATTTTAATTAGACTGAGTGAACGCTTCCACCAAATCTTTCCACGTAAAAGAATTGTAAAATACTCATCATGAACCAAAGAATGAAATATTAATGAATACGGCTTGCACCAAAGAATAAATAATTATATTTCCTTAGGTGGAAGAAGGATGGGGAATTCATTAATAAAACAAAACAACAAATTAGTTAAATACAAATCATATTTTCACTAGTTCCTTCCACCCCTATAATTCCTTACTTGCCTACACCAACACATTATAAACAATACCAAGGACTTCTACAAGAGTTAAATAATCAATCTTCCCCTTCAGTTGTTCAATCATTTAGTCTCCAGTTGTTTAATCAAATTCTCCAGTTTCTTTTCTACATTGTTCAATGCATCCATCCTATGCATAATTTGTGGGAAGAGTTCCTTCATCTTGTTCTTTAGCAAGGTTTTTAACATGTTTATAACTTCTCTCACTCCTCCCTCTTATTCTTATTTTTGTCCTGGAATTATTTTAACTTTGCTTCATCCCTGACAACAAGTAGACCCACAACATGATCGAAGTCTTCGTAATGATCATATATGAATTATGATACTTGTGTAACTACTTTAACCTCCATTGTCAATGCATCATACTACGCGAAGTGTGCTTCGACATGTTCCATGTCATTTTTCTTTTGTCGTGTAAACACTTCTTCTACAGATTTTATGGCAAGAGATCACTTTTCATGTGTGATCATGCATGTCAGGTCTTCTAAACAATGTAGGGTTGACTCATATATAGTCTGATCTTAAGGGACTAGATCTGGGTGTTCCAAAGAAATTACATTTGCGATGCTCTCTGCCTTTTGTAAGTTGTGTGCATCTTCCCTTTCTCTCCCCTTACCTCCTACTTAAGTTACGCGATTATCTTGTCCTTTTCCTTGACCTCTTTATCCCTTTTTCATATCTCCTCATCCTTTTTTATTATCTCCTTGTGCAGATCCCTTATTTTGCAGTCCTTATCAAAAATTTGAACCCCTACATCCGTTGATATTTTTTTAAGTGCGTTACATGCTTGTTCATTTGTTAGCATCTATGAATCTACTACCAGATAAGCAACCCCTGGTGTAGACTTAAGTCACATTTTTGTTAGTGATTGCGCACTAATTTCAAACTCTAGCTCCTCCATGTGTGATTGGAATTCCTAGGAGAGAATCTTATGTATGTGTGGCAAGGCTTCCTCCTTACTGCAGAATGACCAACATAATAATTTTTTATGGCTAATATGCTTTGATATCTTGTGTGCAACTTATTTGGATCAACACTATACTATATTATGGGCCCCTGGGGTATATGTCTTGCCTTTTGGTTCTTCCCACAAGTCCCTTTTGGAAAACTTAACGCAAGAGAAGATTTTTGCCACCTGACCTTGTCTTATCATCACTATTTTCTCCTTCTCCACGCTCTACCTCCTCTTCCATTATTCACTCTATAATGCACTCGACTTATTTCTAAACCCAATGCTCAACTTCTGGCCTAGAAGCATGCTCAACCCTACATTCCTCAATAAGCTCATGTTTCTCTTGTAAAATCTGAATAATGGGCACCTCAATCCCTTCTACTTTTGTCTCCATGATAGGGATTTCTTCATTATGCGCATTGCACTCTTTTGTATTTGATTCCACAATAGTATGCGCCCGTGGACTTAACTACACCACTTTTTCATCATTATTTTCATTCCCCTCCTCTTGACTCTCAGTCTCTTTTTATGTATTTACTATACATTACCTTCTACTTCTTCTTTTGAAGATACTTCTTTTGTCTTGTATGTCTTTTGGTGCTCGCATTTGGTTTTGACTCTTTGTGTGCATGTGTCTTCTTTGTAGATGCACTCTTTACTAAGGGCTCATCTTCACCTCCTGCTTCCTCCTTGCTAGAAGGGGGAGTATCCTTCCACACTCTTTTCTGCCCTACCATCTTCTTACCTATATGTTCATCTAGGATGGTCAAATCATCCTCTATATACTTTCCATTAACTACCCTCAGCTTTAGATAAATATAAATATTTGCAGCCACTACTTTTACAATTTCCAAGGTCACTGATTTTGTCATGTTGATATCATATGACATCATTCTTTCTTTATACGAACTCTTATTAGGGTAGAAAATTGTTTTATGTAAAGTATGTTGCTCCTAGTCTACTTTTTCCATGTCAATATTTAGTTTGAGCACTTTTGTGAATCTGTTCACAGAAGTCTAGAAGTAACGCGTAGTGAAGGAAAATGACATTTTTTACCAAGTGATGGGTGTCGTTATTCCCTTCATTTGATCAATTCTTTGTTGATGTCATATTCAAACCAAGGGTGGTGTCTGAAGCTATATGCAATAATAAATCATAGTGATCCAGTAATTGACTGTAGGTATTTTTTTCTTTTTTATATTTTTTAGGGGATTTTCTCAAAGTCTTGAGGATTTCTTAGCCAAAACTTTATTGAAATCAAACTATGAAAACTTGCTAGAAGTAAAAACTCTCTACACAAATAAGTTGTTGGGAATGAACACACATTAGAGAATGGAATAGATTGTTGCAAGTAAACACACGTTACAGAAATAAACACACTTGCTTTGGCAAAATGTTGAAAGAAACAAAAGAACAATTGAGAATACTGAAAGATGATTGCATGCTTGGAAGAAATAAGAATCTAATCTAGAACACCTGCAGGAATAAGTATACGATAGATTTCAACTTGAGTAATCAAAAGCATTTACAAAATTAATAGATCTATACTATTTGCTCTGGAAATATAAATACCAATAAAATGAAGATCCTGGTTCTTGGAAGAGTGGGCCCTTGCTCGACCTTGAAACAGGATTTGACAACTTAATATACTCTCAAAATAGAAATGGCTATTTTATTGATAAAATGTTTCTACATTACAAATACGTATTATCTCTTCCTGTCTCTTTATGTTTGTATCTATGTATATCAATCTATCTCTATATTATTCTATATATAAATCTATCTACAAGTCTACATATATATACTCCTTTCAAAGGTGTGTTTATAGCCATGGTTGTCCTATCGATTCATATGGAACCGGATCGTGCCCAAAATAGATGTTGAATTGGAACATGGATGGACATACTGTTATATGATAGTTATCCTTAGATCTACGAGTATGAAGAATCATTAAATCTTCTAATATGCTCCTAATTGAAAGGATCATTGATTGTTAAATCACCAGAGGTTGTTAGAATAAAAAAATTATCATTGGTTTTGGAACTTTAGAGAAGTTCTAGAAGTAAAGGAAATCATTTCAGATCTAACCGTGAGGGTTTTGGAGCTACATGTAGGAGTTCTGGAACTAAGTCCTAGAATTCTGGAACTAATTAGAATGAAAGTTTTGGAACTTGAAGTGAAATAGAGCTCGTAATTACGTAATGGAGGTTCCAGAACTAAGTCTGGAAGTTCTAGAACTTTTCCGTATTGAAACCAATGCTTCCAAAAACATGTTGATCGCTTCATACTTTGTTCTTCCAACTGATTGTGACCTATTTTATTATAAAACGGAATTTCCAAAGCACTTTTTTTGGAATTGCATATTTTTTAGACCTTAGAACTATAATCAACAAAATATGGACAATTACATCCTAACTTATATTAGATCAAACAAAAGTCATAAAATGCAATCAAACTTGATAAAAAGGAGAGTAAAATATAAATCATTTATTGTACAATAACGAGACATATTCTGGCCTCATCATCTCCCCCATACTTACTTGTTCATAAGTCCTCTTACAGACTTTACTCTTCAAACCTTGGGTTTTGTATTCTGCATTCCAATTGACTTCTCAGGTCAAATGGTTGAAACTGAATATCCCAGTGTTTTAGTTCAGAAACACTATACCTTGATCTTGTTTCTACTTTCCTCTTCCATTCCTCAAATTGAGTGGGATCTTGAGGTTCTCTATTTTTCCATGGAGATATGGGAGTGAGAAGAAGGGGAGGCCTTGTTATCATTCCCATCCATATGCCCCTTGTTCTTTTCATTAATATGAGGAATTAGTGTGCATAAAGATTTTGCTCTTTCCAGGTGTACTCCATATCAAATTTGTGGGAGATATTACTTCCCTTCTCCTCAAGGCATTTGTAAGAAGCTCCCATCTTTTCAAACATCCATCATAAATCTCCTCAAAATTTTCCACCTCATAAAAGGTGAAGGCATTGATACTTTTCTGTAAACTAGCACGATAATGTGGCTTGAACTGTCTATCAAAAGCATGGGTTCTAAAATGTTTAATGAAAACATATGGTTTACCATAATGAGCCCTCATGCAGAGACCAGATGAGCTAGAACTTTCAATAGATGCTCAGGAATCCCTTTCCTTCCATGTAATCTGATTTTGAAGAACATAAATAAATGCATTAAGTTGGATTTCTCCGACATACAAATTTATCATGAAGCCTGTGTTCTTTTCTAGCATAAGATTGCAGAGATAGAATTTACATAGAAGATTTTTTAGCTCTACACTGGCTGAAGAATAGTTGGCATGTCATGAACTCAGATTCATATTTTATTTCATGTGGAATGCCACATGTAATTCTTGACAGCTGTCAGCAAATGAATTGTTATTTTGGAAACACGCTATATGTAGGAGAATGTCTCCTGCATGCAAGCAATTTTTCACTCATTATGTAAACCATTTGTATTTTTACAAGACATTTAAATTTGTCTCCCTCTTCTTTGTAAAACTTTTATTCCCGTTCCTTTCTTGCTTTCTTTTCGTCTTCCATCTTTCTTCTCAAATCCTCATTGGATGTTTTGATTTCACTGAGTTCCTTGCAAGTATCATCCCATAACTACTTGAGTGGCTAATAAGTTAATTCAGTCTATGTAGAGACTGTTGACATAGGACTCTGTCTTCTTGAAATTTTACATTCTTCCTCTTTCTCCATCATCTACCATTTAACTCTTGTCAATTCCCTCAGTCTTGTCTGTGAGCTGAGTTGTTAGTTCCCCAATGAGCATTTCTCTCTGTTCTAATTTGAGTTTGAGGAAGTTCAACTCCTCATCCTTTTCTTTGATAATGAGTTCTTCTCTGGAAAAGAACAGAGAGCCTGTCTAACCTGTTGTTTCTCTTCTTTCTCTGAAAGTTTTTCGTGGTTAAGCATTCCTCTTCTACCAGAGGAAATTTCCCTTTCCATCTCCAAGATTCTAACTCTTCTTCTTCATTTGATAGTGTTGTTGATTCACCCAACTCTTGAAAAACCTATTCCTCAAATCTCTCATCTTATTTTTCCATCTCAATTTGGCTTGGTCTAGGAGGATTCATGGCCATGCTACCCAAAATATCAGTAACTTCTTTTTCCAACTTGTCTTGTTCTTTCATCTCTTCTGGAATTTCTCTAGACCTCTTATGAATTCTTCTTCTTTGAGGAGTTTTCAGTATGTTCAAAAGTAGGTTTCCTCCTAGAGCTTCTTCTAATTTCACTTCTTGCTCTTGCCTAGGTGAACTGTTATTGTCAAAGATAGATATTAGCTCTCATGTAGATGCTGCAGAGGAAGGAGTTTCTTTTAAAGGTATAATAGGTTCCATGCAGTTTTAATTCTTCTTCCAAATCTTCTCCTTTTTGGTATAGTCTCCCCACCTATTTCCTTATTTTTCTTTGTAGGGGCATCAATTTCCAAATTAGTTGTAGGATGAAAAGGAGTTGATATTACCCTCCTAATAATATCAGCGTTTTTCTCAAACTTGTTAAGAAATTTCTCCCATATTTCTTCTCCGTTTTTCTTTGCAAGAAAAATGGTGTTGGCACACCAAATGAACTAACCCATGATATTTGATTGTTCCAACACCCTATGAATACCTTTGGGCCATTGTATGAATGGAGTCAAAAAAACCCTGGAAGATTTACTATATATTCTGGTTTTGTAGCTCCATGTCTAAGATGTATGAGCATCTTTAGGACTTCTCTTCCTACTGACCCAAATTGACCATCACAAGTTAAATACTTGACTATCCAAAATTCCACTCTATCAAAGGGTTTGGGCAAGCTGGCCCTTCTGACCCCTTTTATGATTTTCTTAGTGTTGTAAATATATTGGGGTTTTGTTTCCCCCTCTTGTAGTAGGGTTTCAACTAGTTATTTTAAGGTCCCTTTGACAGGATTTGAGACATGCACAATTGGCACACCAAATACATTGCTTATTTTATTCATAGAAAAAGGAATTACAATATTTCTAACCTTTGTTTTTATTGTTCTAAATTTAAAATGAATTCTCTTACCAATTCATCATTATACTTTGAGAAATTTTTCAGGAATTCCAACCACCCTACCTGTTCAAAGATAGCCACCACTTCTTCATCTACAAGATGTTAGGTATCATCCTCTAGTTATGACTTCTTTTTAATCCCCATGGTTTAAAGAGAGGTGATTAATACTTTTTCTCCTTTAAATTATTACTCTGTGAGGTGAATTGGCTACAAAAATCAAAGGTGCTTATGATGTCGAATTCGGTTTAACTATAGAATCTAATGTGCTTAGCTGTTGAACTGTTGGTTTATGCTGTTGGAATGCACAAATTTAATTCTAAAATAGTTTCTTCCTTGAAAAGGGTAATATCTTTCTACAACTGCTTATTCACTTTGTTTATTCCACACAAATGATAGATCATTATAAACATGCTACTTTTGTTCCACCGACATCATCCTCATGATTACTCTCTTTTAATCATAATGTACAATATTATGAATCATCATACCACTTTTAAATCAAATCTAATCACACATGCATAACTTCTAATCTAACCTTTAATAAGTTAAAGACATAATTATCACCGATAATAATAATGATAAGTGATCCCTAAAGAGAATAAAGGATGATGAGGTTTGTCACTGTCCTAAAAGTGAACAAAACATCTTATCAATTAGAAAAGACAGCTATAATTTCAAGGAAGTTCCGTTTGGTTTTGGATTATCCATTTATTGAGGAGATAAACTCGCCATTGAACTGGTTTTTCAATTGATCTCTGAGAGGAAGTTTTTTGGAGAAGAGACATTCCATTTACTAGTTTTCATTCCTTTGCCTCAAGGATTTTTTTCTTTTTGGGGGGGAATAGAATGCTGCCATTTGAGTAGTTTTCATTTGTCTTCCCTTTCCTCTCCTAGGACCGGCTCCATATGATCAAATTGATTTGCTCTGCTGTTGCCAGCCCTGTCTCTCAAGAATGCCATCCTTAGCTAGGAGGCTTCCTCCATAAATTGCTGCCACCCCTATGTCCATTGCTACACTAAAATGTCCTTCCACTACCATCAATGCTGCTACTCCCGTCACCCACCTTGAATATAACCATTTTCAGAGACCAGTCTACTCAGGGCTTCCAGGAGTCTCAACCTTGAGACTCTTGATGTGGAGAAAGAGCCTTTTGAACTTGAGATTGCACATGACCTGCTAGAATTAATCAGTAATTCCCAATCTCCGGGAGGTGCGGATGAATTTCCTCTTCTAAGAGGTGTGTATCATGCCATTAGAGGCTGAGATTTTATTGCTGGATTATCTATGTCTACTGAAGTGCTTGCTAATCCTTAACTCATCCAACTCATTGGAGGAGGAGGGGAACATTGATCTCAGTCAGATTGATGTTACATCTACACTCAGCTGACCTACTTTAGACTCCCGCTTAGGGAAGGCTCAATGACTTTGTATGATTACAACATTGCAGCCTTTAGGGTAATAAGAGGATTTTTCCCATAGAGGGTAACTGCATTTGGTGTTACCAACCTCAGTTATAGTCTTCCAGCTGCACTTTGGGGCAACGAAAAAGAAAGCAAAAGAACCATTAAGGAGCTTGATAAGACTGATGTTGCCCATATTAATGCTTTGGGTATCTCTTCATGCCTGGAAGAGATTCAAGATCTGTATCGATAAAGCTACCAAGGAGTAGTTTTCCATGCTTCTGCTGCTTTTAGTTGTACTTTTGGTGTTTCTCATACGGTTGATTGTGGCTGTTTTTATGGAGATGACTTGCTGTTTTGATCTCGATTTGAGTAGCTGCATTTTGAAGCTACTTGGATCATATTAGACATGTAACATATGGCCCCTGATATGATTCTCTATGTTTCTTGGTGCTTATTTCGGCTCTCAGGCCTTCTTTTCTATGCCAAAGGAAATTAGTAACTTCTTCTTCAATGGCATTTGTTAAAGCCTGCACTTCTTCCCACTTTGTCACATAAGTTAGTACACAAAATAATGTACTCATTTCCTTGATGAAGTGATCCCCTTCATAAAGATGACTCGTTATTCCTCAAAGTCCAACCCCCATCTTTCAAACAGTTAGAAATCACTAGCTTGAGGTTATCAGAGGCATTTCATTTGTAAAAGTTGGGTTGTCCCATCTATTTGACAGGAGATCACACCACCATTGTTATATCTGTTCACATGATTTATGCAGAGAATTCTTTTTGGCCAGATAATAGCCATTTGCTAAGTTTCCATTCCTTCCCTTGAGTTGTTCTTTTTCACTTAGGAAGATAATTCCATCTAGTTGGTTTTATCATTGACATGCCTTGAGTATGTCTAAAGATTTATCCATCTAATTCTTTCACACACCTACGTAATACCAAATTGGGTTCTTCACATTTAAACAACATTCCATTTAACCAGCTTAAATCTGTGCACTGGTTTTCATCAACTTTTTCATTTGTTTCTTACTATAAATAAGGAGGAAACTGTCCCTATTGACCAAGAGTGCCCTTCTGCTGCCATCAATGAGAAGTACCATGGTGTATCAGCTGACACATAGTCAAAGATAATTGTTCAATCTGGATAGGTTGTCCTGACCATCTGGTTCTCAATTTCTCCCCTGTAGTGGTCAGTACTTAGAATCAAACAGAAATGCCCAATCTACCTACATTAGATTTTCCTAGATTATCTGACTATGTGTAATCATCACATTGCTTTCTTTGAAAAAGTAATAACTCTGTCTAATGAAGTCCTACCATCCTTAAACTCATCCCTAGTCATTGAGTTCATTTAGTACTCTAATTGTTGAGTTGCATCTGTACTGTATAAATATTTTGGTACCCTGTTGATCCTCAATGTTTGTAATTTATTAATTACAATAGATCACAACAAGAAATTCTTTTTCAGTGGTAGTGTAATTTATTTCAGTGGTGAGTAATATTGTTGTAGTTTTCTAAGGTAGTATTATAGGCAAAAAAATTCTCTTCAGGTCAGTCTTTCTATCCCAAAACTCTGCTACCTAATGGAATTATTTTGGTAAGGCATCTGTTTCTAATGTGAAAAGGTTTGTTACCTCAACTTAGGTCCATCTCAATATTGGGGCAGTGATTAATTTTTCTTTGATTTCCTCAAAATCATGTTAACATCTTTCATCCCAAAGAAATTGTGACAGTCCTTGGTAATAAAATTAGGCATGAATTGTGGGCAATAATTCTGAAAACTATAATTCCTTGATAAAGCACCTATAATATACCATAATTCTATGACCTAAAGGAATTACTTTATATCTATGGGGGTTCAGAGGCATTAGATAAAGTCTGAAATAATGCTGATTTTGTCACATAATCAGTACACACCTGAATGTACACCTTTCCTTGGGAAGGATGACTAAAGGTGACCAACAAAGTACAGTCCCCATCTTTCAACCATGGTTCAAACACTTCTCATGAGGTTGCAAAGACATTTCATTGGTAAAAGTTGGGATCTCACATCCTTTGTTAGGGATCACTCTATCTTGATATATCTTCTCACAACATCATACAGAGATGGCTAATAATCTCCTGTGCCATAGTGAATCTAATCCAGTTGTTATTACCTCTACACAGTGCCCTCCACTTTGTTCAGGTCATGACATGCCCTCAATATGTCTAATGTTTCATCTTCTCTCACCAGGTTTTTGGAGCATAAAATCAACTCAGGACCAAATGTTAAATACAACATGTCATTTAACCATGTACCCCATGGACTAGTTTTGATAAAGGTAGTCATTTGTTTCTTGAGTGAAAGAAGGAGGAAACTTCCCTGATTGCAATATAATTATCCACTATCAGCAAACCATAGTGTATCAGTTGAAATAGAAAACAATTGCTTACATCTGCAAGGTTGTCCTTAACTGGATCTTGATCTCCCCTGTAATGGTCAGTCTTGACAAGAAATCAGATATCTCAGTGTGGCTTTGTCCTCAATTATCTACTATAGTCAACATCAAATTCTCCATGTAAAAGTAATAATTTTCAGGAATAATCCTACATCCAGACACACTGGTTTGATTCATCTGAGTACCTAATTGTAGAGTAAAACCTACTATGTAATAAGTATTTTCAATTTCGTGCTTGACTATAATCTCTTAAGGTTGGATTAATTGCCTAGATCTCAACAAGAATTTTGCCTAACTGGTAGTCTAATGTTATTTCAGTGGGAGGATGATTGTGACTGAGGTAATAAATAGCTTGGATGGATTCCTTTCATCATCTTTGTAGTCCCAAAATTGCACCAATGGAGTTATTTGAGGCCCCTAGAAAATTGAACTAAGTACAAAAGTTGTGTCGGACAATTAGGTTCCACACAAGGTATTGGGGTTTTAGATTAAGGGTTTATTTGATTTCCTCAAAAGCATGCTGTACATCCTGCATCCCAAAAAAAACCATAGGGTCCTTGGAAATTAGAAAAATTGGATGAACATGAGTGGCAACACATTTGACTAAACATGACCTTGATAAAGTGTGCTAATGGATCCAGCATGCCAACCTGGCAATAGACTTGGCCTATGGAAGGAGCATTCCTGCGGAATAGGTAATCTTCTAGAAGCACATCATGATTTGGATAAAGTCAGCCTGAATTCCTCAGGCCTGAAATTTGGAGCATGCTCGCATGATAGGATCCCCACATTTAGACAATTGACATCAAAGACTTCTGAGGGCACTAAGAGACAGATGGAGTTGGTCACATCCTAGTTAAAAGCTATAAATACAAGGGTGTGCAGAGTAAAAGGATCAGACAAATGAGTATGGGCAGAGCTACTGCAGAAATACTTCAAGGACTCTACCTACTAGATAATTTCATTTGGTAGAGGATGTATTAGACATGGGGATTAATAGTTTTCTTTTCTTCTTTTTCGGTAGCTTAGTTACATAACTCTAGTTTACAATGCATGACTACAGTCTACTTCTCTGTAACACTCTGTAATGGTACCTCAATGGAAATGTAAATGTAGTTTTTACCTGATCCTCAGTATATATACTATGATATGATATATATCCACTATAGCCATACATGAAGGATCAAGTGGTTCTTACCTGCATACTTCTCTCTCATGACTTGATCTATGAATCCTAAAGGAAAATAATCATGCTAAGTATGGATGCTTGTATAGTTTCCTTTTGAAGTCAATACATGTTATATATTCTGTTAAGTACTTTCTACCTGAAAGGGCTGCAAGGATATAGAGGCCATCCTAATCCCTACTGACTATCTTTGATAGGGTAGATGAATCCTATTTGTAAGGTAGTTTTTAAACACAAATCATAGATGATGTTTCCCATTAAACTCACATAAAAGAGCTAGACTAGTCCTTCTCCACGCGTTGCCTTGGGTGAGCGCCCAATGTTTTCAGTAAAAATGTGATGAGTGCCAGATATTTGCATGGGTTTCCTTTCATATTTTTTTCAAGGGTCCCCAATGACTACAAAATCTCTAGTATGATTTTTTAGAACATCAAAAAATTTAGCTTCTTCATCATTCTTCAACCAGTTATTTATGTTCAAAATTTTACCTGACTTAATCTCAACATGTTTGGTTCCAATGTGTAATGAACTGATTTGTTGAAAGGGTTCCGTTAAGGTATTTAGTGTACATTCATGTGGCAAAAACATATGATATGTAGCAACATATCCAAAAGTTCCTTGAGACAAAATATTGGAAAAAGAGGATAGTAGGAAGAGTTATGATACTTATCTTGTTGTAGGTTTAATTCCTCGTCACTGCTGCTTTTCGTAAATTATTCACCATTTCCTGATATATTTGAAACTAAAGCTACTGATTCTTCCTCTCCCTCAAAAGAAATATTATTCCTCTAGAGAAAAATTATGTACAGTCATACGGAATTGTTGTTAGTTGTGGTTACGAAACTAAATGTGATGGGTTCTGAAACTAAATCTGATGATTCTGGAATAGAGTCCTGTAGGTTCCGAGAACTAATTTTGTCAGGTTCCAGAACTATTCCTGATTGCTCCAAGGAAAATTGATGTTCATTCAATGGTTCATTGATCACATCTTCTACCTCACGTATGTGATATTGTAATGTGATCATGACCAAAGAAGATAATGTTTTTGATTATTAGTATCAGGAGCATCAACCCACAATTGTTCTTGATTATCAACATAAGCTCATGCAGAAGGATATAAGGAAATTTTCTTAGAATTCTTACCATTTGAGATAG
This sequence comes from Taxus chinensis, assembly GCA_019776745.2. Lineage (NCBI taxonomy): Eukaryota > Viridiplantae > Streptophyta > Pinopsida > Cupressales > Taxaceae > Taxus > Taxus chinensis. The sequence continues at coordinate 650,456,723 of CM034156.1, forward strand.
TCATATCACCCAATCTACAATCAGTTAAGGAAAAAAATGTAGCTAAGCATGGTCTTTCCAAAATAATGGGATAACCAAGTGTTTTACCTTTTGGATGCAATATAACGAAATCAATTGGATATTCTCATGACTCCATTATAACCACCACATCTTCAATAAGTCCTTCTGGTTTTGCTACAGACTCATCCACCACCTGTAATATGGTGTTAGTAGGTTATATACCTATTAATGGTAATATGTTTGCAAAGTGTCCATTGTCATCACATTTATAGCCAATCCCAAATAAACCAAAACATTATGTATATATTTATTCCATATAGAGACAGAAATAACATGACTTCAAAGATCTATCATATTTGGGGAAGTAAAAGTTTATCCTGCTAATAAATCAACAAGTTTCCCATCTACCTTAATAGTCCTGGGATACTTCTTCTTCTTTCTAGGTCTTTTTAAACATAGCATTTTGATTAATTTTTTTCAATTATGGAATGTCCCTTAATTTCTTGTAATAATGGGATTTCAATATTCAAGTTCCTTAGTTCATGTACCAACTTAGATTCCTTAGTATCTATGGCTTCTTTAAATCTCTCTAGAAATGGAGTCTCCGTAGAGTTGTTATTTGGCTCATTATATTTATATTTTACATCCTTGTTGGGAACAACCGTACTAGGGGTTTCAGTTTCTTTTGTCATCTCAATGATTATAATAAGTGGACTGCTAATTATTTTTCCAGATCTAGTTTGAATATCCTTACAATGCTATGGCATTTAGATCAACTGATTTTTCTGGTTCTCATCCGTAGATATGAATTGTTTATTTGTTTCTTGGGTTTGCTACTAGTTGTGCTAGTATTTGAGTTTAGAAAACATTTTCATTTTGTGAAATTTTGTGTTGGGGAACCCATTATGGCTTGTTGATTCTGATTGGGATATGTCCTCCCTTAAGGATAATTATTAGGCCTCCACCTAGGTTGTGACCAAGCATTTGGGTTTCCTTGACCAGACTATGGTTATTGGTGTCCTTGGGGCATACCAAGATTGACCTGCCAAATCTTGAGGATTCCATGTTGGTTAAGGTTCTCAAGGTGGTTTTCTCTAATTTTGTGACACTGTCTAAGCTGCCCATGGCATTATCCAGGGGTTAGGAACTAACCCTTGGCATGAACTTCCCTTGGCTAGGTTTTCTCTAGATAAAAATTTACTTCTTCTGATGTGGATGGAATGTTGCTTTGTTTAAGATAATTCTTTCATAAATGGAAGAAGATAACATGCATTACTAGCATGGTCCATAGATTCACATATTAGACACATTTCTGTTTTATCCAGAGGACAATCTCTTATTACATGCTTTTTCTTGCATCTAGGACAATAAATAGCTAATGTTTCAGTTTTAGCATTTGCTTTACCTTGCGATCTATCCATGATGGAGGTTAATTGAAATAAAATGTCTGTTTTAAAAGTTTTTCCAATTCATCCATCAGTTTTTTCGTATCTGGGTTCAAATTTTTAACTATTTTTTCCCATTCTAGGTCCACCCCTTATTCATGAATAGATTCTACAAATATCTTTAATATCATTCATTCTTATTTGATCAATTTTTCCACCTCCCATCAGATCAAATTCCTCCCTTGATTAAATCATCCAAATACTTTAAGAAAAATGGTTTTGCTTAACTCTTCTTATAGTAAAAATACACATATTTTTCTCACAAAGAGGAATTTGTCTAAATAATATTTCATATCCTCATCCTCCTCCTGCTTGATTTTGAAAATTTCTTCCTTTCTATTCCTCCCTCTATAGTAATATTAATACTTGTCTAGGAAGTAAAATTCCATTTGTGCCCAAGTGGTAATAGAATTAGATCTTAATCCCATAAACCACCTCATTTTTGCATCCTTGTAGGGTAAATGGAAACAACTTGAGCTTATGATTATCTTTTTTGTAATCATAAGTTTGACACAAGTACTTTAAATTCAAACAAGAAATTGGTTAAGGATCTTCAGATGACATCCCTCTAAATGTGGGTAAATGTGCAAGTGAAATATTTTTCATAGGTGTATCATCATCATCTGATTGAATTGGATAAGTAAAGGTCCTATCAGGTTCTCTTCCAGCTTCTCATTCCATTTATGTAGTACCTTCTAGACTTTTTCTCCCAATCAATATGGTATGTGATTTTCTTTTTGGGAAGGAGAAAAGGTCAAGAGTAGGAGGTTCACTACTCAATTGTGAATCAAAAACTATCCTCTAAGCGGGTCTTAGGATATGATATTCTTTCTAAAGGTTCTACTTCCTTCTGGTGATTGATCTAAGAATTTTAAAGGTGGCAATTCTGCTTCTTATCTAATAGGGGACAATGGTACTTCTAAATCTTGATCAACTTCCTTATTTGATTGAGAATATGATAATTCTTATTTAGATATTTTTGGGAGGAATTGACCCTTAGAGTCTCTTGGTCTACTCATAAATTTTATGATGACGCAGGGGAAGATCCTAAAATTACTAGATGTATGATTTTTTCTCTTTTTGACACCTAATTAGACAATTCCAACTTTTGTGTTCCCCAAAAATGATGCCAAAAATGATGAGTTTCGTCATTACCTTCATTTAATCAACTCTTTGTTGATGTCATATTCAAACAAGGGGTGGTGTCTGAAGCTATATGCAATAATAAATCTTAGTGATCTAGTAATTGATTATAGGTATTTGTTTTTTTTTTTTAAATTTTCTGGGGGGTGTTTTCTTGATGTCTTGAGGACTTCATGGCCAAAACCTTATTGAAATCAAACTATGAAAACTTGCTGGAAGTAAACACTATCTGTAGAAATAAATTGCTGAAAATAAACACACATTTGCAGAATGAAATAGATTGTTGTAAGAAAACACACATTATAGAAATAGACACACTTGTTTTGGAAATAAACACACAATTGAGAATGTTGAAAGATAATTGCAAGGAAATACGAATCTAATCTAGAACACTTGTAGGAAAAAGTATACGATAGATTTCAACTTGAATAATCAAAAGCATTTATAGAATTAACAGATCTATACTATTTTCTATCTAAATATAGCTACCAATAAAATGAAGATCCTAGTTCTTAGAGGAGTGGGTCTTTGCTTCACCTTTAAATAGGATTTGACAACTTAATATTCTCTCAAAACAAAAATGGTTATTTTATTGATAAAATGTTCTACATTACAAATACGTACTGTCTCTTTTTATATCTTTATGTTTGTATCTATGAATATCAATCTATCTCTATATTATTCTATATATAAATCTATCTAAAGGTCTGCATATATATACTTCATCCAAAGGTGCATTTAAATCCATAGTTGTCCTACCCGATTCAGATGGAACCAAATCATACCCAAAATAGATGTTGAATTGGAACATGAATGTACGTACTTCTGTATGATAGTTATCCCTAGATCTACGAGTATGAAGAATCAGAAATCTTCTAATATGTTCTTGATCGAAAGGATCATTGATTGCTAAATCATCTAGATGTTGTTGGAATAAACAAATTCTCATCGGTTCCAGAACTTTAGAGAAGTTATGGAACTAAAGGAAATCGTTCCACATATAACCATGTGAGGGTTCCATAGCTACATGTAGGAGTACCAGAAATAAGTCCAATGGAATTCCAAAACTAAGTACTGGAGTTCCAAAAATAAGTCCAAAAGTTTCAGAACTAAGTCATAGAGCTTGTAACTGCAGTAATGGAGTTTCTGGAACTATGTTTGGAAGTTTCTAGAACTAAGTCCGTATTGAAACCAATGCTTCCAAAAACATGCTGACCACTTCATAATTTGTTCTTCCGACTGATTGTCACCTATGTTTTATTGACAAAACTGAATTTCCAAATCACTTTGTTAGGAATTACAAAGTTTTTAAAACGTTAGAACTACAATCAAGAAATTATGGACAATTACATCCTAACTTATATTAGATCAAAAAAAAGGTCACAAAATGCAGTCAAACTTGATAAAAATGAGAGTAAAATAGGATAATTTATTGTACATTAATGATTGAAGGAGTGAAGGATAAATACCTAGAAGGAATTCATGTGCATCGAATAGTTGCACTTCACCAAAGTGTAGGAGTTGTGAGATTAAAGCAAGCAAGCTTTGTAAAGCAATGTGCATGCATATGAGAGCTCAAGATTCCAAAAATGGAGTAGAATGGAATTACTTTGCCTTAGCTTGGCTTGGCTTAGGATTATCATAGATCAAAGGAGGTGAGTACAAATAGGGGAGTGAATGTGTAACTCCCATGTAAGAGAATATTCCTCCATAATGGAGAAGAGGAGTTACTTTCCCAAATGGGAATGTAACTCCTATGACACACTTACACATATGACAGATTTTGTAAGAGAATTTGTCATAACTAAGATGACACCTAGATCCATGTCCACCTAAGTGAGATGACTCACCCGGTGAGGTGGAATAACACTAAATAAGTGAAGAAAAAATAACACCTACACCAACACCCCCCTTCATCGTAACTTAGGATGAGGTGACAAGTCAGAAATGAGAAATGGGTCCTAACACAAAGCCTGATGAGGTACCCACATACAAGAAACTCTCAAAAAGTGGAGTAAAAGGAGAAAACCCAGTGGGAAAAACTCCCCCCCCCAAAAGAGAGACAAGTCCACTCTCTAATCTAAGAAAGATGCCAACGATGGGTCCTGGCCACAGACGAGCCTGTAAAGGTACCCATGTACAAAGAGGTAATCTCTACGAAAGAAGAAGAAGAGAGAAGAAGAGGGAGACGAGAGGAATGTAGAAGATGCCATGGACGGATCTAAACTCTACAGCTCTAAGAAGTCTCCCAGAAGAATGTTGATGACGAAATCCTCTACCTTTGGATTGAAGAAGAGCCATCCGCACTGAACTATGTGCCTGCCCTTAGGAAGGACAGAAATGACATGTTGGAAGTCTTTCCCACTCCACGAAGGAAACCAAAGGTAGCAGCACGAAAGAACTCTAAGTCTGGTCCACGAAAGTGTGACATAGGTCTAGCAAGAGAGTGCGAAGTAACCAAAGATAATGTCACGAGTGCAGAACTGTCAGAGTATGAAGAGTGAACACCTGTAGAAAGGATGTCCAAGTGATGTGAAGGTAACAAAACATCCCCGCACAACAGAAAAGGGATCCACAAGCAAGGGTGGATCAATGAAGGTCTCCAGAAAAAGTGGAAGTGGTAAGAGTCCCAAAAGGGGAACTCCCAACAACGGAGATGATGAACTCCTCTGAAATACCTGTAGATGGATGAGGAACCTGTAGTACATCACAAGTGTACTCTGCGAAAAAAGATGACTAAGGTCAGGTAAATACTCGTCCCAATGAGGGGGGCTCAACAAACAGAAGAGTGATGTCTAGATAGGTATGAGTCATCCAATGAAGGTAAAGGAGTGAAAGGGGCCTCACACACTAAAGGTGGAAAAGAGGCGGGTGTGATGACTGTATGAGACTAAATAGGAGACTTACTCGATATCTGATGAGATGTGGGATGTGTCAACACTCTCTGGAATAGTGAGAGAAGGAGGAGAAGAGTCCTCTATATTACTCTCGACATAGAACTAGGTGCACAATCCTCGTCATCAGAAGTAGAACCAAGTGAGTCTGTGTCAGTGGAACTGTCATCACATGAAGAAATAGAGGAGACAACTAGATCAACAGTAGCAACAACGGTGGCAGTATGTGAAGGGTCTCCATAGAGGGACTGAAGAATGCTCCAGACATGGTGGGGTGGATCTGAGTCTACCACGTGAAACCAGAGAGATCTTGAGACATGCATCATCAAGTGACCAAAAAATATGGTCACAAGTGTCAAGGAATTCCTCAAGATGATGATGATTAGTGGGTGCAGGAACTGGCCCAAGTAAGAAGGGTGAAAGACCCTCGTGAGCGAAGTAACACTCCATGGAAGCATGCCAAGCTGAATAGTTCCCTCTCCCCGATGAGAAGTGGCGGAGGCTGTAAGGTGATCCTACGATGCTCAAGTCTAGAAAGAGCACCCTCCATGATGCAAAAACAAGAAGTGCAAGGTGCACAAATGCAAGACGTTGGACTCGGCCGATAATGCGTCTGTGTGTAAAAAGGCCCAAGAGTACTAGTGAACCCCCCCGGAATGCAGGCACTTTATAAAGTAGTGCATTTATAAAATTAACAATTTCATCACGTAATGTGTGAAAAATCATACAACTTTGACTAAAGAAGCGCTCAAAACCGAGCAGCGAGTCAAAAGTTACAGCAAGAAAACGAATCCCGCAACTGATGGAAAATGCCAATAAGCTTTGCAAACATGATTAAAAAAGTGCTCAAAATGGGTGCAAAGGGTGTCATGTGGGTACTCATTGGAAATGACATCAAATTTTAGGTAGGGTTTGTTTTGCTTACAAGGGGGGATTAGCCTCCTGCCAACCTCGAGACCTCACCCTCCGTCTTCGACACATCGCAAGGGGGAAGGACAATAATTACAAGAAAAATAGAGGCCCTAAAAATTATTACAATGCCAAAATAATGTTTTTCACCTTAAAACATTAAAAAGGGATTGTTTTAACCTCCAAAAAATTCTAAAAGGGAAGGGTGGACCTAGATGCTGGGTTTGCAAAACCATTAAAAAGAGATTGTTTTAACCACAGTTGTCAAACTATTCTAAAAGTTTTGGAAGTGCTGGGTGGCAGACTGGGTAGGCATAGTGAAGTGATAGTCGTTGTCGAGCAGTCCAAATCTATGGATGGAATCTGGCTCAGTGCTAGGTTGGAGTGGAGTGTATCCGCAGTGGCAAGACTGGGTGTAAAGACCCTTTAACGCAGGAAGAGCAAACAACGGCCACATTGTGAATCGAACAGCACAGCTGCTCAACCGTCAATTAGGAGATCATGGTGAGTACTTAACCAAACGTGGACGGGAGCACAAACCAGGCATGGCACCAGAACCATAGTCGGGCAGTGACAATGACTGTAGATGGTGAGCTGGAATGCAGAACGACGCAGCCAGAGGGAGAAATGACCACACTGGAATGTGTTGAGTAATCAGAGGGCGAGACCAAAGTGGACCCCAATCAGACCTCAACAACAACCCATAACAAAAACCACTGGCAGACTAAGGCATGAGTGGTCAAAGCAGGAGTCGGAAAGGATGAAACACAGCAACCTGGCCAGGTGCAAACACATTGTCCAGTACGAGGTTCTTTCAATCTCAGACGGAACTGCTAAACCAAAGGCAGGTCGTACAACACTGAGCGAAGGTCCAAGGAAGAGGAGGTGAGTATGGATGCCCGTAGTAAGTACCACGAACAACAAATTGTAGGTCGTTTTTCCAGATGGGGTTTTCGAGTAAAGACAATGCCATGAACACTAAGCCAGTCAGCTAGAGAAGCCTAGGGTGAACCTCAAGGAAAGAAGATCTCCAAACCAAGAATAGCCGAATGGTAGACAATGCATAGGCCAATTAGAATGCAAGGTGAGTCCACGAGTGCATGAGCCAATTGAACAAGAAATGAAAGTCAATGCAATGTACCGAGCTATCTTCGTGACCCTGGGTCAGAGAGCTAGGCAGCGAATTAAGCTCCTACAACACATTAAACCCGAAACATACACCCACAAGAATCTCAAAATATGACAAGTAAAGCACATGCAAAAGTGAGAGCTTGCACAAGCAACTACACGGTGGAGCAACTATGGTGAGCAACGTGTATTCTGGTCCCCCCTCAGCTCTGATACCATGAAGGAGTGAAGGATGAAATACCTGGAAGGAATTCACGTGCATCGAATAGTTGCACTTCACCAAAGTGTAGGAGTTGTGAGATTAAAGCAAGCAAGCTTTGTAAAGTAATGTGCATGCATATGAGAGCTCAAGATTAAAAAATGGAGTAGAATGGAATTTCTTGGCTTGGCTTGGCTTGGCTTAGGCTTATCATAGATCAAAGGAGGTGAGTACAAATAGGGGAGTGAATGTGTAACTCCCATGTAAGAGAATATTCCTCCATAATGGAGAAGAGGAGTTACTTTCCCAAATGGGAATGTAATTCCTATGACACACTTACACATATGACAGATTCTATAAGAGAATCTATCATAACTAAGATGACACCTAGATCCATGTCCACCTAAGTGAGATGACTCACCCGGTGAGGTGGAATAACACTAAATAAGTGAAGAAAAATACCACCTACACCAACAATGAGACATATTCTAGCCTCATTGCCAAGGGTTTTTGGTTTTATCCTTCAAAGAAAAACGACTGATGCAGAAGTGTTGATTGATGAAAAAACTTAGCCTTTCCCTCCAACTATGTAGGTAGTTCATTGGGAATGTGTCATTCTTCCCTGAATGCATCGCGCATACTCTTGTACCACTTCTCTCCTCTAGCTTTATATACAAGAGTTATGTTTTCAAAGGTATAAGCATTGAACCTCTCTATGGGAGATGTATTTTCTACAGAAAACTCCCATATTTTATCATTGGGTCCATTTGGCACCACCCAATATCAGAAAATACAATAAGTAACAGAATATTTTCAAAGGTAATTTTATCTCATGTGTGTACCTCTTCAATGATATCCTCGGCTATAAATCTTGTAAGATTGTAGACAATTCCTTTTAAAAATTTATTCACAACATGGAGCCATCACTTGTTTACTTGTTTCCATCACTCCTATCCATTTAACTTGATGAGTAATCACGTGGCCATTCTGATTACTGGATCATCAAGCTTCCCAATATTCATTTTGCGCCCCCCTCTTTGGTAGTGAAAGGCCTTGGTAATATTATTTACTTCATCATCATCACCCAAATCTAGATATAGTTATATCCATGTGCTCTGAATACCAATGAACTTGCTAATGAATGACGTGCTCAATCGCATCCTCCTCCCAACAAAAAAAAAACAAAGCTTTGTGGAAGCGTGACATGAGCCCACTGATATAAGCATTCAGGCTTGCCAAAATATGGGAGTTCATATAACTCAATCACTCATGTTTTTTACAAAATGTGCTCTCCCTCATCATCATAGATGATTTTTTCCTCCATGATCCTCTCTCCTTTCTTCCAAAAAATCTCCTTCTCTATCTCGTATGCATTCGCTTTAGTACGATGGTTGTATTCACTGATGGTCATTTTTTGCACATGTGATACTTACTCCAATCCCATCAGTACTCCATTAGGGTACTGCATCTCTGAGTACCATTCTTCTTGAATATCTTCTGCCATAGGATTTTCCTTTCCCTTTTTCTTTCCTTTTCCATTTGGAGATGTGGTTACTATCTTTCTAGGTGTGATTATTGTGTGCAAACTTAGAGTTTTGACTTGTTACCTTAACATGTCTCAAGTGTTCCAACCTTCTTGTTATGAATCAACCATGCACAAATATTTTCACACATGTTTTACTTTCTTCCAACTGGTGCCCTAATCCTACAAACCCTAACCAGAACCCTCAAAACTTCTGAAAACACACTTCCACACCATCCCAAATTGTCAACCCTCTTCTAAAGTAGTTCTTGCACTTGGTCATGTCCTAAATACGGTCTAGTTAGATGATTTATTTCCTTATGCAGTGGATTTCACAAGTATTCACAAAATAATCACTCTCAAAAACATGTAAGTTCCTCACAAGGTAAGGTAAAAATAAATTTACCCCGACACCTTTTAATATATTTTCAATTTTTTACCACATTAAATGCTCTCCACCTAACACCATACAAAAAATTTAAATACACTTTTTCACGTTTCTTCCACTGCTTCCTTCTGCCCACTGCAGCCGGCACCTTCCGGCATGCTAACTACTTCCCATGTCGCAGGCTTCCTCGCGCGTGCTTCTCTGCACTGTAGTACATAAACCTCTACACCTTATATTAATTATTTCATCATGCTACCGCCTACCTCATGTTACACTACGTTACCATTCTTCATACGTGGTTTTTCATTCTGATAATTTTCTTTATTATCACCATCCTTCTCATTTCTCATGGCACCTTTTTCCTCTTTTATACCCATGCACCATATAACCAACACATCATTATCTTAGAAATGCATGCATATCTTCATCCAAATCAACTTTCCTATAAACACCCTTCAGACCTCCTTTCAACACACATTTCTTCCTGGGTCACCCCACACTAAAATTATGTGTGGTCTTCTATGCATGAAATCAATAGATAGTAATCAACTTCCTGCACTCAAGGGCATTTATTACAACAAACAAGGAAATTCAAAAACAAAGCATACAAATTACTGGAAAGAAACAAATGAAAGGAAAAAATAATCTAAATGGAAATACTACCTTATTAAAAATACCAAGAAGCTTTATTTCTAGTAGGGCTTCAGCCTACTCCCATTGAAGTAACCAGCCAATATGGTGTCATCAAGTTCTTGCAAGTGACATGTGCCCGATTCCAATATCTTGGCTATCACAAAATGTCCCAACAAATGCACCTTCAATTTCCCTGGGTGACACACAAACTTGGAATCATAGAGAAGGACCATCTTTCTAACCTTAAATGTTTTGTTCATAATGTGCCTATCATGTCATGCATTGTATCTCACCTTCTTGGTCTATTGGCTCCAACGCACAATTACACACCGCTCATCTAATTGCATTAGTTTTTCAATGCGTTCTTCAACATCTTGTTCATCATCTAGTCCGCTTGTGCATGCAATACACAGGGATGGTAACATAAATTTAACTGGTAGTACTATTTCCGTGCAAAAAACCAACTGAAAAGATGTGGCCTTATTCAACCTTTTATAAGTGGTCTTGTATGCCCAAAGTACAACTGAAACTTTATCATCCCAATCTTTTCATCTAGCATAAACAAATGTTTTTTAATGTCTATCCCAAAATCTTGTTGAAAGCCTCAGTAATGCCGTTAAGCTTGTGGGTGATAAGGAGTAGTTTTATGGTGCGTTACCATAAACTCTAGCAACAAGATTCTTATTGTCCTCATTCAGGAAATGAGTTCCTCTATCACTTGTCAATATTAATGGGCATCCATACCTGCTAATAATATTATCCAATAATAAGCCTTGTTGTTGTAGCTACAATATAATCCTTTATAGGTGCACAAACTTCTACCCACCTGGTCAGATAGTCTGTACAAGTTATGATATAGCGCGCGATCAGTCTTGCACGCGGGTGGTGACAATAGGTCCCACAAAGTCACTAGCCCACTTCTCAAAAGGTTCTACCCTCGCAATCAGTTGAAGTGACATCTCATCTCTATGTCTAGGTTTTGCAAGGTGCTGAACAATTATCACATGCTTTCACATACTCCTTGGTATCCTTTGTATAAGGTCTCCCACCAAATTCCATCCATAAGGATCTTGTGCGTGTCGATAACATTACTTGCGTAATGCTCTATTACTAATCCCACCATGAGCCTCCTCCATAATGGTGTCATGCTCATGTTCCAGAACATAATGGCGCATAAGACTTCATCATGGAACCAAATTGTATAAATCTCCACCAATAAATTGATAAGGTGCCACGTGTATTACAAGTTGTTTCTTCTCCAATGTCTTCATTCCTTCTAGCAGCATACTCAGTGTGTGAAGAAGATTGACTATGTCTTATGAATTCTGTGAGTGTGTAGTTCAATCTAAAAAACTGCATATCCGGCATAGTATCCTCAATGCTCTATGCACATCCTCACCAAAATTAATCCTTGATAAATGATCAGGCCATGGATTTCTCTTTCCTAACTTGACAAGCAACTATGAAGTCAAATTCTTGAAATAGAAGTATCCATCTAAAAATGCACCCTTTCAAAACAGAGCTATGTTGACCAAGTACTTCAAGTGTCATATGATCTACATAGAAAATAAAAGGGGTAGTCAACAAGTACTATTTATGAATTTATGTAATGCACGTAAATCATGGATAAAGATTTGTGCACTCAGTAGTTGTGTAATTCTGCTTATGTGGAGTGTCAACTTCCTGCTTGCAAAAAAAATAGGATGATCTACAATTCCTGTCTCATAGTTGTATACAACATTGCACAAATTTCCATGCCAGAGGCATCAATGTGTAGATGAAATGGTTTGTTCCATGAAGAAAAGTGACAAAATAGGTGCAATAGTTAACCGTTTCTTAAAATGTTTGAAATTCCTTTTTTTGCGCATCACCCTAATAAAATTTTCCTTTAGCCTTTCAATACTTCTTCTGATGTTGCATGGAAATATTCGCATAGCCTTTTATAAATTTCTTGTAATAGCTTGTATGTCCCATAGAATCCAGTGCGCTTCATTCTGATTGGTAGGTTCTTGTAAGTCCAAAATCACTAGCTATCTTAGCTGGGTCTACCAGTAATCCTTCATTACAAATAATGTGCCCAAACAAAGTTCCAAAAGGTGTAGAAAAGATGAACTTCTTAATGTTGAGAGAAATGCTTTAACTGCCTGCGCATTTGAAACTTGAGCCTCAAATTACCATAATGATCCCTAACTAATCCATATACCATTGTCCAATCATTCCAAATATACCTATACATGAAATTGTGAATAAAATCCTGAAAATGCTTACACCACAATGCACAAGAACACTACTGATGCATTTTTCATTCCAAAGTGCATGATTATGTATGCAAAACTTACCCCACTAAGTGGTGAAAAGTAGTCTTCTCCTGATCTTCTTTCGTGATGCGTACCTGATGATAGTCTAAAAATCCATCTATAAAAGAATCTGTTTCACGCCTCAGCAACTCCTTCAAGGACTTCCTTTATGAAAGGGGTGGGAAAAGGGATCTATGACACATGAAGCATTGAGATCTCTATAATCTACACAAATCCTTATCATTCTCATATCATATTAATGTTAATGACCATGGGAGCTGACCCATTTAGATTATTCAATAGGCTCAATAATTCTAGATTTGAGCATTTTATCAATTTCCTCTTTCACGTTCACACGTAAGATTAGGATTCATATTGTAAGGCCTATTCTTGACTGGGTGTGTGCCTTCTTTCAAATTTATCTTAATCTTTCCCAAAGAAGGATGCACACATTTTAATTCATCTTAACCTCCTTGGAAATAAGATCCTGAAAGTCACGAAAGAGCTCGATGATATTGGCTACCTCCTATTCTGATGAGTAATCCCCAATTATGTCATTCTTTAGACTCATCCTCCATTTATTAATAGTTAACCTTCCTTTGTTTTTATGGGAGTATGGTATGCACGTGTTGACTTCTCATTTGTGGTAATCGATTACCTCGCGCACACCTTTCGGTGTGGCTCAACATCCAAATTTTCAACTTCCTCATCATTAATCATATATACACCAATTTATCCTTTCTCTTTTTCTTTCCAGGCATGTGACCCAACTAAAATAGACTAACTAATGTAGTAGTCAACATGAAGTTACATCTCAATATCAGGAGTTCTCCAATATAATCTCTAACATGAGATCTTTAAACTTCATGTTATCACTCAATGTGATGTAAATGATTATAAGTAAATAAGCTTAATGGAATTAAAAACCCTAATATGTAAGAAGGGAAAGTAATCAAAACTTAGCTGAATAATAGAATACATGTCAGAATGTGTCGCAGTGATTTGCAATCTCCCTTTAGAAAGCAGGGATGGACTATACAAAGGTGCATGCAAATCTGTGAAATCTAGATGATATGTCTAAAATTATGGACTCCTAGAAGAGGACTGGTGGTAAAGCCTCACTGGCGCTCTGGCGCCCAGGAATTTGGGTCACACTCATGGTCGTGAGGAAAAGTTTCTGGAACTAGCGCTTACCATTAGGGTCAGAACTATGATGTTGAAACATTCTATCTGAGTGAACCTGGTGGAACAGGTAATTCTCACTTCTTGTACTGCACTCTAAAAGGTTTTCTCTAAATGTTTCCCAAGAGTGTGTTGAAATAACTCATGCAAGGTATAGACCAAAAGGAAGTATCCTTATAAACCCTTAATTTGTCCACTGAGTCTCCAGAATGAATGGGTTATATATCTAACCTTAGCTTCGCACAATATATGGGCTTACTAACTGAGTGTTGTACCTAAACATTTTGGACCATGTGCATGTTGATCATGGTGTGTGTGTCACCATGTAACATCGCACCTAAGTACTCATTGGGTCAGTCACATATTTTGAAGTAGCGAGAAATAGCTAAATGTAGAAAATGTAATAGTATGTGTACACTGGACATAAAAGTATGAATCCCTCCCCCTGATGAACACCTGCGATGTAGATGTCCTAGCTTTTGCCTTAATGATGGAGCTATGTGGATGCCAATGTAATAAATTGGTGCAACTCTAGATGGAGTGATAGTAGTGTATGATGCTAGGTCCCTCATTATGGTCTCATAACTTTATATTTATAGGGTATAATCTTACGCTCTCGTGGGATGTTCTCAAAAATGGATGGGCATATGGGTGTTAATAGGTCACAAATTACGAGATAAAATAGTAACAAGATCGGCCAAGTAATGATGGTGGTTAATTAGTACTTCTAGTTTGACAAGCTCCAAGAACCTCTAAATAGTCCCCAGTATGAGACTTGGTTAAATAAAATGAAAATATAGTGCATGATTTTGTGACCTACAACATGACCCATAGCCATAGTTTTATTTTCCATGTACTCCTCAGGATCGAGGCACGGTTCATAATGTAGGTCTTCACCAAACAGATTCTATGCATCAAGATCTTTAGCTTTTGCGTTATATCCTCAAAGTGATGTATTTCATTATCTACACTACTGCATGAATTGGAGGCTTAGTAGACCAAGTAATCGAAGGTATTGCGTCATACCTGCAGTCATCTCCTTTTCAACTTCAAGGTCATCCCTTTGGTAGCTCAGCATGGACAGTATCCAGGTCTCGCACTCAAATACTACACAATGTGGAGTACCTTCTTATGTACCCATTCCCCCAGGGATGACGAATAATACCCTCTTAACCTTGTTCCCATAGTCTCTACAAAATTCTTTAACGTGATCCAGAAGCCAGATTCTTACCATGAAAGCTCATACAGTGTGCATAGGTGCATGCTACTCTTTCAGTGAACCTGGTCTTTTAAGGTGACTCAAAATTCTCACCATTCCAGGTCTCTAATGACTCCCATAGTGTGTTGCTATACTTCAGCGTGTATGGTGTAATGTGTCTAGTATAAATTAACATGTATTACTTTTATTTTATGTCATTCGAGCCGCTAAGTCTCCATAAGGCACAAGAATGTGTCAGGATTCCCCTCACCAGTATATCTTGGTACCTGAGCATGAGCCTGCAGTGCCTCACCATGTGTAGTCTTAGGATCATCCATTGATCATCACTCACACATTGCACCTCGAGCATCCCTGCACCATTATCCTATATGTGTCATTTGCGCCCAGTGTATCACAAACAAGTATGAGTAGTGTCACTCTACAGTTTTGCACGTCTTGCCACACTATGAGCAATGCCTTGCATTTTGATGGCAATCCCACTAGATAATGATCTAGATCGATGCACAAGTTTACACATAAATTCGATTAATCTCTTCTTCACTCAAAGGCTCAACATGAGGCTCTATGTTATTTTCAAACATAGGTATAATTATGTGCTCATCCTTTTTCTCAAAACTGATATATCTCTTGTTAAAGCGCATATAAGCATTGTTTGCATAGCACCATGGTCGTCCAAGTAATGCTAGAAAGTTTTCTGCTTCAACAAGCTCTAACACCTCAAAGTCTCTAGTAAACTTGGCTCCTTGAATGGATGCATCATATTAGTACCCCAATATGCATTACCTTAGTCTTGGTTTCCATATACAACACATTCAAAGATGACTGTAATGTAGGCCTCCCCATTTGATTCCATGCTTCCAGAGTCAACACATTTACCTCAACATTTGTATCTATCAAGATATTTCTTACCAACCAACAATCAATAACTGCATCAAGTGTGATCTTCTTGTCAAATTCATGGTCTTGAGGTGGTAGATTTGCATTAAGTATCTACCTCTCACGCTCAACTCCAGCATATGGTACCTTCTCTTGAAGTCATTCCCCTAACAATGGAATGATTTTCTCATGGCATAACATCTTACACACCTCCTTCAAATCATCCATGTCCTTCTACGGTAGCTCAACATTATTTGCAAGTTCTCTTGCACATGTCTGTTCTTTTAAGCAATGTATCTCACCCTATAGGTCTCTAATGACTCCCATATCTCTTGGTAGACTTCCTTCGGATGTGTCACATCTAGATACTTAACATGTATCACTTCTTACTTAGTAATGACAATCTTAGCCTTCAGAGGTTCACACCTGCATGCTTCCTTGGTGTGCGTTGTAACTAGCATGGGTTGTAATTCTGGATTAGTCATATTTTTAGGCATCTATTGATCAACATTCATGTATTGCACCTTGATCATCTTGACGCTCTTGTCCTTCTTGTTTTTACTCTTGTGATCATATAGGTCTGGGAAATCCTCTAACTTGTGTTGCTTCCTACACTATGAGCAAGCCGTATTCTGAGGGTAATCTCATTGGTAATGATTAGGGGATCCACAAGTGTAACAAGTTCCTCTAGCAAACCTACCTCTACCACCACCATGACCTCGGCCTCGATATCCTCCTTGGAAGCGTGCACCGACTTACGTGGGTAATTATCTTTAGTAATGTGATCAATCAATCTACAGTCAACTGTGTCATGAGTGTGGGATTTGCAAATATTACATTACATGGACACCTTCTTCTGAATCATGCACTAAAAAAGAGGGTAATCTCAAGCATCATGGTTCAGGTGACATACTTCACAATCTAATAGTAATGCATGCACCGACTTACACGGGTAATTATCTTTAGTATGTCCCACCACTTCACAATCTATGCACCATATTCTACTGCGTGTCTCATGTTCTAAGTTGGAAAAATTCTTCTCCAACTATTTCGCCATGGCTGCAATTTACACCTCTAAGAATGGGCTCACTCTGGTATCAACACTTCCAACAACCTCAATGCACAGACCTGCTTCCAAATCCTCGCGCGGATCCACATATGTCTTATGAGAGAGTGCTCTTCAAAATGGAGTCAACAATCCTTCAAAAAACCATTATGCATGCTAACTATGATGAATTTCATAAGAGATCTTAGAAAATAGAGTTTTAAAATCCACATCATACTCCCACATGCTTTCATCTAAACCATGTTTGATATCCTTGAGCGTGTTGATGCTTTACTGCTCAAATTCCAAAATGTGGAAATCTTCCAGAAACACAGAATGTAAAGTATCTTAATCCACCATAGTCTGATGGGGGTCATACTTCCTATACCAACTATGTGTGTGCCATTATAGTGTAGTAGCAAACTGACTAGCCTTTCTATTTGAGGTTGTAATCCCCTTAGGGTGCCATATAATTTCACACTTATGCACATGTCATGTTGCATCTTCAATCCCTCTATACTCTGGTAGACGAAGAGACATATCATAGTAAACTTGACGTGTCAACTAGAATGGTTATTGGTTTGGTGGTGGTTAGGGTTCATGTCCACCAGATCTAGAACCAGAACCTCAACTAGTATTTCCTCCTAATCCGCTTGATCCTCCCGAGCCCCCTACTGCGGGCTGCAGACTACTTGATGTACTTCTTTGAGTCTCATTCGTGGTACTAGATTGAATACCAATGGTCTATGTGGTCGCAACTACTACTGTAGTACTTCCAACGGTTTATGCACCAACATTTTATCCTGATGACACGCCTAAAAAATCCTTCCATCAAACTCCCAAACAACAGTGTTAAATGGGCCCGCTATTAACCTTATCTCTTGAATTCCACATAAAGTGATATTTACTCATTTCTATTTATTTACCTACACTAACCTACTTCGCAATGACTACTTCTAGATTTGAAACACCAAGTGCAAGGGCTAGGTGGCTAGGTGGGATCATATGCGCACATGCGGTCCTCATCATCTCTTCTGACACACTCTCTACTATGCTTACCAAATGTTGAGAGAGCTAGATTTTATGGCTCCTTATCTTCTACAAGAGCTTTATATCCTTCGTGAGCCATCTCTCTCCTTAACGCCATTAACTCTGCAACTTCCCTTACTATCTTCCTTCCCTACGCTTCACTATATCTAAGATGTCTTTCCTCTCTCTACATTTATGTCCTCATGTCCGTCATCTCTCTCCACACCTGCTCCTACCCTGCATGTGGTGGGGGTTTAGCTAGCCATGGACATGCTTTCTAAATCTAGTTCTACTATCAAAATCTTGATCAATAATGGTATATCGCATAATTAAGATCCTTCGAGCTCATTTAAGAATCTGAAATCAGTTTCCTCTAGACACAAATAAGTAGAGATAACATACTCCAAAGTATAATTGTGTAACACTCCAGCCCACCAATGATCTACAGCTCTAGTCCACTTCACATCAACATCAACATCAACAAGATTCTGGTAATCGTTTTGTGTCCAAATTCTTGGCCTATATCCCCATCACTTTCCTAATTTATATGTTGTAAGCCACTCATACAACTCTACTGGAAAGAAGTTGAAGAACGTCTCATAGAGTTCATGATAAAGGATATCTTCTACCCAATGATGTGCATTGAAATCAGGTCCGGTGTTATATCTCTGCATAAACTAATCCTGACCGTTCTCTACCCAGCTTTCAATACTTTATAGATTCAATCGATACACCATCTACAAGCAACATCCTGAACAGAGGTCTCAGTAATGGAACCAAAATGCAATCTTCTATTTCACCTTACTGTTATGCACGCTAGCACCTAATCCTGACATATATGAAAGCTCACCCAAAGAGCATGAAGCTATCAAGTCCCTCCTTTGTGGTGTTTATCAATATGTTAGCATGTAGATGCATGATGATAGATTAGCCAAGCAATCATTCAATCACACTAACCATTGCATATATTCAATTGGAAACACATGTAATAAGGAAACATACATATTAGATAACAATTAATATCAAGTCCACCATGTAATCCCCATATTTTGACACATCAAAATCAATAATCCAACCAAAATTATTGATTCATAACAAAGGTATCACATACCAGAAGCTGAATACATAACATTCAATACCAATGAGAACAAAGTCATGCGTGCTAGTACATCAGAGAAACATAACGCTACTACGTCATGGGTCTCTAACAAAATGAAGTACAACAAGTATATATAGGGTTGCTGACTTTCCCTTCACTGCCTATGCACTTCCTAATAATAGGTACGCTCAAAATAACCATGCATTGATAGTTGCATGCTTTTACAATGGAGCTAATAATAGATTATCCTATAAGAAGAAATTACTTTAATCCAATTAATATCCTCCATGTGTGCGTATGATCTGCATGTGAATTCTCCAAAAATAGCCCTTGTTTGATTACCACAGTACCCTTTGCATGATGAGTACTCTAATTCTATTTTTAGCCTGCCCCTAGAAAATGGCTAAGTCCTCAGCTTTTCTGTCTTCCTGTGCAGTCTAGCACACAATCTTTCTCAACCCTATGCACGCTCTATCTACTCCTGCGCGTGCATGTGTGTTCATTCCTGATCCATCACTTAGTCATTTTCCCACTCCAACAAGTATATCATCTAATATTACATTACTCTTTTCAAACTTGAGGCAAGTGTTTAATTTAGCATTAGACTTATCAAGTTCCTTTCTAAATAAAACTATTTCAAATTCAAGCTTCTCACAATTTTATTTTGTTCCTATTGGACTCTTACAACCTCATCCATCTTCTTCATCTCTTCAAGTTGGTTCTTTAGGTCGATGATGATCTTATTGTATTCTTCAAGATCTTGAGACAATATTTTTCATTTTGAAGTATCATATTCTTCTTCAAATTTCTGAAGCTATTGTTTTTGCTTCTTATTCTTTTTACTAAGAATCTTGATCTCATCTAGGGAACTAATGAGCTCTCCTACAAGATCCACCTCAACATCTTATTCATCTTCTAAAACCAATTCTTATTTACTTTCTCTTGACTTTATTTTCATGAACAATGATTCCTCTTTATCGCTAACAAAGACACATTCATCACTTTCCTCAAATGAGCAGCTAGTTTCCTCCTTGGTGTAGATATTTTTCTTGTGCTTGTGGAAGTTATCATATTTTCTTTTCTTTTAGTTCTTAGACTGATAACACTTGTTACTTCTATACATGTTGTGATATTTCTATCTATCACTACTTTTTTTATTTTTTTACATGTGGACATCTAGAAAAAAATGTCTTGTTTTACCATAATTAAAACATTTGAAGGGTAACATACCTTTGTATTTTCAAGTTCATTTCTTCATCTTCCTGAAAAAATGATCTTCTTCCTGATCAAATTCAATGTTGGAGAAATCATTTGGCTCATGATTTTTATTCTTGAACTTATTTGATGATTTTAAAGTTTCCTCTCACTTAGTTGATTTATCTTTTTCAGTCTTCATCTCATCTACTGTAAGAATCCCATGAAGTTCATCCATTGTTAGGGTGCTTAAATCCTTCATTTATTCATTTGCTGACACCTTGACATCAAATCTCAAAGGAAGAGATTTGAGAATTTTTAGCACAATAACTTCATCTTTAATTTCTTCTCCAAGACCTCTAATACCATTGACAATTTCATCCACGCGTCAAAGATATGTTGCAATGTTTTCATGATCCTTTATCTTTAAGGTCTCAAATTGACTTCTATGAGTTTGGAGATTTGTTTTCTTTACTTTGACATCTCCTTCATATAATTTCTTCAGTTTATCCCAAATTTCCTTAACAGATACACAATGTGTCAATTTAAAAAGTTTTGATCCAGAAAAACCACCCAAAATTACATTCATAGCCTTTACATTGCATTCACTTACCTTCTTACTAGTTTGGTCTGTTGGAGAAGTTATTGGAGCAACATAACCACTAAAAATAGATCACCAAATGTCAACCCCAAGAGACATTAAATAGGTGTGCATCCTTATAATCTAAAAAGTATAATTAGTTTCATCAAACAATGGAGCCCTGTTCGAAGAGAATCCTTCTTGTCTTGTCATGTGTGCTACATAGATCTACCTTCCAATGATTAAATTGTTCTGAAGGAACTTACTCTGATACCAATTGTTAAATACACTCTACTACTGAGATGGGGGTGAATCAACATTATACAATTTTTTTCTTATTTAAAACATTAACATCCAAAATAGTAGCAATCACATAATATATAACAATTGCACAACCATAGAACACAAGATTTATGTGGAAACCTTTTTGGAAGAAAACCACATAGAAACGAATGCTTGGATATATTGTCCAAATCCATCCCAAAATATCTCAATATACATTTGTAGGCATTAACCTACTTGAGGACTACTAAGCACCAATTTATCTAATTCATGAGCACTAACTCACTGGAGATGCCAATCCCTAAATTGTGAGGCACCAACCTCAACACAACACAAATTCACCTTTTGTAGTTTCTTCTTCAACCTTATGATGGAAATTCAATCATTCTCATCATACACACATATCATATCCTTCTTCCAACATGGATGTTGGTCCAATTAATAAAATCATATCGCTTTATACTTTGTTGTTCACACTTTTATCTACTTGTTCTTCTTACACCTATTCTTCCACTCATAATGCAGCTCCACCTCTTCTTAAATTTATAGCTTGCTCGTAAACAAATATCCATGTTCTACTTTGATCTTCCTTCAACAAGCTTTTATTTCAAATCTACTTGAGTTTTCTCTTCCTTTTCTTCAACATGTCATCATTACTCCATACTCAGAAATTTGTTTTAGACAAAAAAAATATCTTCATGTTGTGCACATGATTCTTACTTGCTTCACAATATCCTTCTCAGGTTCTCCATGTAGGCACTCTTCCTTCACATATTCCTTTTTCTCCACTATTCCAACAATTTAATTTGTTGCATTCTCCTCTCAAGCACTCATAAAATGATGATTCTATATCTCCTTTTATACATGTGCACTATCCTAACTTTGGCATCCAAACAAGATGAAGGTCGGCAATAGATGCAAAAATAAGATCAATGCTAAGATGTAAAAGTAAACCAATAAACTTGGGCCGGCTAGACAAAAGAATATATGGAAGATTTAAGTGCCAAAACAAAGACAGTCGGCCAACAACAAAAAGATAATAAACCTGCTTTCAAATCTTTAGAGGATCAGCCAAACATGATCATAAAACTGATTCAAAAATCTCATAAATGCATTCCAACATTCAACCAAAATTGTTGATCCCAAACCAAGACCATCCACAGACTTCGAACAAACTCAAAAGCATTCTAGTCAAACTCTGAAGCAATAGAACAAACTTCGGGACAAACTCCGAAGCAAAAGTATGAAACTCCGAAGTGAAAGTATGACACTATGAAGTGAAAGAATGAGACTCTGAAGCGAAAGTGTGAGACTCTGAATCGTTTAGGTCAAGCTCCTAAGAAATAGAAAGAGACTCTGAAGAAACAACCAACACTAACAACACTCTTTCAACACTCTGCTCTGTCAGTTAAATCCTACAACATCCTTTGACATCAATGACTTCAACCAATCTGTTAACTCCTTCAACTTCCTTTTGACATTAATGAAAATTATTCCAATAAAAATATATTTTGTGTTCCCCATCCAAGAAGGGTTCAAATTTGCCACTTGTATCCCTCGGATTCACTTAGGCTCATGTCCTTTACTTATACTTTGTAGTGACCATGCAAATACTTAGTATTAAAGTGACCCAAAGGTATAAAGCGGCCTCTTAAACACTTAGCATTAAAGTTACCCGAGGATCAAAATAAATCATATAAAGACCATGTTATGCTGTGACCCATTTTAAAAGAAATAAAGGGCCCCCAAATATATAGAGAGCTAGGATGAATAGCTCTCAACCTTATTGTGACCTTATAATGTTGTGACTAATAAAAGTAAAAAAGTAAACTGAAAACAAAAATATTTGTTTGGTTAATAGAAGATTGTTTGTTCATCTTGGATACTTTTGCATCAATGATAAACATGTCTCTTCTTCCTTTATAGTCACCATACGTCTTAAATGCTTTTGCATCAATGATAAACACGGCTCTTCTTCCTTACTAGTCACAACATACTTGTTTAGTGTTTAACAAGCACAGAAAAAGGTAAATGAAGAAAAGAATACAAACATTAATCAACTTTGGAAAATCTCTTACCACAATTTATTTTTGTGTGTGCAGGGTGTGCTTTGAATCTCATACTTCTATCAACTAGGGGGTTGGTGTTTCAATTTTCCTACAAGAGGTGGGGTATCTACCTATAAGAGGCAGGCCATTATAGGTAGACCGTCACACATTTCTCCTACTTCTATCAACTAGGGGGTTGGTTATTTCAATTTTCCTACAAGAGGTGGGTATCTACCTATAAGAGGCGGGCCATTGTAGGCAGACCACCACACATTTTTCCTACTTCTATCAACTGGGGATGGATGCTTCAATCTGCCTACAAGAGATGAGTCGACACACCACACACCTTGTGTGGAGTGTGGATACAAAGGGGTTTGAACCTTAGTGGAGAACTTTGAATGCTCTCATTATGGGTTGGACTACCCACTCACCTAGCCCTACTTCCACTACCACAATTAATCAAAACATATATAAAGACAAATATTAAGTCTACATATAAATACAATTTAGAAATAGTGAGTTGGTGTTATTATCAAGTATTTCATTTTATAAGATTAAAATATTATAGTCTATGTCCATTTTTTTATTATTGTTATTATTTTATCAGCTAATATAAAAAAATTAAATTAAATTAATTTTGTTGATATATAATAGAGAAAAATCCCAACCGTTAAAATAGAAAAGAATCTTTTTTGTAAAACAAAACAATTTTTCAAAGACGCAACCGGAGCTTTATTTTTTAAGGAAAGAAAGAGAGAGCACATCCATTTCACGTAATAAAGGTTTGTTAAATTTGTCAATAAATATAAATAACCACCCCTTTGAAATTTAAATTGAAATTGATTGATTTTAATCACGTCCGGCAGGTCTATGGGACCAAAATAATTTATAATTTATATTTCATTCAATGGTAGTGGTTGAAGAGTATATAATTTATATATTTGGGTTTGTTGGAAGAATTAAATAAGGACGGTTTGTTTGTTTGAAAATGCGGACAAAATCTTCTACGGCTACCAGGGGTTAAATTTGACAGCCGTTTAGACGTTTTTTATGATTTTAGCCGTAAAATACTTGTAAATATTTGAAATAACCGTCACATGCGACTTGCATATTTTAAGTATGACCGTCATTTTTTATATATATTTATATGTAAAATATATAAAAATAATTAAATATATACATACTAATCTGATTTATAGTTTGTTAATAGTATAAAAATAACATTATTTTACATTTTTGAAGGGCGATATTTAAATAATGACCGTCACCTAAAAATTGTTTGACAGGCATAGGTGGCCGTCAAATTTAACCCCTGACGGTACCCACAGATCTGAAAGTCAAGGTCAAAAATAAACTGACAGTAAGGAAACTTCCTAGTAACTTTCTAAAACAAATATAAAGGAGAAAGCACTCTAGGGGAGAGAACCCTATAACCTAGCTGGGACCAAAACATGTACATCTCTTTTCACTATAGGTTGTTGACAAAAGCACCAATAGTAGTTCACTTTTTGGTTAATTACACTTTTTAAGAGTCAATGAGAATGTGACACATAGGGCTTCCGGTCATTGATAAAATCTACAAAGTGCTCGGAGTCGGCATTCCCCCTAACATTTTCATATAATCATGTCTCTCATTTCAATTTGGATGGCTCCGGCTTTTGTGATGTTACAGATGTTCATGCCCATTATTGGGGTGTCCAAACGATGAAAGAAGTTACCTCTTGGATTTCAAAGGAGGTTTCATTGATTTCGGCGGTCGCTTATCCTCATGGCATGGATTCAACTGCTGCCAGTGGAAGGGCGTTGTTTGTGACTCCCATTCATCCCATGTCATCGCCCTTCATCTCAATAACAGGTTTTATGCTTATTCACATGAATACTACATCAATAATACGAGTGGGGAGATTCATCCATCACTGTTCAAACTGCGGCATCTTCAGTATTTGGATTTTGGATACAATTTCTTCAATTATACTCCTATATCTCCTCACTTCGCTAAACTCAACAGACTTACTTTCCTCTCCTTGTCAAATGCTGGATTTGGAGGTGAGATCCCTCTGGAGTTGGGAAACATTACAACCTTGCGTCACCTGGATCTCTCAGCAAGTTTGTTTGCTTATTCTGATTCTGATTTTGAGAGTCGGAGGCTCGCAGCTTGGATAAAAAATCTGAGAAGCTTGGAATACCTGTCTATGGCCGGAGTGAATCTGACAAAGGCATCTGAGAATTGGGGGTGATGCCCTTAGCAGCCTCTCTAATCTTACCCACCTTGACCTCTCTAGTTGTGGGCTTTCAGGTACCATCCCCTCTCTCCTAAACCTCACTCACTTATCCCATCTCCATCTTCCATATAATTCATTCCCATTCCCCAGTGCCAGCTTGGTTTCAGAATGTCTCGTCCTTGGTTTCCCTTGATCTCTCATATTGTGTTCTCAACGGTTCCATCCCTTCAAACTTCTTGCAACGCTCTAGAATGAAAAACATTGAGCTATCACGTAACCAAGACCTAACAGGAAACCTTTCCTTCATTCAAAACCACTCTTCCTCACTCATTGTCCTTTCTTTAGAGGATACCGGTGTAGGTGGAGTCATTCCTCCATCCATTGCAAACTTTCAGAAACTTGAAAAGGTGAATCTTCCTCGGAATTACTTAAGTGGAGATATACCCCAGTTTGGATACGCACTGGGAGCACTTCCTCCTCTTTCATTCATTGATCTTTCAAGTAACAATTTGGAGGGCAGTATACCTTTCTCTGTTGGCAGGCTTTCCTCACTTAAATATCTGTATCTTGATAACAACCTACTCAATGGTCATATCCCATCTTCTTTTGGTCAGCTCTCTGTATTAAGACAACTAACACTAGCTAATAACCAGTTGTCAGAAGCAATTCCAAATACCATGTCAAAGCTTGTTACATTAGAAGTGATGACACTCTCTTCCAACAATTTGACAGGGATTGTTTCTCTTTACATGTTCCAAAATTTGACTGAGCTTCAAGTACTGGACCTTTCTGGAAATGATTTGACTGTTGATATCTCTTCAAGTTGGGTTCCCCAATTCGACAAGTTGTCATACCTAGGATTGGGCTCTTGTAATATTCAAGGTGATTTTCCTGCATTTTTCTCTACTCAATATTCATTAGAAGAGTTGGACCTGTCAGATAACCAGATTGAGGGAAATGTTCCTGATTGGTTGTGGTATCTTCCCAATCTTCAAACGCTCAATCTTTCTAATAACCAACTACAAGGTTCCCTGCCCCCATCGAAGTCCAAGTCTTTTGATGCATTGGATTTGCATAATAATAGCTTCCACGGCCCTATTCCAGCTATTTATTTTGATGCAGCTATAGTGGATTTGTCAGAAAACAAGTTTAATGGCTCTATTCTTGCTACAATTTTTCCGCAAATCTTTTTGTCCTTATCAGGGAACAATCTAAGTGGAGGAATTCCTCATTCTATTTGCCCTGCTGATGCAAATTATATCCAGATTTTGGATTTGTCAAAGAACAGCCTAATGGATGTCATTCCCATAGATTTGGGGAGATGTGATAGTCTGCAAGTTTTGAATCTGGCTGAAAATTATTTCCATGGTGAGATGCCAAAGGAGCTAGGAAATCTGACTAAGCTTGAGACCTTAAATCTCAATGGAAACAATTTGCAAGGTACCATTCCTTCAGATATTACAAATTGCGCATATCTCAAAGTATTTGACATAGGGCATAACCAAATTCAAGGGACTATTCCTGTTTGGTTCAAAGGACTGACTCAGTTAAAAATTCTAAGCTTGACTTTTAATAAATTTGAAGGCAGCATTCCACCTCAATTGATTAAGCTGCAGAATCTTCAGGTTTTAGATTTATCTCACAACAAGTTGACAGGATCCATTCCTACAAATCTAGGAAAGTTAAGTGCTATGGTCAATCAATCACAGAGTGTTGAATCACAACATACTGAAGGATCTGGGTTGCAAATAAGTGCTACAGTGGCCGCTCCGAGCCATTTATCAATATTTGTGGATCACATAACGCTATGGATTAAAGGAAGGGAACTTCAATATCCGAAGATATGGAGATCGTTCAAATTCATAGATCTGTCATATAACAAGTTGTCAGGTGATATTCCTCTTGAAATGGGACTCCTTGAGGGTCTAATAGCTCTCAACATTTCTAAAAATAATTTGAGTGGCTCAATTCCCAAATCCTTGGGAGGCATGGTTCATCTGGAATCTCTAGATCTTTCAGGAAACGTGCTGTCAGGGAAGATTCCCGGGGAACTTTTAAATCTAACATTCCTTTCTGCTTTGAATCTTTCGGACAATAAGCTTTCTGGGTTGATTCCCCAGGGGAACCAGTTTTCAAGTTTTGAGGCTTCGGCGTTTCAAGGAAACCCCAATCTTCACGGATTTCCCCTGGAAAATGGAACGCAGAGCTCTGGGGTTGGTGAAACAGACACCCAGGTTGCAAACGCAGATGTAGATGAAATAGATCGATGGTGGGCTGTGGCAGTGGGGTTAAGCTATGGGGTGGGATTCGCTACTGTGATAGCAGTGTTGTGTTTCCACATAAAATGGAGATACAAATGCTTTGCTCTTATAAATGGTATTTTGGCATATCTTTTTGAAGGCTGAATCTCTTTCAAGTTGTCACTGCTATTTTGTTTATAGGGGTGTTGTCTGGGGAAAAATAATAATGTATTAATCTGGCCTTCATGGTTAACTTCAAGTTGTACATGAAGTCTTCAAGAGACACTTGCTGCAATATATCTTTCCATTATTAACCTGCATTATTTCAACCTCATTCGAGGAGATAGAACCCTCTCTCCGGTGGGATATTGGAGGATGTCACAATTTTAGAAGTGCGTTCACAAATTCTTTTTGTCCTTCGTAGAATTTATGTATGCTTAAGTTAAAGAAATGAAAAGAAAATTGAATGCATTTCTTGTTATTTAGAATGTCCTTGGTTGATGGTAATATTCCTCCGGATATGGGGCTTCTCAACTGTGTAAAAGGCATTAACTATGTTGACGGATTTCCTCACAACCTGTAACTCGCATTATTGGCTGCTTTGAATCTTTGGGACAATATGCTTTGAGCAAAATAAAAAATTATCGTGTTTCGAAGGCATTGTTTTATTCATATCTGATAGGGATTCAAATATTGCAGGATTCTTTCTTTGAGGGAAAGGGGATCAAAATAGAACATTAATAGAGATTTTGCAAAAACCTGTTCTAGTAGGGTTTTTTTTTTAATATTAGTTTCGTTTCTTTTCTTTTTTTAAAAAATTCTCTGAAGCCTTTATTTTGGCACATGTTTTTTTTGTGATGATGATATTCGGTATTATGACAATCTTTAAAGGTTGTTTAAGTCTATAAGTATGTTTTTCGTCTACTTAGTTACAATTTTAGTCACAAGAGGTGATAAGAATAGTATATAAGTGAGTGTAGAAGTTTTTTTTGCAAGTATATGATGATGTAATAAGCCTAAAACTCATTTTCGATATGTTGATGTTTTGTTTATATTTGTTGAACTAATTGTGATTGTGTTCGTCGTCAAAAAGGACTTCGAGAAGAGCAACAGTCAGGGGACAAGAAGTCCCTCCTCTTTAATGGGAGAGGTTCCCTTATTCAGAAACGAACCTATTTACACATATACAAAGTATGGTTTTCTTGTGGAACTTGGATATTATGAAAGTGTTTTCTATAAGGATCATCAATAACAAAAGGACTAAGGAATAAGAATGCGAGAACAAGCAGAAAGGCACCATTCAGAATTATAGATGACAGAGTAATTCCTTATGCATGTGAGGGTACAACGAATTAGAACAAGATCGTTTGTATCATATTAAGAAGATGAAATTTGAAAAAGACACAAAGTTCTATAAATAACATCTGTGAGAATACAAAGCTTCTCAGCATAATACAAACAAATAATCTAATAAAAGTAAATGAATAGCCTGGGAATAAAGGAAACCGGATAGACAAAGAATGAAAAGTCCTTCTGTATTGATTTCTTTATGATTTATTTACACTTTCATAAATATGCCAAGTTCTTCCCTTCTCCTTCAAAATGGCGAGGAAAGACCATTATATAGTTTACAAATCAGTTTCTCTCGGTAACTACTTATTTTAACTAAATATTAGTTAAAAGGGTTGCTAATCGCAATACCCCAACTAATTACAAAAAATCTGAGAGAAAGAATGAGAAGAGAAGAGAATAATTAGGAGAAGAAGACAAGCGCTTATGACTGGGAGGGACCCACCAACTTTAAGATTCATTGTCAGAATCTTTTTAATGCCTTGGCTATATCTCTGCCACGTGGGACCTGATGTGTTGGTGGTAGACTGAGTCCAAAATCCGAGGCACTTCTCCATTTCCTTATCAAACTTGACATGAGTATGATAGTCTTTATTTGCTTCTTCAATGGCAGATTGAAGAGAGCAGATCTCCTTCATTTTTTCTTTGGAAATGGAGCTTTCCTTGAATAGATCACCCTTGACAAAAGCTCTGAATTGAGCTTTGATTTCTTGTAGGGAGAGAGGCACACCAGAAGTTTCATCCTGAAGATGACAATGTATATCTTTGAAAGCAGATACAACTAGTGTTTTAAAAGCCTCACCCTTCTGCCAGCTATTTCTCAATTCTCCCAAAGCCTCCTCTAGGACCTTTATCTTCCAATCCATGCTGTAGACCCAGACTTTGACAAATTATCCTTTGTATCCTCGAAGACTTTGCTTTCCATCAAAATATTTTCATCTGTTTGTCCCATGAGGCGGAGGTCTACTATGCAACTGCTCCAAAGTTTAAGTTCTTTATCTATGATTCCCAATAGTGGAGGAGAGCTTCTGTTGCAAGTTGTTCACCTTGTCCATGGAGTTTGAAAGCTTCATCAATGAAGTTCAATCCCGCAACAAGCATATCATCCACCATGGCCTCCATAGCTCTGCCATAGATGGAATACTTGTGCATATCTTTGATACTCTGTACTTCATCTTGGCTCAAAATTACAGGTGGTGGAAGAGTAGTCAATGGGGGTAGGGTCCAAAACTTTGTCCTTGGACAAAAGAGATTTGATGAAACCTGTAAGAATCTGGGCTTGTTCTTCCAACTGTTCTATGGTTTGCTGCCCTTTCTCTACCCTCCCAATGACTCTGGTGACTGTTTCCTGAAGGTTGTGGATCTCACCTTCAGGGGTAGACTCTCCCATGGGAATTCTTGAGAGTTCCAGGTCGGATGCCTGCAAATCCTGCTCTGGTTTATCTACCATAGGCTTAGCTATCTCCAGGAATTGCTGGCCCTGAGCATCAGACACTATCCTGGAGGTAATTCTGGCTTTTTTTGGCATGAGAAGGAGGAGTAGTGCCTAACAAGGCTGCCACAACATCAAAATTTGGTCCTGAGCTCCGAGAGGAAGACTTTCTCTTCCTACTATCGACAAGAGGCTGTACCCATGCAAAAGAGGAGGAGGAAGAAGCAGGTGGGGCAAGAGGACCAAGAGATAGAGAGCTCATGGCGCCCAAGGTTTGTACTGCTGTTGTCTCGAGTTGAGACATGAGTGGGGCACTTGAGACAACTTGTGCAAAGGAATCAACAGTACTTGGAAGTTCAGTGCTCTGGACTTCTTTGTCCTTATCCATTGGAGCTTCAGGGGTGCTTGCAGGAGCTGGCACTTCACTTTCTTCACTTTCACTGAGAACAATAATGTTCTCTGGTCCCGAAGGCAATTCTGCATGCTTCCTCAGGGAGTCTTTTTCCACTGGCTCCTTCTTAACTTCTTTGAATTTCTTCTGATACACCTGGGTGGATGAGGAAGGAGTAGAGACTGCAGGTCCTTGAGTTGAAGAGGCTGGAGGGAGTTTGCACAGGTGCTTCTGATCTAGGATGGCGATGCTTCCTTCCTTGGTGTTGAAGCATCCTTGGAGGAGGATTCCCCTGAGTGCCTCCTGATGCTCACGGACTTTCTATCAAACCAGATCTTGGTCCTGACTAAGACTGGAGCCAGGATTTCAGCCAAATCATCCTTCTCCTTTTTGAACCAATCCAAGTCCTCCAAGGGAGTGTGTTTGACCACATTTTCATACTCATATGAGTACAGGTCAGAATTATCATCTTGGAGCCCTTCAGGAACTTGGTACAAGCCGAGTTCTTGAATTAACTATAGGGAAAACCTGTCCATAATGCCTCCTTCTGGCTTCAAAATCATCAGCCACAGTCAGCCCAATAGTCCTTTGTGTCTGCCCTATGATGATAGGTTATCTTGATGTTCTGCTCAATAAAATTTTTCAAGTCAAAACAAGTTCTGGGCCTGAAGAAATGGACAGTGATGGGAGCTAGGGCTCTTTCTATATTTTGTGCATCCAGGGCTGTTTTTGCAGGTGTAGTTTCCCAAGATGATAGGGAAGTGCAAGCCAGTAATTTTCTTATCCCTGCAGGTTCTATGCAATTTATCCAATTGCCTGCACACTTCTATCAAGGCCATCTTGTCATTGCAGAACATAGGAAGCCTAAGAGGAGTGCTCTCATAGCCAGCTAAGCCTGATATAGGAAAATTTTCTGAATTGGATAAAATAAGCACCGTAGTGCGATATCAGACTCATGGCTTCATCAGAAAATCTTCTCGCCGTGTCACCCTCAAGAAGTTATGACCATGTACATGGTGAAAGCATCATTCACCCTTCGGAAATTGTGATTGTTGGTCTCTAGGGTGAACTGCGGGCAGTAGGCATACACGGGGTCATCCTTGTGAGCATCGATGTATGAAAAGCCAAACCATTGCCTCGATGCTGCTAGAGTATACATCAGGTATGAAGTCATATAGAATTTCTTTGTTTATCTGTACATTAGACAGCTGCTCCGCTAGGTTCTTACTGATGATCTCTGCCCAGTTGATATTTTGAGTTCCCTCGCACACCATATTGATGAGCGGGGCACATCCAGAAATGGAACTCATTTGTAGAGGGTAAGCCCATAACCTGAGCCAGTAGGATTATGAAATCTGATGGTTCCTCGTTGAAATCTGCACGGAACAGAACCTTGGATAGACGGGATGCCCCCTTTTTAGGGTTTTTAAGCCACGACTTCGCCACCCTTGCTTTGTAGTTCTCACTGTCTTGGTCGAAGAGGGCCTGTGCTTGGTTTCAAGAGATAACTATGGAATTGTCCATTTCTAGAATTCTTAGGGCCGAGTGCCAATGGCGGGTAGCGTCAAGTTTGGCGATGAGCTCCCCATGCACGTTGGCCAATTCACTCGAGTCGGGGCTGAAATGAGCACCGCAAGAGAGCACTGTATCTGCGCATTGCACTGAGATAGGGAAGCCACCAGCGAAAGCCAAACCACTGTCATGAATCATCTGTGCCATCGGTGAAGGGTTCGCGTCTGTCATCCTTGCCCAAAAATCTCCAAAGTCAAGGTGGCGAACTTCACTGTCCCCGATATCGGGAATGGCAGACTCGAGTGGTGAAATTTGTTCTTGCCCCTGGAATTTGATCTTCATGTTGATAGTAACTCAGAGAGCAGAGCTGCGAAGCTAGACCTGGGATGGAATTGCAGGGGGAATGGATACGCGTGCAGGAATTTTGATTGCAAGGGTTCGAGCAATAGATAGCATGAAAGCAGTGTGTAAAAACGCATAGGGGCAGTTTCATTATATAGCCGTTTAGGAGAGAGAAAGGCAATAAATGCGCATTGAATACATATCGACCAAATTGAATAAGCAAGATATTCGGGTAGAGCGGGAAAAAATTAGCACAAATGGCACTTGGTTCATTTGGGACACGAGGGACGCGAAAGCGCGAAGTACGCGGTTCGGCCGATTCGGGCGATGCGGGGAAAAGACGCACAAATGCTTTTGGGACATGCGGGACGAAAGTACGCGGGATACGCGACTCGGCCGAATCGGGCGAAAAGGGAACAAAGGGTCCGGACTAACTTGGGACATCTGGGACAAAAAGTTCCGACGGGCCCGAAAAGGAGCTGACTTCGGGTAAATCGGCCGATCGGGGAACAGAGAGCCCAATGAACCTGGGACACGCGGGACAAAAATGTCCGACAGGCCCAAAAAACACACAAAATGACCCAAAAACGCAGATTTTCCCAATTTCTCGACTTTTCACATTACCAGTACAATAGAAAAGACACTTAACCTCAAAATTTTAAATTTTCAACTTCTTAAAAGCAGGGGAATTTTGAGTGGACAACAGCTGGCTCCTTCTGGGGATGACTTGGCATAAATTCAAAGAATGAGACAAGGTAAGGATTTAGACAAACTCAGGGAAGTAGACCAGTACCTTATCCATTGGGCCACGGAGTCATCGAATCAAACCAATACAGAGGACAACACACCAAAACAAAAGGGAAAGAAAAACAAAACGCTATACAGAATATACAAAAGACCTCCTAATCACCTATGACTTGAACAATTTCAGGTACTGCCCACTATAAGGAAGTGGGAGAGAAGAACCATCCATATAATCAAGGTAAAAAGAATTCTCACCAGCAAACTGCCTGATCTTGAAAGGTCCGAGCCAAAGGGAATCAAATTTGCCATGGCTGCCACGAGGTTCATGCCTTTTATCCCATAGTAAAACGAGTGTCTCCAACTTGGAAATCTCTGAACCTGGCTTTCTTATCAAACAAGACCTTTACCTTCTGCTGGTGAGCAGATATCCTATCAGCAACTTCCAATCTGTCCTCATTCAATTTGTGAAGATACATGATTCTTTTATCCAAAGCGTCATTGAAACTGGTATCTTCAATGGCCTTCATTAGATGCAAGGCTGGTAGCTCCACTGTTACTGGCAATTGAGCTTCTACTCCATATACTACCTGAAAAGGAGACATCCCAATGGCTCTCTTAGGTGTGATCCTATCTGCCCAAAGAGCATCATAGAGTTTCTTGTGCCAGTTTCGTTGGGACTCATTGACTAATTTCCTTATAATGGTCACCAGATTTTTATTTGTGGATTCTGCTTGTCCATTTCCCTGAGGATAGTAATCTGAAGAGTGAGCCAGAGAGATGCCATATCCATAACAAAAATCCATCATCTCGGTTGAAGAAAATTTGGAAGCATTATCTGTCACGATCTTGTTGGGCACACCATACCTTACCAGGATGTTTTCTTTGATGAAACTGCATACTACTTCGGAAGTAGTACTCTTTACTGGAATGGCTTCTACCCATTTGGTGAAATAATCATGTGGCAGTTAATACATGAGTATGACCAGCACTAGAAGAGGGATTAAGTGTTCCGATGAAATCCAAACCCCACTGTTGAAAAGGTTCTTCAATTACAACTGGTTTAAGAGGCAAGGAGGCCAATTTGGGTCTACCCATGAAAGTCTGACAAGCCTCACATTTATCAACCCACTTTGATGCATCTCTGAACAAGGTAGGCCAGTAATATCCTCCACGAAGAATCTTATGAGCAGTGACAGTTGATGAGTAATGCCCTCCACATGCCTGATCATGAAAAATCTGAGAGTAGCTTTTTCTGCTGTTCCTTGTCCACACATTTCAAAAACCTTCCATCCAACCCGCGCTTAAACAAGGCATTTTCCCACAAAACATATTGGGCTGACCTTAGTTTAACAACCCTCTTTTCTTTGGTAGTCAAATGAGAGGGGCATTCCCCATAGGTGAGAAAATGAGCGATATCAGCATACCATTCGTCAACTGAGCTAAGAAACAGAACGGTAGGAAGACCAACTTTATCCTCCAGAAACTCATGTTTAGCTCCTTCAGCGATGAGTTCACACAGGCCTTTTCCACGGACGAGCTTGGTTAGTTTGATGTCAATATCATATTCTTGGACCTTGGCCACCCAGTTCCCTCGCTTGGATCCAAATTCCTGCTGTGTGAGAATTGACTTAACAGTTGTATCTGGTACCAACACCGTGGAGTGAGAGTTAAGAATGTAAAAGCAAAACTGCTTGACAACTTTAACCACTGCAAAAGCATGTTTTTCCATTATGGTGTATTTTAACTCATGATCTTTTAGAACATAGCTCATAAATGCGATTGGGAGTTCGTGCTCATTAGAATCTTCCTGAGTCAAAACAGTAGCCAAGGTGTTATCTGTGGCGTAGCAATAGATAATGAAATCTTTGCTGAAATCTGGACATGCTAAAATAGGAGTTTTAGCAATGGCTCTTTTAATACCTTCAAAGGCTTCTTTCCCTTCAGGAGACCAACCAAACGTTTGTTTGCCTTTCATCATTTGGGAGATATTCAGAGTTAGCTCTGCAAAATCAGGGATGAACCTTCTCAGAAAGTTGATCTTACCAAAGAAAGAGTGCACGCCCTTTTTGCTGGTTGGAAGAGGAATTTGCTGAATAGCTTGAACTCACTCAGGATCGATCTTTATACCATCTTTGGAGACGATGTGCCCTAATAATTTCCCCTCTGTGACACAAAAGACATATTTCTTAGGATTCAAAGAGATCCCATGTTCTCTACATCTTAGCAGAACTGTCTCCAGGTGCTGAAAATGATCCGCCCTTGTTTTAGAATACACAGTCAAGTCATCAAGGTATACAACAATACACTTCCCTTTCAAAATTCCAAAGGCTAAGTCCATAGCCCTCTGAAAAGTAGCACCAGCATTAATGAGCCCAAAAGGCATCCTTTTGTAAGAAAAGGTACCCCAAGGGGTAGTGAAAGCCGTTTTGTGTTGATCTGCAGTATTAACTTCTACCTGGTTATATCCTGAGAATCCATCAAGCATAGACAACATTTCAGATCCCGTTATTGCTTGCAAGACCTGATCCATCATAGGTAAAGGATAATTATCCTTCAAGGAAGCTTGATTCAAATTCCTGAAGTCAACACAGATACGAATCTCACCATTTTTCTTTCTAACAGGCACAATATTGGAAATCCATGTTGAATGATGGATAGGAAAAATTATTTTGGCTTTCAACAACTTCTGTATTTCTTGAAAAATGGTGTCAAGCTATTTTAGGATTGTATTGCCTTTGCTTCTATTTAAAAGGCTTAATCCCAGGTTTGAGAGGAATAAAATGCTGCATCTCCTTTGGTTGGAAAGCTTTTAAATCTTCATAGGAGTAAGCAAGAACATCCTTATACTTCTTTAAAATATCAATTACCTTCTTCCTCTCATCTGGTGTGCAACATTTTCCAATGTTCATGAGCTTAGGGTCAGTAGAACTCCCAATATTAATTTTTTCATATTCAGCTGATTGTTGAGGTCCAGTAGAAGCTCTAGACTTTACATACCTGTCGTGTTTATCAAACAGTTCCTCTAAACTCACCAATCCTTTTGGAATCTTGTTTCCCTTGAGTTTGATACATCCATCCTGATCCGTTTCTTCTTCTTGGGTGGCTTCTTTGTCAAAGGGCACACTTTCACGAGGAAAATTGTCACTTCCTTCAAAGTACAATTGTTCAAAATTATCCTTGAGTTCTAAGAAAGAAAGCAAGTGTTGATCATCATTGAAAACTTGCCAGTTACTTGTATTATCAGGTACACTAGGTCGATGGATCATCTCAATGGTGAACTTATCTTGAGAAAAGTCAGGATGAGGTATGAGTAGTGACCCTGAGACTGCTAGTGAATCAGCCCTGGTATTCTTCTCCCTAGGTATTGCTTCGATGGAGAAGGCATCAAGAAATTCAATGGAATCCCAAACCTGATTCCTGTAATGTTTCAACCTTCCATTTTTTACCTGGAAGAGGTTTCTAACTTGCTTGAAAATTAGTTCCGCATCCCCACGAGCTAGAAGATTCTTCACACCCTGTTCTTTTGCCACATGGAGTCCAAGAATGAGAGCCTCATACTCTGCTGTATTATTGGTATTTTCAAATTGCAACTTGAATGAGAAAGGGATGAAGGCTTCCTTCAGGCGACACCAATATGACACCAGCTCCAAAACCAGCTGAGGAACAACTTCCATCGAACTCTAATATCCAAACACCATTAGGATCTTTAGGTGAGACTTTGGGAGGTTGGATTTCTTCAGGAGACATAATCATGTAGTTGCCATGCCCCATATCCTCATAGAGTATTTGTGCTTTGGGATCATCGGTTTTTTGTACAATATACTCAGACTGCTTCTCAGGCAGCAGCTTCTTCATTTTCCCATTAACAGGTATGAGGGCATGTGACCAATCCATTTGAATTTCTCCACCCACATCCTTACAGAAGTTTCTGCTTAGCAACATCCCGTATGAAGGAGGAATATCTGCTACTAAGATAGTAGCCAAAACTTTCTTCTCAGGCAAAGCAACAAAAGCCACTTGTGCATCTTTAATTCTTCCGACCAAGGGCACTTCCTTACTCTCCATAGAATAACAAGATCCATAAGTGCGTGTGAGAGTCAAGCCTAAGGCATGAGCTACTTTAGCAGGCATCACATTGTCTGATGCTCCTGAGTCTATGACGCAATTACTGAGCCTATGGCCAGCTATAAGAAGTGTCACATAGAATGGTTTGATTTTGTCACTGGGTGAGGTGACAGTGGCTACCAGATTAGGTTGTGGTGCAGAAGAAGGAGTGGGTAAAAGGCCTTTAGAGGTAGTTTTAGAATGGGAATTGAAAAAGTGAATCATTTTAGCAAAAGCCTTAGGATGGGTTTGATAATATTCAGCCTCTGAGATTTGAACCTTAGTCTTTTTTAGGTGATCAATAATATCAAAAGACCCAGAAGTGGATGGGTTATCATCACTTGAAATCTTAGGTTTATCAATTTTAGGGGAAAAAGAAGTAACTTTAGTAGCAGAATTGACAGGACTCACCTTTGGTGTAGATGAAATGGGGATCGGAGATCCTCTTTTTGCAATTACGGGGATAGTTGTCGGCTGCTCCTTAGATTTCTTGGTGGGCTGCATCACTTTCTCCCTCTGATTTGTCTGCTCTCGAGTCATGACAGCGTATGATTCGCTATTCATGTCTGCTACTACTTCATCATAATCATCCCCTTCATCAATGCCTTCAGTGGTGAAGAAATTAACTCGAGATCCCTCAAGTTCATCTGTTTCATCATCAACCTCTTCAACAAATTCCTCGCAATCTTCATTAACCTCCTCATCCTCTGGTTCTTCAACTTCACAGGTTGCATTGACAGGAACTTTAATAGGAGGTCCTTCAAGCGCTAGCCTTGTTTGAGAAGCAGGCAAATGATTTCTGGGCTGAAAATTCCTCCTTGGAACGTCTGCATAGGGAGCATGCTGAGCCAATTGTTTCTTAATGGCAATGAGATCATTTGCAAGTTTTTGTACCAATGGATCAGTATTAGGTCCAGGAGTGGAAGAGGAGGAAGAAGCAGACTTAGATTTAGAAGGGTCTCTCCTCAACTTCCCTGACATGATTAAATCATCTTCAACACTAACAGCAAGAGTTTGATCCTCGGCCAATGTTGCGAGATTAGCCCTTCTTAGTGCATAACTAACTTCAGGCGATTGAGCATTTAGGAAGAAACATTTTTGAATTTGGTCTACAGGTCGAGTATTTGGCGGAATTTTGTTAATCAACCTGTTGAATCGAGCCACAAATTCTCTCATGGGCTCTTGTGAATCCTTCTTTATTTGAGAAATTTGGGCTAGCAAGGCATGCACGTCTTCCGCCGGTTTGAAACGGTTTTCAAACCTAGTTCTCATTGTGTCCCAGCTAGTGATAGCACCGGCCGGAAGGTGATAGAACCAATCAGCAACATTATCTTGTAAAGTCTCAACAAAAAGCCTTACGGAGATGTCTTCATGTTCAACTCCCAGAACTCCGCATGCGACTATGAAGGCTGCGATGTGTTCATCAGGATGTACTTTGCCATCGCCTTTGAATTTAGGGAAGTTCTTCCGGTTACCTCTGGGTAACTCATGCAAAGGCTGAGGAAGGGCAAGAGGCCCAACACGATGACCCCAAGGCAATGGTACCGCCATTCTTGGGAAAATGGCTTGAAGAGGAACTGCAACACCAGCAAGAATCAAAGCTCGAAGATTAGGACTGATTGGCTCTGAAGGAATACCACCCGTAGGGTTTCTATCTTGGACAGGTGGAGTGCTTGTTGAACGAGTCTTTATATTTCTTCTTGTTGAAGGGAAAGGAAAACCCTGCTGTTCCAAAAGCTGAAACTGAGAATCTTCAATACCAAGGGCCCTTCTCCCTCGAGTAAAACACGGAGTCGCCAGATCAAAAGATGATCAATAAATAAACTGGAATATGATTCCCCAGCGGAGTCGCCAAAAACTATTGGTCGTCAAATAGGACTTCAAGAAGAGCAACAGTCAGGGGACAAGAAGTCCCTCCTCTTTAAATGGGAGAGGTTCCCTTATTCAGAAACGAACCTATTTACACATATACAAAGTATGGTTTTCTTGTGGAACTTGGATATTATGAAAGTGTTTTCTATAAGGATCATCAATTACAAAAGGACCGAGGAATAAGAATGCGAGAACAAGCAGAAAGGCACCATTCAGAATTATAGATGACAGAGTAATTCCTTATGCATGCGAGGGTACAACGAATTAGAACAAGATCATTTGTATCATATTAAGAAGATGAAATTTGAAAAGACACAAAGTTCTGTAAATAACATCTGTGAGAATACAAAGCTTCTCAGCATAATACAGACAAATGATCTAATAAAAGTAAATGAATAGCTTGGGAATAAAGGAAACCGGATAGACAAAGAATGAAAAGTCCTTCTGTATTGATTTCTTTATGATTTATTTACACTTTCAGAAATAAGCCAAGTTCTTCCTCCCTTCAAAATGGCGAGGAAAGGCCATTATATAGTTTACAAATCAGTTACTCTCGGTAACTACTTCTTTTAACTAAAGATTAGTTAAAGGGTTGCTAATCGCAATACCCCAACTAATTACAACAAATCCGAGAGAAAGAATGAGAAGAGAAGAGAAGAATTAGGAGAAGAAAACAAGTGCTTATGACTGGGAGGGGACCCACCGACTTTAAGATCCGCTGTCTGAATCTTTTCAACGCCTCGGCTATGTCTCTGCCACGTGGGACTGATGTGTTGGCGGTAGACTGAGTCCAAAATCCGAGGCACTTCTCCATTTCCTTATCAAACTCGACATGAGTATGATAGTCTTTATTTGCTTCTTCAATGGCAGATTGAAGAGAGCAGATCTCCTTCATTTTTTCTTTGGAAATGGAGCTTTCCTTGAATAGATCACCCTTGACAAAAGCTCTGAATTGAGCTTTGATTTCTTGTAGGGAAAGAGGCACACCAGAAGTCTCATCCTGAAGATGACAATGTATATCTTTGAAAGCAGATACAACTAGTGTTTTAAAAGCCTCACCCTTCTGCCAGCTATTTCTCAATTCTCCCAAAGCCTCCTCTAGGACCTTTATCTTCCAATCCATGCTGTAGACCCAGGACTTTGACAAATTATCCTTTGTATCCTCGAAGACTTTTCTTGCCATCAAAATATTTTCATCTGTTTGTCCCATGAGGCGGAGGTCTACTATGCAACTGCTCCAAAGTTTAAGTTCTTTATCAATGCTCCCAATAGTGGAGGAGAGATTCTGTTGCAAGTTGTTCACCTTCCCATGGAGTTTGAAAGCTTCATCAATGAAGTTCAATCCCGCAACAAGCATATCATCCACCATGGCTTCCATAGCTCTGCCATAGATGGAATACTTGTGCATATCTTTGATACTCTGTACTTCATCTTGGCTCAAAATTACAGGTGGTGGAAGAGTAGTCAATGGGGTAGGGTCCAAAACTTTGTCCTTGGACAAAAGAGATTTGATGAAACCTGTAAGAATTTGGGCTTGTTCTTCCAACTGTTCTATGGTTTGCTGCCCTTTCTCTACCCTCCCAATGACTCTGGTAACTGTTTCCTGAAGATTGTGGATCTCACCTTCAGGGGTAGACTCTCCCATAGGAATTCTTGAGAGCTCCAGGTCGGATGCCTGCAAATCCTGCTCTGGTTTATCTACCATAGGCTTGGCTATCTCCAGGAATTGCTGGCCCTGAGCATCAGACACTATCCTGGAGGTAATTCTGGCTTTTTTGGTGCGAGAAGGAGGAGTAGTGCCTAACAAGGCTGCCACAGCATCAAAATTTGGTCCTGAGCTCCGAGAGGAAGACTTTCTCTTCCTACTGTCGACAAGAGGCTGCACCCATGCAAAAGAGGAGGAAGAAGCAGGTGGGGCAAGAGGACCAAGAGACAGAGAGCTCATGGCGCCCAAGGTTTGTACTACTGTTGTCTCGAGTTGAGACATGAGTGGGGCACTTGAGACAACTGGTGCAAAGGAATCAACAGTACTTGGAAGTTCAGTGCTCTGGACTTCTTTGTCCTTATCCATTGGAGCTTCAGGGGCGCTTGCAGGAGCTGGCACTTCACTTTCTTCACTTTCACTGAGAACAATAATGTTCTCTGGTCCCGAAGGCAATTCTGCATGCTTCCTCAGGGAGTCTTTTTCCACTGGCTCCTTCTTAACTTCTTTGAATTTCTTCTGATACACCTGGGTGGATGAGGAAGGAGTAGAGACTGCAGGTCCTTGAGTTGAAGAGGCTGGGAGGGGTTTGCACAGGTGCTTTTGATCTGGATGGCGATGCTTCCTTCCTTGGTGTTGAAGCATCCTTGGAGGAGGATTCCCCTGAGTGTCTCCTGTGCTCACGAACTTTTCTATCAAACCAGATCTTGGTCCTCACTAAGACTGGAGCCAGGATTTCAGCCAAATCATCCTTCTCCTTTTTGAACCAATCCAAGTCCTCCAAGGGAGTGTGCTTGACCACATTTTCATACTCATATGAGTACAGGTCAGAATTATCATCTTGGAGCCCTTCAGGAACTTGATACAAGCCAAGTTCTTGAATTAACTGTAGGGAGAACCTGCCATAATGCCTCCTTCTGGCTTCAAAATCATCAGCACAGTCAGCCCAATAGTCCTCTGTGTCTTCCCTATGATGATAGGTTATTTTGATGTTCTGCTCAATAAATTTTTTTTAAATCAAAGCAAGTTCTGGGCCTGAAGAAATGGACAGTGATGGGAGCTAGGGCTCTTTCTATATTTTGTGCATCCAGGGCTGTTTTGCAGGTGTAGTTTCCCAAGATGATAGGGAAGTGCAGGCCAGTAATTTTCTTATCCCTGCAGGTTCTGTGCAATTTATCCAATTGCCTGCACACTTCTATCAAAGCCATCTTGTCATTGCAGAACATAGGAAGCTTGAGAGGAGTGCTCTCATAGCCAGCAAGCCTGATATAGGAAAATTTTCTGAATTGGATAAAATAAGCACCGTAGTGCGATATCAGACTCATGGCTTCATCAGAAAATCTTCTCGCCGTGTCACCCTCAAGAAGTCTGACCATGTACATGGTGAAAGCATCATTCACCCTTCGGAAATTGTGATTGCTGGTCTCTAGGGTGAACTTGCGGGCAGTAGGCATACACAGGGTCATCCTTATGAGCATCGATGTATGAAAACCAAACCATTGCCTCGATGCTGCCAGAGTATACATCAGGTATGAAGTCATATAAAATTTCTTTGTTTGTTGTACATTAGACAGCTGCTCTGCTAGGTTCATACTGATGAATCTCTGCCCAATTAATATTCTGAGTTCCTTCGCACACCATATTGATAAGTGGGCACATCCAAAAATGGAACTCATTGGTAGAGGGTAAGCCCATAACCCGAGCCAGTAGGATTATGAAATCTAATAGTTCCTCATTGAAATCGGCACGCAAAAGAACCTTGGATAGACGAGATGCCCCCTTTTTAGGGTTTTTAAGCCACGACTTCGCCACCCTTGCTTTATAGTTCTCACTGTCTTGGTCGAAGAGGGCCTGTGCCTGGTTTCGAGAGATAACTATGGAATTGTCCATTTCTGGAATTCTTAGGGCAGTGCCAATGGCGGCAGTGTCAAGTTTGGCGATGAGCTCCCCATGCACGTTGGCCAATTCACTCGAGTCGGGGTTGAGATGAGCACCGCAGGAGAGCACTGTATCTACGCATTGCACTGAGATAGGGAAGCCACCAGCGAAAGCCAAACCACTGTCATGAATCATCTGTGCCATCGGTGAAGGGTTCGCGTCTGTCATCCTTGTCCAAAAATCTCCAAAGTCAAGGTGGCGAACTTCACTGTCCCCGATATCGGGAACGACAGAATCGAGTGGTGAAATTTGTTCCTGCCCCTGGAATTTGATCTTCATGTTGATAGTAACTTGGAGAGCAGAGCTGCAAGCTAGACCTGGGATGGAATTGCAGGGGGAATGGATACGCACGCAGGAATTTTGATTGCAAGGGTTTCGAGCAATAGATAGCATGA
This sequence comes from Taxus chinensis, assembly GCA_019776745.2. Classification (NCBI taxonomy): domain Eukaryota; kingdom Viridiplantae; phylum Streptophyta; class Pinopsida; order Cupressales; family Taxaceae; genus Taxus; species Taxus chinensis. The sequence goes on from CM034156.1 coordinate 650,500,079, forward strand.
AAGCAGTGTGCAAAAACGCATAGGGGTAGTTTCATTATATAGCCATTTAGGAGAGAGAAAGGCAATAAATGCGCATTAAATACATATCTACCAAATTGAAAAGCAAGATATTCGGGTAGAGCAGGAAAAATTAGCACGAATGGCACTTGGTTCATTTGGGACACGAGGGACGTGAAAGCGCGAAGTACGCGGTTCGGTCCGATTCGGGCGAAGCGGGGAAAAGACGCACAAATGCTTTTGGGACATGCGGGACAAAAATACGCGGAGTACGTGACTCGGCTGAATCAGGCCGAAAAGGGAACAAAAGGGTCCGGACTAACTTGGGACATTTGGGACAAAAAGTTCCGACGGGCCCGAAAAGGACTGACTTCGGGTAAATCGGCCGATCGGGGAACAGAGAGCCCGAATTGAACCTGGGACATGCGGGACAAAAATGTCTGACAGGCCCGAAAAACACACAAAATGACCCAAAAACATAGATTTTCCAATTTCTCGACTTTTCACATTACCAGGATAATAGAGAAGACACTTAACCTCAAAATTTTAAATTTTCAACTTCTTAAAAGCAGGGGAATTTTGAGTGGACAACAGATTGGTATGAAAATAATTTTCTTATTGCTTATTATGTCAGTCACATCTTCTCTAATGACTATTTTCAAAACTGGATTAAACACCATTGACAACCCAATTGAATACAAATTCCTGGAGTTAAGTACAAACCATATGAATGACTTCTTCATGTTTTCCTTCATGAAACCTCACAAGTGCAAGCTTTATTTTTCAAGTTGAGTTGTTGGTTCTTTCATAATACCTTCATGTTGCTTTCACCTTAGACTCAGGATTTTAGTCACCAAACAAGTGTTCCTCATAGTACTCATTTGGATCGAGCTTTTTGGCATCCCATTTCTTCTTTGGTATTTTATACCATAGATTGTTCAAACTATTTGACACATTATCTTTTGCGAAGCTAACCAGTTTCTACTCCACTCGACCAAACAAACATGTTTGTGTTGAAGTTGACCTCACGAAAGGATTGAAAGAGTGTCAATATCCAAGTCGATTATGAGTGTTTTACACAAAAACTTATGCATGTCAATCTACACAACACATGATTCCACTAACAAGTCCCCAACCATAAGATTCATAATTGTCCCCTTATAGGAGTTAAATCTTAAAACTAGCCAGAAACTGGTTATTAATCAAATTTTGATGTCCCTAGTTCAACAACCAAGAAACCTTGTGTGGATTTGGATGTGTAATTATCTTTAGACCAAGATAGTTTACCATCTCTTGTGAGACAATGTTATATGTCTTGTCACTATCTACGATCACATTGAAAAGTTTTCCTCGTGACTACATTAAATTCTGAACAATTTTGTTCCTCTACACATGACTATTCTCCTCTTTCACACGTTTCAACAACATCCTCTTCATCATGATTGCTTCTCTAGTTTCAAGTACATTTTTTTTGAATAGATGTAACACTTTCCTTATTTGCAAATGTAATATGCGCACTCTCATCAATTCTTCTACCACCATCATTATACACAACCTCTTTCTGTAAAATTGCCTCCACCTTTTTGTGCACCATCACTCTGCTATAACATCCTTCAACGTACATCATCAAAATTGCATCTTAAAAATAGGTCATGGACATTGATCATAAAATAATTAATTTTCATCAAATGCTCTAGTTGAGACTACCATGATAAACATGTACTCAAAATATAAGAACATACATAAAATAAACAAATTATTCTACCAAACACCCCATCTAAATATGATATCATAGAAAACTATGATTACAAGATATACATAAAACAAAAATGTTTATAAAACTTCAAAGATTTTTAGGCAAATACATTTATTATATATAAAGTCAAACTTTGTGCATTTTATTAATATCTTTAGAACTTGTACCAAAATAAAAGTCCAAAAAAAAAAATATGAAGAACCATTAAAATTAATTTTGAATTATATGACAAAATACCACATTGTATATTAGATATAAAATAAATTTAAACATTAAACTCCCTTACATGCACTTTGAAATCTCAAGTGTATTATAAGTCACCATTTATCTGCCATATATAGTGAGGGAAATGGTCTCTACCATATCTTAAAGGTAACAACACAAAATGCACAGTAGCATAATCTTGGTTGTTATAAATTCTCACTCCCAACACAGGTTCATATGACATTAAGAAGAAGAAAAAAATTGTTGAAGACGATGGGGTCCATAGAAAAAACAATCTCTCAATCGTGCCACAAGCCTCCAAGCCCCTATAGAAGAATCATAAATTTCTATAGTATCATATATTGCATTAACCCCAAATTTATTAGTGCTTGCTTGAACCAATTTGTACCCCTTGTTTTCATCCGCCACCAAAATGCCCCATGCATAAATATAAAAGTGTCATCCATTAAGTTGAGTTTGATAACATCTGAGGAATCTTGAAGGAGGTTCCCGTCCCGTCTTCAGTGGATTACATACCCTTGAAACCATGACTGTCACATGAACAAAATAAGATTATCCCTCGATGTGAATCTTCAAACTGTACCCAATCAAATCATGATAACCACGAAAATTTGAGAATTTTCCATGTTCTACTGTAAAATTCATGTCTCAGCCAATGATGAACACGATCATGATTTACAAGTATCCATGAAAAGTTTGTTCCTTGTTTCACAGTAATTCCTGAAGAATCTGGTGGATGAGATTAGTGCTTTCCATTCCTTAGAAACTAGAGAGAACGTTGCATATGGATTCTAATGGAAGTCAAAGCAATATGTTTTCCCTAACATCTTGAGGCAGTTGAATGATCCCACAAAACATGATTTCTATGCTACATTGGAAATAAACTAAAATGAAAAACAAATTCTAGTGTTTCAAGAAGGAGAAGACAAATCAAAAGGCGCCGGCACTGTAGCAATGCAAGAGTATCCACAAGAACAGGTGTTGGTAAGGAAAAATATATTTGTTGAAACATAAACAAGATTATCCACAAGAGTATCTCATATATTTGTTGAAAAATAAACACTACATTACATAAAAATTACATATCATAAACTATAAAATCTCGAAAAAAAAATTGTTTTTAACATAAGCAAGAGTATCCAGGTTTTGATTTCTTATTTTTTCTATTTTTAAACAATCCATAAAATTTCAATGTTTGATACGGTGGATGGATTTTCAAATGTAAATACAATTAGTAAATTTCTCCAAATACATCATATTAAGAAACTATGACATAGGCATACCAAAAACTCTATAAGCCTATAACTATGAATTATAACATTTAAATATTACATATCATAATATATTTATCAGTTCTTGTACCACTTTCCTAACTGCATTCGTATCGATATTCTTCGTCAGAGTATCAGCCAGGGTTAGTATCCCAACACATTCTTTATCAACGATAGCTCTGCAAGTGTCTGTTAAGTCTTTCTACGTTTTACGCACTTCAAAAGCTTGTTGCAGTCTTTGCAAGGATGGAAGACATCGTTTCGACATGACTATCCATACGAGGGGTCACCGTCGAGGATTGATTTAGATTGCCATCAATTTCCATATCTACATCATTTGTAGCAGCATGTGGAGAATCCCATAGGTTCTTAGTCCAGGGATTCTAGATAAATAATAGAGAGTACCTGTAATACTTCAGGAATTGGCTACTCAGATAGGGAATTTGGTTGGAGCTCTACAGGAGAAGTTCTAAGAGAATGAAGGGAAACAATGGCAGCAGACAAATGGCCAAGAGAGCGGGGGTGATAAACACCATCAGAAGAAGAACTATAAGTAGAGAGGGTGAAGGATTGCCCAACAATAACGTCATCTGAGTCCATATCAGAACTGGAAGAAACCACAACGTATTCATGGCTTGAAACTGGTTTGATGTGCTCAATTTGGTCCCCCATGATTTTTGTAAAAGAAACTAAGTGTCAGAAAATGAACATGGGCCTTGAATTTATAATTGTCAAGCGAGTTCTTCGACTAGGCCTTGAAACGTGTCCACTAAACCTGGATATGTATTGAAAGTTAATATTAAATTATGCAAATCGTGGGCCATGGAAAAATTTTCACCTTTAAACTGGCGTCACTATCCCATGTGCCTCTGCCTTTTAAAGTTAATTAAATGTCTTTTTATGATGATGAGTAAAATATCATTAAGGATAGACATATTGAGATTCGAGCAATATATTAAGGGAAAGGAGTTGACCGTCAAGCATGGACCAATAAATTATAATGGTATTGGCGAGGGTAGATGTAAATATTAAAGATAGGGACTAGTACTTCTCAATTCATACCTTAAAAATTGATACAAAAAGAAAATGTGTCACATCAAAAATAATAACTCTGAAGATTGGCACGGCTTGGTCGACCATTATTTCTCATGAAGGGAGGCACAACTTCAGCTTGCAGCATTAATTGTTGTCAGCGCCAACCTATATTTTAGATGGTTGTTGGCTTCCCTTTCCTCACTCTTCCTTCTTTTCGTTCCTGGGCTGGCGCAATATGGTTTTCTTGGGTTTTCCATTCATCAGTCTGTGTGGTGAGCAGTGGGAAATGGATTTATCTTCGACCATTTCCCGCAGGTGCCTCCCAAGAATGTTTTCATTATGCTTCATTACACGAGGCTGAAGCTATCGAGTGTGTGTTAAGTGATTCTTATCTACAAGAATCACATCGGGCTCAGGAAAATTCAGAAATAGCGGGTAACATTCATCTCCAACTGTCTCGTGCTTCATCCAATCACTATGTACGTCAAGGAAATTCCATAATACTTTATTTATCCGGTCCACAGAGGTGGATTGAGTTAGGAATTGGTCATGTTTTGTATCCCTGACCCTTTGCTTTGGGTGGAAAAGGTGGACGATCAGGCAATTGGTCTTCGAGTATGGGGTTAATCGACTTGGTGAGAAATGCGTGGAACTACTCCTCTATGTTGAGAACATGCATGCCCTTTTATGGCATGGTGGACCGGATCCCAATATATTACTCCCTCTTGATCTTTCTGAATCTCATTTTCCAATTGATTCGGCCATTGATCATCTTAATGCGCTTTGGGATCATGTCAGGGTGGCCTTGCAACTCTTGCTTGGTAAGGTTACGCGGCCAGTCGGCGGCACTGCTAGGGGCATTGGTTGAGGCGAGGTGGATTTCATGGGAGCAATGACAGTGGGCTGAGCTTGGTGACTTGGACGGATCTGCTCACAAGTCTTCATAAGGAGTGGTGGATCCTTCTAATGATGTTTGCATCTCTCTTTCGGCTCATTTTGTGTTCTAGTCATGTGTTTCAGTGTTCATCCTTGATCCTTTGATTGATCTTTTGGCATGTTTCTTTTCTCAATTTGTTCCTTTATGTGGGAATTTGGGTTTTGTGTTTTAATTAGCTCTTGCTCAGTTTTTATTGTAAGGGTGGGTCTCATAACCCTCCGGCTCTAAGCTCCGGTCATAAGCATTCAAAAAAAAAATTGCATCACTTTAAATACTGAAGTTATGGAAAAAATATTTTCCATATTTATTAAATATCTTTCTTCCTTGACCTTCATCCTAGAAAATATAACGTGACCAAGAATTAAATTTGATAACACATTTCTTAACTGTGAGGGTGTCGATTAAATTTCTTAGATTTGTTTAGATTTCATCACATATATCGGGAGACACATTGGAAAAAAAAGAAGCTAACTACATATATAAAATATAAGAAATGATATTTTAGAAATTTGGAAGTGATATATTTCAACTGTCATGTATATTTAAAAGTTATTAAGCTTTATGAAAAGGGCACTTGCCTACAAAATATATTGAAACGTCCATCATTGCATTCAGTGATCAAATTTGAAGGGCTCCCCATACTTTAATTTGACTGGCTAGGTTAAGTTTTACTCGTCGTAAATGAGATAATAGAAAACACATTAGCCTTCAACAGAAAAAAATGAAAATGTTAATTTTATTTCAATATATATCTGATTAATTTGAAAAAAAAAAATAAAAATGAAAAATGTCAAAATTATGAAATATATAACATCTAAAAATAATTTTGAAAACACTGTGAAAACACTATATTTCATCAGAAATGACATCAACAATTCTGAATTATATTTAAAAACAACATTTTTGTTAGTTATTTCAATTCAAATAGTGAAGAATTTAAAGCAACATTTGATTTTATTCATATTCATTTTCTATAGAAAGACTTTCTTTGATCTATTCTCATCTTAGATCTATGGATATTTGGTTTTGTATTTTGAAAATTGAACTTGTGATAGTTTTCTAATTTATTAAAAACTTTGAATTAATTTAAGAAAGAAAGAATCTAATTTAAGAAATCAATATGATATATATTTTATATATTATATATATTGGATTTTGGGTCGGTCTCAAAATCATCTTAAATATGGAACGGCCTTAAATATATGTTGTCGCCAATATTTTCAAGCATGTGAAGGGCCTTGTTATTTTCCTATTTATTAGGGGTGGATTTTTTTCATTTTCATCCTTTTTGTCGGTGAGCACCTATGGATTCCCCTCAAGCTCCTCTGTTGCTCTCTTTATTTTGCAATAAAAGGGAAATAACTTTCAGGTCGTTTATATCTGATAAGCATCTGTAGCGGATCTTCAAAATTGGTAATAGTAACGATATGGAGGCAATCAAATTGGTTTTGGGGGAAAATATTTGTTTGAGGATGGATGGTGTAGGGTTAATAGAAGTGTGGCCTTAGTTTTTGTGGAAATTCTTCCGATAATTAAGTCATTGAAGCCTGAAGTGGTCAACCTTGCTCTCTGTTGGGGTTCATCCATCTTTCTGTGGAAATCTGATTGTAGAAGTGCAAAAGAGTAATGTTGCTTTCTGAGCAGTGGAGGAGGAGGCGAAGATTTGGGTTGGTTGTGGATTTGGAGTGTCTTCAGGGAACTAGAACTTCGTCATGGGAGTTGATGGCCTTTGCAGAGAAGCTAGCGGTGTTCAGCCCATGACAAGAATGGGAAGGGCACGCTTCAAACTCCCTAATTTGGATGCCCTCAATTCTCCCATCGAACCTGTGCCACTTTGGTGGATGGGAAATCCATGAAACTGCAGGGGAAGCTTATAATCATCTTTGGCACGGTTTGGCTAGTTAAGTTGTTGCTCAGGACTCTGAGGAGAGTGTGGTTGAGAGGCAGGGATCTCCAGTTGTAATTTTTTCTGTGTCTTCTAATTCAAGGGATTAATCCCCGATCTAAACATATGTTTAATTTCCATAGTATAGTATAGCTATAGTATTCCTTCCTTCTGGCTGGATTTTTATCTAGATAAAAAATTTGCAATTAGATAAAAAATCATAACCCTAAATTTTTATCTAATTCCAAATTTTTATCTAATTCCAAAAATTTATCTAATTTTTATCTATTGTTTATCTAATTCCAAATTTTTATCTATTCACATTTTAGTTTTACAAATATATTGGATTAGAAATTCCAAAATTTTATCTAAAACCTTAAATCCTAAACCCTGAAACCCTAAACCTTTTGGCTTCACCAGAAAGTCTCCGCACTATTGACTCCGTCAATTTTCTCTTTGGAATTTTTTTCTTTTTACTGACCATAACCCATCTTGATGGAGCCTTCGCGGTTGGAGAAGAAGACAAAGGAAATTATTGTTATCGGTTGATTATTTTAATTGTTGGCAATGGATTTTACAAATTCGGAACCACAACACTTCAATCGTTTTTTATTCAGGCAGAGTTATAATCTTTATAATCATTATTTTTATAATCGTTAGTTAATTCGAGCATAAGTAGTTGGGTGTAATTAGTGGTTTGAGAATCAATATAGAGTGTAGTTCCCAAGGCATTGCCAATGGATGTCAGACAAATTATTAATATGATTATTATTATTACTATTTATTATTAATTCGAATATTGATATTTTATACAATACTTGTATTAATCTTAATTGTAATATTAATATTAATAATAATAATCAAAATCATATTAATAAATATACTAAACTTAATATATTATTAATTTTCTATTATTAATAATGATTTGTTGGAATTACTGAGTTGGTTACGGTCTTTTGGCTTTCCCTATCCAGGTTTGCTTAAGTGTTCAACTTCTTCCACTTTTTAAACCTACACTTTGTAATTTTCTTTCTCACATTCATTCTTCGTTCTTTCTCACTTTTTTAATAGAGATTTTTGCAAAAACCTGTACTAGTAGGGTTTTTTTATATTAGTTTTTTTTCTTTCTTTCTTTTTAAATTCTCTGAAGCCTTTATTTTGGCACATGTTTTTTTTTTTATGATGAATATTCGGTATTATGACAACCTTTAAAGGTTGTTTAAGTCTATAAGTATGTTTCTCGTCTAGTTAGTTACAATTTTAGTCACAAGAGCTGATAATAATAGTATATAAGTGAGTGTAGAAGTTTTTTTTATAAGTATATGATGATGTAATAAGCCTAAAACTCATTTTCAATATGTTGATGTTTTGTTTATATCTGTTAAAACTAAGTGTGATTGGTATGAAAATAATTGTCTTATTGCTTATTATGTCAGTCACATCTTCTCTAAGGACTATTTCCAAACCTGGATTAAACACCATTGACAACCCAATTGAATATAAATTCCTGGAGTTAAGTACAAACCCTATGAATTAATTTTTTCATGTTTTCCTTCAAGAAACCTCACAAGTGCAAGCTTTATTTTTTCAATTTGAGTTATTGGTTCTTACATAATACCTTCATGTTGCTTTCACCTTAGACTTGGGAGTTTAGTCACCAAACAAGTGTTCCTTATAGTACTCATTTGGATCAAGATTTTTAGCATCCCATTTCTTCTTTGGTATTTTATACCATAGATTGCTCAAACTATTTGACACATTATTTGTTGCGAAGCTAACCAGTTTCTACTCCACTTGACCAAACAAACATGTTTGTGTTGAAGTTGACCTCACGAAAGGATTGAAAGAGTGTCAATATCCAAGTCGATTATGAGTGTTTTACACAAAAACTTATGCATGTTAATCTACACAACACATCATTCCACTAACAAGTCCCCAACCATAAGATTCGTAATTGTCCCCTTATAGGAGGTTAAATCTTAAAACTTACCAGAAACTGGTTATTAATCAAAATTTGATGTCCCTTCAACAACCAAGAAACCTTGCATGGATTTGGATGTGTAATTATCTTTAGACCAAGATTGTTTACCATCTCTTGTGAGACAGTGTTATTTGTCTTGCCACTAACTACAATCACATTGGAAAGTTTTCCTCGTGACTACATTAAATATTGAACAATTTATTTCCTCTACACATGACTATTCTCCTCTTTCACATGTTTCAACAACATCCTCTTCATCATGATTGTTTCTCTAGTTTCAAGTACATTTTTTTTTTAATAGATGTAACACTTTCCTTATTTGCATATGTAATATGTGCACTCTCATCAATTCTTATACCACCAATCATTATAGACAACCTCTTTCTATAAAATTGCCTCCACCTTTTTGTGCACCATCACTCTGTTGTAACATCCTTCAATGTACATCAAAAATTGCATCTTAAAAATAGGGCATGGACATTGATCATAAAATAATTAAAATTTTATCAAATGTTCTAGTTGAGACTACCATGATAGACATGTACTCAAAATATAAGAACATACATAAAATAAACAAATTATTCTACCAAACACCCCATCTAAGTATGATATCATAGAAGACTATGATTACAAGATATACATAAAACAAAAATGTTTATAAAAACTTTAGATATTTATAGGCAAATACATTTATTGTATATAAAGTCAAAAATTATGCATTTTATTAATATCTTTAGAACTTGTACCAAAATAAAAGTCCAAAAAAGAAAATATGAAGAACCATTAAAATTAGTTTTGAATTATATGATAAAATACCACATTGTATATTAGATATAAAATAAATTTAAACATTAACCTCCCTTACATGCACTTTGAAAGCTCAAGTGTATTATAAGTCACCATTTATCTGCCATATATAGTGAGGGAAATGGTCTCTACCATATCTTAAAGTTAACAACACAAAATTCATAGTAGCATAATCTTGGTTGTTATAAATTCTCACTCCCAACACAGGTTCATATGACATTAAGAAGAAAAAAATGTTGTTGAAGACAATGGGTCCATAGAAGAAACAATCTCTCAATCATACCACAATCCTCCAAGCCCCTATGGAAGAATCATAAATTTCTATAGTACCATATACTACATCAACTCTAAATTTATTAGTGCCTACTTGAACCAATTTTTACCCCCTTGTTGTCATCCGCCACCAAAATGCCCCATGCATAAATATAAAAGTGTCATCCATTAAGTTGAGTTTGTTAGGAATATTTGCTTTAGTGCTCACATTTGTTAGCATTATATTGTGTAGAATTATTATTAAAATGAGTTAACATAAAATAACTCATTTAGTAATAATATAGTAGTTTAGACTAAATTAATATAATCTCATATTGAGTTGTATTTTATTATTGTACGTGAGTTGTAGTACAACTCACTAGAGATTTTAGGGAACTAGTAGAGATATTATGAGAGATATATGGGATAGAAATTGAGTGATATGTGGATCATGGAGAGATAAAGGGGGATTCATGATGTGAGTTGACTCCTCCTTTGTAGGAGATAAAATTTCTATATATTGTAACCTCTCTACAATAATAAATTAATCCAAATGAATTGAGTTTGTGTGTTAAATCTGTGTTTTAGTCAAAATGTTATTTAGTGTAATCTAATACCAAAATAATAGAGTTGATAACATCTGAGGAATCTTGAAGGAGGTTCCCGTCTTCAGTGGATTACATACCCTTGAAACATAACTATCACATGAACAAAATAATATTATCCCTTGATGTGAATCTTCAAACCATGCCTAATCAAATCATGGTAACCACAAAAAAATTTGAGAATTTTCCATGTTCTACTGTAAAATTCATATCTCAGCCAATGATGACCACAATCATGATTTACAAGTATCCATGGACGTTTGTTCCTTGTTTCACTGTAATTCCTGAAGAATCTATTGGAAGTCATTAGTGCTTTTCATTCCTTAGAAACTAGATAGAACTTGCATATGGTTTCTAATGGAAGTCAAAGCAATATGTTTTCCCTAACATCTTGAGGTGGTGAATGATCCCACAAAACACGATTTCTATGCTACTTTGGAAATAAACTAAAATGAACAAAAAATTATGTTGTTTCAAGAAGGAGAATACAAATCAAAAGGTGCGGCACTATAGCAATGCAAGAGTATCCACAAGAATATTGTGATGGCAAGGAAAAATGTATTTGTTGAAACATAAACAAGATTATCCACAAGAGTATCTCATATATTTGTTGAAACATAAATATTACATTACATAAAAATTACATATCATAAACTATAAAATCTCAAAAAAAAATGTTTTTTAACATAAGCAAGAGTATCCAGGTTTTTGATTTCTTGTTTTTTCTATTTTTAAACAATAAAATTTTGATGTTTGATACGGTGGATGGAAGAAAATGTAAAAAAATGGTAAATTTCTCCAAATAAATTGGATTTGGTAACTGTGACATAGGCATACCAAAAAATCTATAAGCCTATAACTATATTATAACATAAATATACATATCATACTATATTTCTCAGTTCTTGTACCGCTTTCCTAACTACATCGGTATCGATATTCTTCATCAAAGTGTTGGCCAGGGTTAGTATCCCAACACATTCTTTATCAATGATAGCTCTGTAGGTGTCTATTAAGTCTTTCAGGGTTTTACGCACTTCAAAAGCTTGTTACAGCTTTGCAAGGATGGAAGACACCGTTTCAACATGAATGTCCATATGAGGGGTCATCGTCAGGGATTGATTAAGATTTCCATCAATTTCCATGTCTACATCATTTGTAACAGCATCTGGAGAATCCATAGGTTCCTAGTCCGAGGTTTGGATAAATAATATAGAGTTCCTGTAATACTTCGGGAATTGGCTGCTCAGACAGGGAATCTGGTTGGAGCTCTATAGGAGAAGTTCCAAGATAATGAAGGGAAACAATGGCAGCAGACAAATGGCCAAGAGAGCGGGGGTGAAAACACCATCAGAAGGAGAAATAGAAGTATAGAGGGTGAAGTATTGCCCAAAAATAATGTCATCTGATTCCATATCAGAACTAGAAGAAACCATGACGTGTTTATGGCTTGAAATTGGTTTAATGTACTCAATTTGGTCCCCCATGATTTTGCAAAAGAAACTAAGTGTCAGAAAATGATCATGGGCCTTGAATTTATAATTGTCGAGTGAGTTCTTCGACTGCACCTTGAAATGTATCCACTAAACCTAGGTATGTATTGACAATTAATATTAAATGCAAATAGTGGGCCATGGCAAAAATTTCACCTTTAAACTAGCGTCACTATCCCATGTGCCTCCACCTTTTAAAGTTAATTAAACGCCTTTTTATCGTGATGAATAAAATATCATTAAGGATAGACATATCAAGTTTCGAGCAATATATTAAGGGAAAGGAGCTAATCGTTGAGCATGGACCAATAAATTATAATGGTATTGGTGAGGGTAGATGTAAATATTAAAGATATGGACTAGTACTTGTCAATTTATCACTTAAAATTTAATACAAAATTAGTTGATAAAATGTGTCACATCAAAAATAATAACTTTTAAGATTGGCACGGCTTGGTCAACATTATTTCTCATGAAGGGAGGCACAACTTCGGCTCGCAACATTAATTGTGTCCAGCACCAACCTGTATTTTAGATGTTTGTTGGATTTCCTTTCCCCACTCTTCCTTCATTTCATTCCTGGGTTGGCGCAATATGGTTTTCTTGGGTTTTCCATTCATCACTCTGCGTGGTGAGTAGTGGGAAATGGATTTATCTTTGGCTATTTCCCGTAGGTGCCTCCAAGGATTTTTTTCATTATGCTTCAGTACATGAGAATGAAACTATCAAGTGTGTGTTAAGTGATTCCTATCTACAAGAATCACATTGGGTGTGGGAAAATTCAGAAATAGCCATAGTATCCATCTCCAACTGTCGCGTGCTTCATCCGATCATAACGTACATCGAGGAAATTCCATAATACTTTATTTATCCGGTCCACAGAGGTGGATTGAGTGAGGAATTGGTCAGGTGGCGTATTCCTGACCCTTTGCTTTGGGTGGAATG
>CM034156.1:651118267-651375767 GCA_019776745.2 Taxus chinensis
TTATTACCAAATCTTAGGAACATTCATTGGTGCAATCAAGAGCTATTACAATTTCATCTCCTAAACCCTAGCAATGTACATTGTAACTCGAGAAGACTTAGTTAGTTACACAACTCCATAAAATTTGATTCAAGGGACTATATTTGTCCTAAATGGGCATATTTTCATCCCCTACAATATTCTTTTAGTAGTGAGGGAATTCCAGTGAGATGTAATTTATTTCACAAGCTTTTGATAATTGATACACATGTATAGGACAGAGAATGAAACCCTTATTTCCTGGCTAAAGGTCAAAAGCTTGATTTAGGGTATAGGCACCTAATCAAATGCTTAATAATTACTCATCCAATCTCCTCAATGTTTTCCTTGTGCTATTTCTCATCACAAATCCAATCTTGCTTTGATTATCCCATCCAGGACACAGTCACAGTTTGAAATTATTCAACATGCATTGATATATCACTGAGGGTTAGCTTCTTAAATCAAAATCACATCTCTAAGGTTATAAAGAGATAATTTACAAACATATATCACCCAAACACTCCCGCATACCTTGTTAATATTTAACATGCTTCAAAATGTCACAGATTGCTATTTCAATCTCAGTCAAGTAAAGAAAGCTTGCATCTCTACTATTCATAGTCTACTTTCTCCAGTGTTTTGGTTCAAGGACACATACATTGAGTGCAAATAAGCAAAAGTCTCTACATAAAAAATTAATCTCACAATATTTACTAAACCAAATTTTTACATCCTTATTCTTTGTCCACTGTATGAAATGTTTTCACATAGTACTTAACACTGATCAAAGTCTCACAATTTGTTCTAGCATGCACAAATATATACTTACAAAGGAATTTCACCCTAACCTTGTTACACTAATCCTCACAAGTCTGATTTTAATCTCATAAAAAACATGCATAATATTTTTGTTATCATTCAATAATAATAATATATTTCTCACAGTCACAATGCAAAATGCATACACAAAACAATATTAGTCTTCTTCCTTGAAGGTTACTCTAATTTCCATTCGAATGGGAATGATGTGAATTAGTTACATTTCTAAACTTATATGCCTCCCATCTTTTCCTAACTGAATGCACACCCTCAAACTCATTGGTCATATGGATGACCTTAGCCTAGCACCAAGTTTCTTAGCTCTAATACCAAGTCTTAGACTTCTCGACTCATATTATGATTCCTATATCCTAGAAGGACCTAAGACATTTTTTAATATCTCATTTCACCCTCTTACATGCTTGTAAGCTTCAAGATTCCATTAAATAAACCATTACAAACAAAAAATGACCTCTAAGACTCAACTTGTGCTTTTAGAGGGAACGGAAAATATTCACATTTTAAAAATCTTAGACTTAAACTACCACATTCAAATTACTATTAGTAACACATAGCTCCTACTAACACATCCATCAAACCAAAATATGATGATTCAAGACATATTTTCATGGTGGATTGATGCTCCTGCATCAGAGTGTGCGAGAGGAAGATGGATACTGATACTTATAGAGCCTTGATACATCATATGGGACTAGAGGCAATGATATGGAGGACATACCGAGATTATGAAGGATGGAAAGAGGACGCGATAGAGTTACGATGCATATAGAGGACCATGTGGTTAGAGGATCGGTTCCTAGGTGTGATTGATTTTATTCCGAAGGAGCGGATATCTCGACAGTTTGGTATGGCTCAGGATGTGCTCCCATATCTATATGTGTGGTTACAAGCCATTAGAGCACCTAGGAGGGTCGTAGCTAGACCAAGGCCCACAGGAGAGCAGCTAGTACCTCTTGGGCCCGAAAATGCCGATGTGGCCATAGCACCTATGGACGTAGATGATGTAGGTTGTACAAAGGCATACCGTGTATGGTGTAAAATGCATCAATGGGTTATGTTTCCATTTTCCACGAATGCAGTGGGATTATCTCAGGGAGGAGGAGTGGAGGAGCAAGCACATGCCCCCGATAATGTAGAGGTGGCTATAGTAGAGTGTGAGTATCTATATAATTATGTTACATGGGTTGTTACTTGTTTACATGATGGCTATGTTTGGCTAATGTGTTTTTCTTATTTGATTGTAGGTGATATGTATTGGAGCTTGATTGTGGACACGTCTATCCTCACATAGAAGTGGAAAGTGTCGACCAAAATACTTGCAGATGGAGGTATGTTAGAGTGCGTGGACGGAATTGTGGGAAAGTATGCCCATTTGTTTGATCCAGTGGCCATAACAGTGGTGACATGTACCATGCTACTGAGTGAGAGGGATGATGCACGTGAGGAGACATAACGAGCTATAGAGGTGGTGAGTGGTGGTCCATTAGCGCAAGATGTGTTTACACAATTTATTGCACTATAGAGTTGTTTTTCAGAGCTGTCTATGGAGAATAAACTATTACGTAGGTAGGTTGAGAGGTATAGGGGTCACGATCAATGACGCAGAGTTAGTGGGAAGGATTCTAGTTTCAAAGCACTTGTAGCACCAAATATTGACACCAATGATGAAATTTTATTTGTATTGATATATTCGATGTAGGGGAGTTTCTCCCCAATTCTAAGATGTTTTGTAACTTTGATTTTGTTTGATATATATAGACGAATTTATTGACATATGATGATTATATTCATTTTGTATTGATGTGATGATGTGATGATGATGTATGATTTATGTGATTGATGTTACTTATACATGACTCATGATGTGTTTGGATATTGTTTATATTTTTTGAATTTATCTACAATGCATAGTTGTCAAGTAATGCGCAATGTGATGATGATATAATGTAGATAATAATAGATGATGTATGTAATATTAAATTCTGATGAATGATTGATTGTCATGTAAAAGTATGAGATAGTCATGATAGTGTAATGAAGCTTATGTTAGTAAGATCAAGATAGGGGGAGAAGATTAATGATTCCCCCTAGCATATAGATGATGAGATTCATTTAGATAAGACCCATCAATAGTCAAAAATGAACCATGTAATGCAAGAGTGCATCATCAGGAAATGATTCGATAGAATGTGCTAGATGAATCAATAGAACACGTGAAGAGAGGTTTTTATTGTAATAGATTCCTCAAAAATCATGTAAGAACCATAATAACGCGAGTTCTTCATTGAGGGGTAAGGTGATAATAATCACCTACCAAAGACCGAGGTGGTACGAAGTGGTGGAAGTGTGTGGAATGGAAGAAGCGTGATTGTACGAGCTAAACTGAATTTCATATGGAACAATGTTGGGAGGTGTGAATGCCAAAGGTTGTGGAAGCCAATGTGAAGCAGTGGAATGATGTGATGGATGAGGTGGAGGCGATGGTGTAACTATGGATGGATGTGGTGGAGAGCACAATGAGTGGCGACCCATGGCAATGGATGAACGATGACCTTAGCACTAGGAGGAGTAGAGAACTCAACTGAAGTAATAGCTCATTGACAAGGGAGAGGATACATGGACCACTCATGTGAGCAAGATCCAAAGGATATGATTCCCTTATCCTCTAATTATTGTAAATGATCATGAAGGGCTAAGTGATCATTATTCCTATGGCCATTGATACGGTGATAATTACAATATGGTCGATCACACTGACATTGTAAAAAATGTTGTTGATGAGGTTGGTTATAAGTTAAGTGAATTAAACACTCATTTATTAAAACACACAGCACATCATGTGGTCGAGCGTGATGAGATAAATGAAATGGCTCACACGAAACAAGTGTAGAAGAGTGAGGTGTAGCCTTTTGCGGAGTAGGATAAGAAGAACGCTTTTTTGATGCAATATGTTGAACTTGCTTGCGAGGAGGAGAATGAGATCATGTGGGACACTTATCTGATGGTAATGGAGAAGAACTAGATGGTGTAGAAGTAGTAACTAAAGGTAGAGGATCTATAACATGTGTGGCAAGAAGGTTTTATTCTAGATCAATAAATTTATAGCATAGAAGTGTGAATATTTCATATTGTGAGTGTTGCTTTAGTGCAGGAATCAAACCATGACAAAAAATAAATTTCTTCTCTAGATCAATAGGTTGAAATCCTAATTGGTGCATACACGCATTGAATCGTAATATGTAGTCCATGATAGGTTCTATTTTCCCCTAATGTAAATTAGGTGGATGATCATAGGGAACTCTAGGGTCATTATTGATGATGAAGTGACAGAGGAAATCCTCCTCCATCTCATGATATGTGCTCATAGATCCAAATGGTAGGTGATTATACCATTGCAAAACATCATCGGTGAGACTCTGGAAAAAGGATTTAAGCAATATTCAATCATTAGAATCTGAATCCAAAGCCATATAATAATGTTTGAGATGTATGTAAGGATTTCCATTACCATCAAACCATAAAAATATGGGCATGATAAAATCCTTAGGGAATGTTGAGTTATGTATCTTCTTAGGAATAAGGTTGTTTTGCAATGAATTATTATCAATAGAAGCATTTTAGGCCTTGCTTTCTAATGTGAGTGACTGAACTTGATATTGTAGTTGACCAACGACATGCATAAGAGACAAGATGTCTTGTGAAGGGATAGTAGAAGATGGAAATAATGTGTTAAGTGGTTGTAACTTGCCATTGTCAGTAATCATAGGTACGTCTAAAGGAGACAAAGGATATTCTGATACTAAAGGTAAACT
This sequence comes from Taxus chinensis, assembly GCA_019776745.2. Lineage (NCBI taxonomy): Eukaryota > Viridiplantae > Streptophyta > Pinopsida > Cupressales > Taxaceae > Taxus > Taxus chinensis. The sequence continues at coordinate 651,122,941 of CM034156.1, forward strand.
AGGTATAGGTGATGAATAACATGGAACATCCATAGAAGGGGGAGGACTTGTTATGCAAAATGGTGCCCCAGCTCGTTTTTGTGGCTAACTCCTTGTGTTCTTGCTTCTCTTGTGCCTCAGTCTACATTTTTTTATTTTTAGGCACTCAAGGCTTTCTAGAAATGGCACCATCAGATAGAGCTCTCTCTCAGCTTTCCAGAAAGGTAAATTTTGCCTCCTAACTCCTTATATTTTTCAAGTTATGGCTCGGCGGAGTTTTTGTGGAAAATTTTCCCATTTGAGGCCCGCAGCCAATAGGAAGCTGCCACGTGGCATCCGACCAGTGGAGCGCGGGGAATTTTTGAAAAAAATTCCAAAGACAAAAAAGAGGTAAAATTTGAAATTTTTTCCCGCTGATCCGTTTTTGGGCCGTTTTTGCCCTAAATCTTCAAACGATCATATCTTTTGATCCAGAGCTCGGATTTTTGCGTTCTTTATATCATTGGAAAGCTGTTAAAATTATCTACATGATTCCATGGTCAATTTCTAATTTTGGTTTATTTTGGAGAGATAAAATTAAAAAACGGTTATGGTACGTGTCTATGGCCAGAAATGACATTTCAACAACCAAATTTAATACAGAATGGGTCGCATTCTTCTCCAATATGGTCAAAAATGACAGGGTATGGGTTTGTAAGGTCCTCCATGCTGTTTTAATGCATTTTCCATCAATGAGGAATGGGCTCCCATGTTTTTTACGTTTTCTCTCTCCTAGGCTCGACCCATGCACTGTAAAAGCCAGATTTGGTTCATTTCTTCATGGTTGAACACTTTTTGGCATTGCAAACTTTTTCTTTTACCTCCAGCAAGTGATAGTTGCAAGAATCAAACCTTTTTCATAGTTTGTAACAGGTTTATACCTCTTTGATGGTGGAATGCAAGATATTTTTACATGGAATTGACAGTGCAAACTCTGTGAATGCTTTCAGTCCTCTGTTTGTATTGTTTTACTTCATTTTAAGACCTCTAATTACATCTATCAGCTTGTGTATGTTTTCCCTTGTTGCATTTCATGAATTTGTGTCTATTTACATGGCAAAAAATGTTTCACCACTCCTTTTGGTGCATCACCATCTTTAGTTTAGTTTCATTTTTGCATTTTTATCCCTGTCTCCTTGTAATCTAGGGTAGAATTAGGATTAGAACCTATGTAGTTGTGCAAAATATAGATCTAAATCAGAGGAGTTTGAGGAACCAGCCTCTATTCTAGAGATTCCTCTCTTATTTTCACAAGTCCCACACTTGGAGAGAGGTTTCCATGTTGTGCAATCACACTGGATGCTCTAAACATCATTTAGAACCTTGATTTGCATCCAGGGGTGCTGCTGATTTGCAACAACAGTTTTGGCACGCCTGGTGGGACCTTAAAGGTCTCATTTTTATTGCAGCAAAGTTGATGTGCATGTGCTGCAATTTTCTTGCTTCAAAAGAGCTATAAATTACACATCTGGCGACTCCAAGGAGAAGAATCAACTGGTTTCAGCAGTGCAGGCCTGAAAACTCATGAGAAGAATCACTACAAGGTCAAGAGCTAGAGAAGAAGAGGTGTTGTTTGAATATCTGCAGTTATCTCCAAGAGTAAGGAAAAGTGGGAGGAGAATCCAAAGGTCTCCATCTCCACCAAACAGAACTCTCTCAACTCCTCCACATGGTAGGCCTTTCATTCAATCAACAAGGGTTCTAAGACCAATTAGAATGGCGCAACCACCGAATCCGTATGTCAATTTCACAAGCAGCAGCCAACTTTCCCTCAATGCACAACATCCAATTCCAATTGCAACCTTGAAGAACATTCCATACTTCACTGGAGAGAATCAGACTACTCCAGGTGATCATGTTAAAGACATTGCCAACCTTTGTGCAATTCATGAAATCAATGAGATGCAAGTGGCTGTCAAATTGTTGGCATCTTCATTCAAGGGGAAAGAATTGCAATGGTTTAGAAGCCTTGGAGCTGGTTCTATCACAAATTGGAATCATCTGTGTATAGCACTTCATGAGCAATTTGGAGAGAAGGGAGACAACTTGTCTCTTTTGGAGCAGCTGACAACCATCAAGAGAGCTCCTAATGAACAGCTGACCAATTTCAACTTTAGATTTCAAAAGACTTGGGAGAGAATTCCAGTGGCAGTTAGGCCAACAATAGAAGGTGATTTTCTCTATTATCTCAAAGCTCTAAATTCTGATATTTCTATGTTTATTCAGTCCATGGGAGGCATAACTATCCCTATGGCTTATAACATTGCCATTAGGGCTGAAAATTGTTTGATCCAAGCTGGCAAACTAGCCCCTAGACCTCCCATGCCATTGTTTCCAAGTTTAGAGAGTCCAAATACCAATCAAGCACCTAATTTGGCTCCTTCTCTCACTCCTAGAAATCAGAGTTCAAATGAAGCTTCTACTTCATCTCCAAGTGCCCCAAATGAGCTTCAAGAAGTCATGAAGCAACTGCAAAACCTAGGCAACGAGCTGGTTACTCTCAAGAGGCAACAAGCCCAAGGTTTTAGACCTTCTTACCAGCCCCAAGCTCAGCCTAACAGGCAGTCATACCAACCACAAAGACCACCTAATCCAGCTACAAATATGAATCAAACAAGGCCTCCTGCCAATAGACCATTTCAGCCCTACAATCCAAATGCCATATCTGCCTCTAAGGCATTGGTGCCAACACAAAACAACATTGCTCAGGAGTATGACTGGTGTTTTCCATGCAATGAACCTCATAACCAATCCATGTGCTTCAATAGTGCTTTGAATCAAGCATTAATGGTGACAACTACTGGCGTGGAGGGTGAGGGCAGTCAAGGAAACAACCAACAACAAGAAACATTCCAACAGCAATCAGCTCCAAATGACACCATGTTGGTAAATTGGCAAGCAGAGGATTTTTGTGGCATGAATCAAACGGTCTCTCAAGGTGTGGCAGCCAACACAAGGTCAAAAAGAAGGAATTTGGGTGAAGAACAGCCATTAGCTCCAACTAATCTACAACCCTCTATGGCTCCACAAATGGTTGGCAAACAAAATCCAGTTGTAAATGCACAAGGACAGCCAAGAACAGCTCCTAGGCCAACTCAAATACCAGTTATTGCTGCCCACGTGCAAGGAGTGAATGTACAAGCAAAGGGACATCAAAGAGATCCTTCATCACCATTCAGTATCATTGATCAGATGAAGAAGACAAATGTTAATATATCAATGTGGGAATCCCTATCTATCCCAGGCCAAAGAGACTTGTTACAAGCTGCCATGAAGGACTGGCCAACTTCGAATCAACAAGTTCAGATGCAAGAGAAAGTGCTCACAAATGTTGCCCAGCCTGAGGGAAATCATGGAGGACAGCAAGGTAAAATGTTGAAGCCCCCTCCTTTCTATGTTTCATTAATCATTGGAAATCAGTTAGTGCACAATTGCATGATAGATTCCGGGGCAAGTAGCTCAGTGATGCCTAAACAAATAGTTGATCAGCTAGGGCTCTAGTATGAAACCATATCCAAAGGGGTAGTGCAGCTGGATGGGACAGCAGTAACAACAGTTGGGGTGATTAGAAACTTGAGTCTTACCTTGCATGCATGTCCAAATGTTGTTGTTTTACAAGATGTATCAGTCATAGACCTTCCACCACTCTTTGCCCTATGCTTGTCAAGGGACTTCACAGCCAAGATTGGGGGATATTTGTCTGCTGATTGGTCACACATGTTGTTTAAAACGAGGTATGGAACTAAGGCTACAATCAGGTCTGAACCTATTGCAAACTTCCACATTGAGCCTTACACTCCAAGTCAGATCAACGCCAATTGTTCAGCATTTGATCAAAAAGACCACCCAAGCACCGATGAAGCTGACACCAAGGTTGGAAGCATCCCAGATCTAACTCTTGATGAATGGGCAAACAAGGTACATGCTTTTGATCCTTATCAAGAAGTGGAAGAATCTGAGCTAGGGGTCTATTGCATACACGAAGAAAATCATCCTATTCCTAGCATCACCAAGCCAAACCACAAGGAATACAATGAGGTATGACAGCTGTTTTTTGATGGATCAAGGAGTAGACAAGGTGCAGGAGGTGGAGCTATGCTTGTTTCACCTCAAGCAGTAAAGTACTATTCAGCTTTTAGATTTCAGTTTGCATGCTCCAATAACACTGCTGAATATGAAGCCTTAGTGCAAGGGATGCATTGGGCAATCAAGAAGAAAATAAAGAACTCGCAAGTCTTTGGTGATAGTGAATTGATTGTAAATCAGGTCAAGGGACAGCATGTTGCCAAGAATGATCTACTCAGGTGCTACAACAACAAGGTGTGGGACCTCATGGAAGATTTTGAGGGTTTTGACATCAAATCCATTACTAGGAAAGAGAATCAAGCTGCTGACAGGTGTTGTCTACTCAAAATTCCCCTCTCTAACAAGAACAAATTTTGAAAATTTTGAGTCTAAGTGCTTTTTCTGAGGTACCTAAGTCGTAAAATTGAAGAAATCCAAGTATTGGGCCTTTCTTGCATGTATTTCGGGCCTGTCGGACATTTTTGTCCCGACTGTCCCAAGTTCCAAAGTGCAAGTTGTTCCCCGACCGGCCGAAATCCCCGAAATTGTCCTATCTTCGGGCCCGTCGGAAGTTTTTGTTCCATGTGTCCCGAAAGCTTTTGTGCAAGTCATTCCAATTTCGGCCGAACCATCCGAACCGCGTACTTCGCACCTTTTTGTCCCAAATATCCCAAAGTCAAAAGTACGAGCTTTCCCTTTTTCGGCCGAAGCTTCCTAGTCGCGTACTCCGGAACTTTCTGTTCCAAAAGTCCCAAGTCCCAAACGGGCCTGCTGTTCCAATTTCAGCCGAAATGCCCGAACCGCGTACCTCGCGCATTTTCGTCCCAATTGTTCCAAAAGCTTTTGTGCATTCTCTCTCCATTTCGCCCGAGCCGCGTGTTTCGCGCATTCGCGTCTCACATGTCCCAAGCGTGCCTAGTATCATCCATACTTAGTTTTTCCTGCTCACTCCGAGTATAGCGCTTTTCAAGTTGGTGGTTGTGTAATTAAATGCGCATTGAATTCACTCCGCTCCCCAAATGGCTATATAATGAACATTTCCCCTTTGCATTTTCTCACATCTTCCTTGCTATCCTTTGCTCAAACCCTTGCCGCTTACAAACTTGCGCACGTTTCTCTACTTCTGTAATTCCATTCCAAGTCTAGTTTGCAACCTTGTTCCCCTGAAACTATCGACATGAAGATCAAATTTCAAGGACAAGAACAGATTTCTCCACTCGAGTCTGCTATAAGCAAAATTGGAGATAGCGAGGCCCGACATCTCGATTTCGGCGATTTTTGGCCAAGGATGGAAGAGGCAAATCCCTCACCGATGGCTCAGACAATTTATGACAGTGGTTTGGCGTACGCTGGAGGATTCCCAATTTCAGTACAGTGTGCTGATACAGTGCTTGCATGCGGAGCTCACTTCGACCCCGCCTCAAGTGAATTGAAAAACGTACATGGGGAGCTCATCGCCAAGCTAGACGCTGCCGCCATTAGTGCCGCTCTGAGGATCTCGGAATTGGACAATGCCATAGTTGTTTCCCAAGTCCAAGCGCAAGCCATGTTCGATCAAGACAGTGACAAGTACAGAGCACGAGTGGCGAAGTCCTGGCTAAAAAACCCTAAGAAGGGAGCTTCCCGCCTCACCAAAACCCTCATCCGAGCAGACTTCAACGAAGAACTGTCAGATTTCATAATACTGCTGGCTCGGGTCATGGGTTTGCCTTCCACCAGCGAGTTCCATTTCTGGATGTGCCCGCTCATCAGTATGGTGTGTGAGGGTACACAAAATATCAACTGGGCTGAGATCATCAGCATGAATCTCACGGAGCAGCTATCCAACGTACTGCAAACAAAGAAGTTTTTCATGACTTCGTATCTGATGTATACTCTAGCAGCATCAAGGCAATGGTTTGGATTCTCATATATAGATGCCCACAAAGGCAACCCAGTGTACACCTATTGCCCGCAGTTTACCTTGGAGACCAGCAACCGCAATTTTAGAAGGGTTAATGATGCTTTCACTATGTACGTGGTCCGATTGCTCGAGGGTGACACCGCCAGGAGGTTTTCAGATGAAGCCATAAACTTGATATCACGGTATGGGGCCTACTTCATCCAATTCAGGAAGTTCTCATACATCAGGCTTGCTGGTTATGAGGGTACTCCCCTACGGCTTCCCATGTTCTGCAATGACAAGATGGCCTTGATCGAAATATGTAGGCAACTGGACAAGTTGCACAGAACTTGCAGAGACAAGAAGATTTCTGGCTTGCACTTTCCCATCTCTCTGGGAAATTACACGTGTAAAACAGCCCTGGATGCCCAGAATATAGAGAGAACTTTGCTCCCTGTCACCGTTCATTTCTTCAAGCCAAGAACCTGCTTTGACTTGAATAAGTTTATTGAACAGAATATCAAGATAGTCTATCACCATGTGGCAGATACAGAAGACTACTGGGCTGACTGTGCAGATGACTTTGAGGCCAGAAGAAGGCATTATGGCAGGTTCTCCTTACAATTGATTCAAGAACTCGGTCTGTACCAAGTTCCTGAAGGCCTCGAAGATGATAATTCTGAGCTATACTCATATGAGTATGAAAATGTGATCAAGCACACCCCTCTGGAGGACCTGGATTGGAACAGAAAAGAGAGGGATGATTTGGCTGAAATCCTTGCTCCAGTCTTAGTCAGGACTAAGGTCTGGTTCAATAAGAAGGTCCGAGAATTTAGGAGGCGCTCGGGAGAATCCTCCTCCAAGGATGCCGAAACACCAATAAGAGAAGCACCAGTTCCAAGGTCCGAAACACCAAATAAAACCTCTCCTACCTCAGCAGCTCAGGGACCTGTGGAATCTACTCGTTCTCCATCCACTCAGGTATATAAGAAGAAGCTCAAGGAAGTAAAGAAGGAACCGGTGGAAAGAGACCTTCAGGATAAACAGGCAGAATTGCCTATTGGACCAGAGAACATCATCATTCTCAGTGAAAGTGAAGAGAGTGAGAGGCCAAATCCTACAAATGTTCCTGAGGACCCAACAGATAAAGACAAGGAGGTCCAGAGCACTGAACTTCCACGTGCTATTGATTCTTCTACTGCCATTGTCTCCAGTGCTCCTTTCACATCCCAGCTTGAGTCAACAGCTGCACAGACCTTGAGTGTCATGAGCTCCCTGTCTCTTGGTCCCCTTGCTTCTCCTGCAGATTCTTCTTCCTCTTTTGCATGGGTGCAACCCTTGGTTGACAAAAGGAAGAGAAAACCATCCTCCCAAAACCTGGGACCAAATTTTGATGCTGTTGCGGCCATGTTGGGCACCATGCCTTCTCGTGCCAAGAAAGCAAGAACCACCTCCAGAATAGTATCTGATACTCGAGGTCAGCAATTCCTGGAGATTGCCAAGCCTACTATGGACAAATCAGAACAGGACTTGCAAGTATCTGACTTGGAGCTACTGAGAATCCCAATGGGATAGTCTACCCCTGAAGGCGAGATCCATAACCTCTAGGAAACAGTCACAAGAGTTATTGGGAGAGTGGAAAAAGGACAGCAAACTATCGAACAGCTGGAAGAGCAAGCCCGAGTCCTTGCAGGTTTCATCAAGTCTCTTCTATCTAAGGACAAAGTTTTGGATCCCACTCCTTTGACTGCTCTACCTCCTCCTGTAATGCTAAGCCAAGATGAAGTGCAAAGTATAAAAGATATGCACAAGTATTCTGTTTATGGCAGAGCTATCGAAGCCATGGTGGATGACATGCTTGTTGCTGGGTTAAACTTCATCGATGAAGCTTTCAAGCTCTATGAAAAGGTGAGTAATATGCAACTGAAGCTCTCCTCCACTATCAGTACCATGGACAAAGAACTCAAAATCTGGAGCAGTTGCATAGTAGACCTCCGCCTCATGGGACAAACAGATGAGAACATCCTAATGGCGAACAAGATTTTTGATGATGTCAAAGACAATTTATCAAAGTCTTGGGTCTACAGCGTGGAGTGGAAGATCAGAGTATTAGAAGAAGTTGTGGTAGAAATGAAGAACAGTTGGCAGAAGGGAGAAGCTTTCAAAGCACTGACAGTTGCTGCCTTCAAGGATATACATTGTCATCTTCAGGATGAAAACTCTGGTGCTTTCCTGTCCCTGCAAGAAATCAAAGCTCAGTTCAGAGATTTTGTCAAAAATGATCTGTTCAAGGAAAGCACCATCTCCAAAGAATATATGAAGGACATTTGCTCTCTTCAATATGCCATTAAAGAAGCAAATAAAGATTATCATACTCACGTCGAGTTTGATAAAGAGATGGAGAAGTGTCAAGGATTTTGGACTCAGTCTGCAGCCAACACGTCGGTTCCACGTGGCAGAGACATAGCCGAGGCTTTGAAGAAGTTCAGGCAGCGAATTCTGAAGACAGTGGGTCCCTCCCTGTAGCTGGCCACCTGTCTCCTCCTTCTTTCTTTCTTTTCTCTTCTTCCCATTCTTTTCGTATTCCTTGTAATTAGTTAGGATATTGCAACCGGCGATACTTAACTATTCTTTATTTAAAAGAAACGGTTACAAGACGTAACTGAATTGTAATCTATATAATGGCCTTTCCACGCCATTTTAGAAAGGAGGAAGAACTTGGCATACTCTCGAAATTGTAAATAAATCTTGAACGTATCAATACAAAAGGGCTTTCTATTCATTCTCTATCTAAATCTCTGTACCTCTGTGTTTTCCTTTAGTATTGTGAAGATTATTTTGTACCTAATTTGTTAGTCTCGCTGATTGCTTTTGCAAATACAGTGATCTTGCACAACCAAGAAAGAACTTTGTGTCTTTGAATTTAATCATATTTAGCTAATACAAATAATCTTGTTCCAAATTCCCTGCAACTTCGCACTCGTAAAGAATTATTCTGTTATCTATAATTCCAAACGTTTGCTATTCTGCTTATCTTCGTACCCTCTTTCCTCAGTCCTTTTGTAACTGATGATCTTTGTGGAAAACATTTTCGTGGTATCCAAGTTCAACCATAAAATAACGTTCTGTATATTTGTAAATAAGTTCGTGTCTGAATAAGGGAACCTCTCCCATTAAAGAGGAGGGACTTCTTGTCCCCTGACTGTTGTTCTTCTAAAAAGTCCTATTTGAAAACCAACAGTTTTTGGCGACTCCGCTGGGGAAAAAATCGCATTCCAGTACTATAATTTTTCGATCATCCTTTGATCTGGCGACTCCGCGTTTCACTCGAGGGAGAAGGGCCCTTGGTATCGAAGATTCTCAGTTTCAGCTTTTGGAGCAACAGGGTTTTCCTTTCCCTTCAGATAGAAGAACTCGTTCAATGAGCACTCCACCTGTTCGAGAAAGAAGTCCTACGTGTGGCGTTCCTTCAGAGCCGGCTAGTCCTAATCTACAAGCTTTAATCCTTGCTGGTGTTACAGTTCCCCTCCGAACCGTATTTCCAAGAAGAATGGCACAAGTACCATGGGGTCAATGTGTCGGGCCCCTGGCCCTCACTCAGCCTTTGCATGAGTTACCTAGAGGTAACCAAAAGAACTTCCCCAAATTCAAAGGCGACGGCAAAGTGCACCCTGATGAACATATTGCAGCCTTCATAGTTGCGTGTGGAGTCTTGGGGGTTGAACATGAAGACGTCTCAGTAAGACTGTTCGTCGAGACGTTACAGGACAATGCTGCTGACTGGTTCTATCACCTTCCGGCTGGTGCCATCATCGATTGGAATACCATGAGAACTCAGTTCGAAAGCCGTTTCAAGCCGGCAGAAGATGTGCATGCACTGCTTGCCCAGATTTCTCAAATAAAGAAAGATCCATCGGAACCCATGAGAGAGTTTGTGGCTCGATTCAACAGACTGATCAACAAAATTCCTGTGAATACTCGGCCGGTTGATCAAATCCAAAAATGTTTCTTTTTGAATGCCCAAACGCCTAAAGTCAGTTATGCTCTAAGAAGGGCTAATCTTGGAACGTTAATACTGGATCAAGAACTGGCTGTTAGTGTCGAGGATGACCTAATCATGTCAGGGAAGTTGAAGAGAGATCCTCCCAAATCTAAATCTGCTGCTTCTTCATCTTCCACCTCTGGACCCAATACTGATCCATTAGTCCAGAAACTTGCAAATGATCTGGTAGCTATAAAGAAACAATTAGCTCAGCATGCACCGTATGCAGATGTTCCGAGAAGAAATTTTCAACCCAGAAACCGTTTGCCAGCTCCCCACACAATATTGGCACTTGAAGGACCTCCCGTCAAAGTTCCTGTGAATGCAACTTGCGAGGTCGAAGAACCAAAAGATGATAATGAAGCTTGTGAGGAGTTCCTGGAGGAATTTGATGATGAGGCAGAAGAACCCGAGGGATCTCGAGTCAATTTCTTTACCACTGAAGGCATTGATGATGCAGATGACTATGATGAAGTGGTAGCAGATATGAACAGTGAATCCTTCGCTGTCATGACTCGGGAACAGACACATCAGAGGGAAAAGGTGACACAACCCCTGAAGAAGTCCAAAGAGCAGCCTGCAACTATTCCTGTAATTTCCAGAAGAGGATCTCCTATTCCTACCTCATCTGCACCAAAGGTAAGTACTGCCAATCCTGCCCCCAAAGTTGCTTCTTCTTCTTTTTCTCCTAGGGTTGATAAGCCTAAGATTCCAAATGATGATGGACCATCCACCTCTGGATCCTTTGACATTGTAGATCATCTAAAAGGACCAAAGTTCAAATTTCAGAGGCTGAATATTACCAAACCCATCCAAAAGCTTTTGCCAAGATGATCCAATTTGTAAATTCCCATTCCAAGACCACCTCCAAAGGCCTTTTTCCCACACCTCCTTCTGCACCACAGCCCAGTCTAGTAGCTGCTGTCACCTCACCTGGTGACAAGATCAAGCCTTTCTATGTAACACTCCTTATAGCTGGCCACAGGCTCAGTAACTGTGTCATAGATTCCGGAGCCTCAGATAATGTGATGCCCGCCAAAGTAGCTCATGCTTTAGGCTTGACCCTTACTCGTACTTATGGATCTTGCTACTCCATGGAAAGTGAGGAAGTACCTTTGGTGGGAAGGATTAAAGATGCACAAGTGGCTTTTACTGCTTTACCTGAGAAGAAGGTCTTGGCTACCATACTAGTAGCAGACATTCCTCCTTCCTATGGAATGTTGCTAAGCAGAAACTTCTGTAAAGATGTGGGCGGAGAGATTCAAATGGATTGGTCACACGCTCTCATACCTGTCAATGGACAAATGAAGAAGCTACTACCTGAGAAGCAGTCTGAGTACATTGTGCAGAAGACAGATGATCCCAAGGCACAAATACTCTATGAGGACAGGGGCCATGGTAATTACATGATTTTGTCCCCTAATGAAATCCGACCCTGCAAAATATCACCTAAAGATCCCAATGGTGTCTGGATTTTAGAATTCGATGGCAGTTGTTCCTCGGCTGGCTCTGGAGCTGGTGTTCTGCTAATATCACCTGAAGGATGCCTGCACCCCTTTTCATTTAAATTGCAGTTCGAGAACACTAACAACACAGCAGAGTATGAGGCTCTCATCCTTGGACTGCAAGTGGCCAAAGAACGAGGTGTAAAAAATATTTTGGCTCGTGGTGATGCAGAGCTGATTGTGAAGCAAGTCAGAAGCCTGTTTCAGGTAAAGAACGGGAGGCTGAAGCATTATCGGAATCAGGTTTGGGATTCAATTGAATTCCTTGATGCCTTCTCCATTGAAGCAATTCCCAGAGAAAAGAACAGCAGAGCTGATTCATTGGCTGTCTCAGGGTCACTATTGATTCCTCATCCTGAATTCTCTCAGGATAAGTTCACTATTGAGATGGTCCACCGACCTAGTGTCCCTGACAATACTAATAACTGGCAAGTCTTCAACGACGACCAGCATTTGCTTTCCTTCCTGGAGCTCAAGGGCAATTTTGAACAACTGTATTTCAAAGGAAGTGACAACCTGCCTCGTGAGAGCATGTCTTCTGACCAAGCCGTCACCCAAGGAGAAGAAACTGATCAGGAAGGGTGCATTAAGCTCAAAGGAAATAAGATTCCCAAAGGTTTGGTGAGTTTGGAGGAGTTGTTTGATAAACATGACAGATACGTGAGATCTAAAGTTTCCACTGGACCTCAGCAATCAGCTGAGTATGATAAAATTGATATTGGGAGTTCTGATGGCCCGAAGCTGGTAAATATCGGGAAGTGTTGCACATCAGATGAAAGGAGAAGAGCAATTGACCTTCTAAGGAAGTATAAGGATGTGCTTGCTTATTCTTATGAAGATTTAAAAGCCTTCAAGCCAAAAGAAATGCAGCACTCTATCCCTCTCAAGCCAGGAATCAAGCCTTTCAAGCAGAAGCAGAGGCAGTACAACCCAAAGATAGCTGACACCATATTTCAGGAGATTCAGAAACTGCTAAAGGCTAAAATCATCTTCCCCATTCACCATTCGACTTGGATTGCAAACATTGTACCTGTTAGGAAGAAGAATGGTGAGATCCGCATCTGTGTTGATTTCAGGAACCTGAATCAGGCCTCTCTGAAAGATAACTACCCTCTGCCTATGATGGATCAGATTTTGCAAGCGGTAACAGGCTCTGAGATGTTATCTATGCTTGATGGCTTTTCTGGATACAATCAGGTAGAGGTTGATACTGCTGATCAACATAAGACAGCCTTCACAACTCCTTGGGGTACCTTTGCCTACAAGAGAATGCCTTTTGGGCTGATTAATGCCGGTGCCACTTTCCAGAGAGCTATGGATCTGGATTTTGGAAGTTTGAAAGGAAAATGTATAGTCATATACCTTGATGACCTGACAGTGTTCTCAAAGACGAGAGCGGATCACTTCGCCCACTTGGAAACAGTTCTGCAAAGATGCCGAGAGCATGGGATTTCCTTAAATCCTAAAAAATCTGTCTTCTGTGTTACAGAGGGAAAGCTATTAGGACACATTGTCTCAAAGGATGGCATCAAGATTGATCCTGAATGAGTTCAAGCCATCCAACAGATTCCTCTCCCTACTAGTAAAAAAGGCGTGCATTCCTTTTTCGGTAAGATCAATTTTCTAAGAAGATTCATCCCTGATTTTGCTTAATTAACTTTGAATATTTCTCAGATGATGAAAGGAAAGCAAGCATTTGGTTGGTCTTCTGAAGGAAAGGAATCCTTTGAGGGTATAAAGAAAGCTATTGCTAAAACTCCAGTTTTGGCCTGCCCTGATTTCAGCAAGGATTTCATTATCTACTGCTACGCTACAGATAGTACTCTGGCTGCTGTCTTAACCCAGGAGGATTCTGATAAACATGAGCTGCCAATTGCCTTCATGAGCTATATCCTGAAGAACCATGAGCTAAAGTACACCATGATGGAGAAGCATGCCTTTGCAGTAGTCAAAGCTGTCAAGCAGTTCCGTTTCTATATCCTCAACTCTCACTCTACGGTGCTGGTCCCAGATATGACTGTAAAGTCAATTCTCACGCAACAAGAATTTGGATCCAAGAGGGGAAACTGGGTGGCTAAGGTCCAGGAGTATGACCTTGATATCAAGCCAACCAAGCTGGTTCGGGGAAAAGGTCTTTGCGAGCTCATTGCTGAAGGAGCCCAACATGAGTTATTGGAGAAGAAAGCTGACCTTCCTACTGTTCTGTTCCTGAGTTCAGTTGATGAATGGTATGCTGACATCGCCCATTTTCTCACCTACGGGGAATGCCCCTCTCATTTAACTGCTAAAGAAAAGAGGACTGTTAAATTGAGATCAGCACAATATGTATTGTGGGAAAATGCCTTGTTCAAGCGTGGTTTGGATGGGAGATTTCTGAAGTGTGTAGACAAGGAACAACAGAGAAAGTTGCTCTCAGATTTTCATGATCAGGCATGTGGAGGGCACTATTCATCAACAGTCACAGCTCATAAGATACTCCGTGGAGGGTATTACTGGCCTTCCTTGTTCAAAGATGCATCCAAGTGGGTGGGATAAATGTGAGGCCTGTCAGACTTTCGTGGGAAGACCTAAATTGGCTTCTTTGCCTCTCAAACCAGTTGTGATTGAGGAACCATTCCAACAGTGGGGTCTAGACTTCATTGGTGCACTCAACCCTGTTTCTAGCGCTGGACACACTCATGTGCTAACTGCTACTGACTACTTCACCAAATGGGTGGAAGCTATTCCAGTCAAGAGCACCACTTCTGAAGTAGTATGCAACTTCATCAAAGAGAACATCTTGGTTAGGTATGGTGTACCTAACAAGATTGTAACAGATAATGCCTCAAACTTCTCCTCAACTGAGATAATGGATTTCTGCTACGGGTATGGCATCTCTCTGGCTCATTCTTCAGATTATTATCCCCAGGGAAATGGACAAGCAGAATCTACCAACAAGAATCTGGTGACTATCATAAGGAAGTTGGTCAATGAATCTCAGAGAAACTGGCATAAGAAACTTTACGATGCTCTTGGGCAGACAGGATCACACCTAAAAGAGCCATTGGAATGTCCCCCTTTCAAGTAGTGTATGGAAGTAGAGGCTCAATTGCCAATGATAGTGGAACTACCAGCCTTGCACCTGATGAAGGCCATTGAAGACACTAGTTTCAGTGATGCCCTGGACAAAAGGATCATGTACCTGCACAAACTGAACGAGGATAGATCGGAGGTTGCTGACAGAATATCTGCCCACCAGCAGAAGGTGAAGATTCTGTTTGATAAGAAAGCTAGGAGCAGAGAGTTCCAAGTTGGTGATACCGTGCTGTTGTGGGACAAAAGACATGAACCTCGTGGTAGCCATGGAAAATTTGATTCTCTGTGGCTTTGGACCTTTCAAGATAAGACACTTTGCTGGTAAGAACTCTTTCTATCTTGATTACATGGATGGTTCCCCCCTCCCACTTCCTTATAGTGGGCAGTATTTGAAGTTGTTCAAGTCCTAGGTGACTAGGGAGTCCCTTTGTATATTATGTACAGTGTTTCTGTTTTTCTGCTCTTTTGGTGTGTTTCCCTTCTGTTGTTGTGTGTGTTGCCCTTGTATTGGTTTTTCCTTGACTCCTTTTGCCCAATGGATAAGGCACTGGTCTACTTCACCAAGTTTGTCTAAGTTCTTGCCTTTTTTTCATTCAGTGAATTTATGCCAAGTCATCCCCAGAAGGAGCCAGCTGTTGTCTACTCAAAATTCCCCTCTCTAACAAGAACAAATTTTGAAAATTTTGAGTCTAAGTGCTTTTTTCTGAGGGTACCTAAGTCGTAAAATTGAAGAAATCCAAGTATTTGGCCTTTCTTGCATGTATTTTGGGCCTGTCGGACATTTTTGTCCCGACTGTCCCAAGTTCCAAAGTGCAAGTTGTTCCCCGACCGGCTGAATGAATCCCCGAAATTGTCCTATCTTCGGGCCCGTCGGAAGTTTTTTGTTCCATGTGTCCCGAAAGCTTTTGTGCAAGTCATTCCAATTTCGGCCCGAACCATCCGAACCGCGTACTTCGCACCTTTTTGTCCCAAATATCCCAAAGTCAAAAGTACGAGCTTTCCCTTTTTCGCGCTGAAGCTTCCTAGTCGCGTACTCCGAAACTTTCTGTTCAAAAGTCCCAAGTCCCAAACGGGCCTGCTGTTCCAATTTCGGCCGAAATGCCGAACCGCGTACCTCGCGCATTTTCGTCCCAATTGTTCCAAAAGCTTTTGTGCATTCTCTCTCCATTTCGCCCGAGCCGCGTGTTTCGCGCATTCGCGTCTCACATGTCCCAAGCGTGCCTAGTATCATCCATACTTAGTTTTTCCTGCTCACTCCGAGTATAGCGCTTTTCAAGTTGGTGGTTGTGTAATTAAATGCGCATTGAATTCACTCCGCTCCCCAACGGCTATATAATGAACATTTCCCCTTTGCATTTTCTCACATCTTCCTTGCTATCCTTTGCTCAAACCCTTGCCGCTTACAAACTTGCGCACGTTTCTCTGCTTCTGTAATTCCATTCCAAGTCTAGTTTGCAACCTTGTTCCCCTGAAACTATCGACATGAAGATCAAATTTCAAGGACAAGAACAGATTCTCCACTCGAGTCTGCTGTAAGCAACATTGGAGATAGCGAGGCCCGACATCTCGATTTCGGCAATTTTTGGGCAAGGATGGAAGATGCAAATCCCTCACCGATGGCTCAGACAATTTATGACAGTGGTTTGGCGTACGCTGGATGATTCCCAATTTCAGTACAGTGTGCTGATAC
This sequence comes from Taxus chinensis, assembly GCA_019776745.2. NCBI lineage: Eukaryota > Viridiplantae > Streptophyta > Pinopsida > Cupressales > Taxaceae > Taxus > Taxus chinensis. Next base: position 651,139,218 of record CM034156.1, read on the forward strand.
AGTGCTTGCATGCGGAGCTCACTTCGACCCCACCTCAAGTGAATTGAAAAACGTACATGGGGAGCTCATCGCCAAGCTAGACGCTGCCGCCATTGGTGCCGCTCTGAGGATCCCGGAATTGGACAATGCCATAGTTGTTTCCCAAGTCCAAGCGCAAGCCATGTTCGATCAAGACAGAGTGACAAGTACAGAGCACGAGTGGCGAAAGTCCTGGCTAAAAAACCCTAAGAAGGGAGCTTCCCGCCTCACCAAAACCCTCATCGAGTAGACTTCAACGAAGAACTGTCAGATTTCATAATACTGCTGGCTCGGGTCATGGGTTTTGCCTTTCCACCAGCGAGTTCCATTTCTGGATGTGCCCGCTCATCAGTATGGTGTGCGAGGGTACACAAAATATCAACTGGGCTGAGATCATCAGCATGAATCTGACGGAGAGTAGTAGCTATCCAACGTACTGCAAACAAAGAAGTTTTTCATGACTTCATATCTGATGTATACTCTAGCAGCATCAAGGCAATGGTTTGGATTCTCTATATATAGATGCCCACAAAGGCAACCCAGTGTACACCTATTGCCCGCAGTTTACCTTGGAGACCAGCAACCACAATTTCAGAAGGGTTCATGATGCTTTCACTATGTACGTGGTCCGATTGCTCGAGGGTGACACCGCCAGGAGGTTTTCAGATGAAGCCATGAACTTGATATCACGGTTGGGGCCTTACTTCATCAATTCGGAAGTTCTTCATAATCGGCTTGCTGGTTATGAGGGTTACTCCCTACGGCTTCCCATGTTCTGCCAAATGACAGATGCTTGATCGAAAATCTGCAGGAACGGGACAAGTTGCACAGAACTGCAGAGACAAGAAGATTTTGCTTGAACTTTCCCATCTCTCTGGGAAATTACACGTGTAAAACGCCCTGGATCGCCCAGAATTATAGAGAGGAAATGTGGTCCTGTCACCGCATTTCTCAAGACAAGAACTGCTGTGACTGAAGAAGTGTATTGAAAGAATATCAGAATAGTCTATCACCATGTGCCATAAGAAGATACTGGCAGGAAATTCCTTGCCATCCACGCCCCGTCTTTCATCTAGCTCCTCTCCCCTCACCCTCATCATATCCCCCACCATAACTCGTTTTCAGTCGATTAACCCCACCCCCCAATTATTCTCCTTCACTCACACCCCCCACCCACCCCACTCAGCCTCCTATTCTTTGGCAGCCAGTCGTAGTTGCCCTGCTCCAGAACGCCTCCTCTTTTCAATCCGGTTCTGAAGGTCTCGCCTTTTTCTGAGGAAACCTACACCGAAGGTCGACTTTTCACGGCCGCACTTCTTCCGCCTGTGACTCACCACCTTAGTGCATATCTCCCTCGTCTCACTCCACGAAGAAAGCCCCACATTCTGTGATTATTACTCAATGGCATTCTTTAATTACAACCTCCACGTATCCACCACCTAAGTCAAGCCTTAATATTTAGCTAAAATCTGTAGACCATACCTCTGAGTAGATTACGACCAAGCACTTATATCCCGCTCTGGAATGACTATTGCTCTCGTTTCAAGTCGTCCACCCTGTGTTCAATCTTTATATAACTCGCTCCCTTCGTCCCCATATCATCAATTACTATCCCATCTCTCCTCTAGCTTTATCCTAATCTTTCCCTTTCTTCAACGCCCGATATCTCCCCCCAATTTCCCCGATTCCGCCTTTTGGCACCGACATCCACCCTCCGAGTACTTTCTTAATCCGTTGCTCCCTCACCCCGATAGGACTGTGAGGTGCCCTCAAAGTATGCCCAATTTTTATTAATCACCTCAAACGGATGAACGCGTGACGTAACGCAGTCACACATTCCTCTTCTTGAAACTGAATTTGATACTGCGACTCCCTATTCCTTCCGGCTTACCGTCTCTTCCGTTATTGGCACGTTTTGCTTTTTAATTGTCATTGTCCTGCTGCGTCTCTATCTTCTACCGTCTCCGGCTGTGCGAGGAGGAGGGGACAAAAAAGGGGCAGGCAGACGGGGACGACGCCCCCCCCCCCCCTTCACAGCCACACCCTTATTTTTTTCTTCTTTTTTTTGCTCCTCTGCCCGTTCGGGCGGGCCGGTGGGCAGAGGCGGCCGCGGTTGCCCCCCCCCCGGCCCCCGTGGCGGGTGGCCCGCTTGCGCCGGCGACCATCGGCCGCGGACGACGCGGCAGCCCGGAACAGGATCGGGACCGAAAGCAGGCACCAGGGAGGAGAGGCGCGTGACCGCGGGCCCCCGCGCGTCGGATTCGCATCGGCTTCTTCCTGCTCGCTGGTCTTCCTTCCCATTTCTCTGCCTCCTCTCCTGTCCGAAGGGCGGCGGGCGGTGGGTCTCGCCCCCCCCCGCCCCGGTCGCCCCCCGCCGCTGCCCTCGCCTCCGATCTGCAGAAGCGCCGCCGGGCCCCGATGCGGCTGCCCTCGCGCGCGAGCGGGAGCGTCCGGAGATACATCTAAGTCTAAGAGCAAGCACGGCGTCGCGCCCCGCACCTCCGCAAGCGGGCTCGCGCACCCGCCGCAGTGAGGACCCACTAGAGGAAGCGCGGCCGTGGGCCGGAGACTTGGCCCCGGAGGGGGCCGGGCCGGCGGCGCTGGGGTCGCCGCGGGCGGGCCCTCCGGAGCCCCGCCGCCGAGAGCCCGGCTGGGGGCGCCTCCGACGGCACCTGGCGCCGCGTGCTGTCGCGGCTAGGACCGGTCCTCCGAAGCCGGCCAGGCAGGCCCCGGCTCGGGGCTGGGAGAGGGAGGCACACGCAGAGAGGGACCAGGGGCGGGGGCGGCGCCGGCCGCGACGGGGCGAGCAACGCCCGGGTGACAGTAGGGGGCGCTCTGCGGGCGCGTGCAGCGAGAGACGGAGCGAGAGGACGCCGTTCCGCCGGGAGCCGGGTGGCGGACCCGGGGCCCGCGGGAAGCAGGGAGGGGCCGAAGGGGCGCATGAGGACGTGGAGGGCCGCCCGCAGCGGAGCTACCGGACAGCCGAAGCGGTGGACTGGGGGCCGGGGCGGTAGCGAGTCGCGGGTTGCGCGAGGCAGCAGGGCTCCATGGCCACGCGGACGGAGAGAAAGGCCCACAAAGAAGGGACAGGGGGACGAAGGAAGAGAGAGGGTCAGAAGAGTACACCGCAGCAAGAAAGGAGCAGCGCACGGGGGACAAGATCGCCCGCAGCGCATCGCGCGAGGGCAGCCGGCCGGCGACGGCGAGGCCGGCTGCCAAGACAAGGAGCACTGCAGCGGCGCTCGCACAGAGGGAGAGCTCCGAGCGGGACTGAGAGACGTACGGACGCCACAGGGGGGGGAGGTGGCACCGAGCCACACCCGGGCGTGGACGTAGATGCAACTGAGCAGGGGGAGGAGGGCCGCGTGGCCGCCCGAACGGGACCACGGCTAGGCCGCCGACTAACGAATCGGTAAAAACCACGGCCATAAGCGAGGCGAGCCTGGCGGAGTCGGCCGCCGAGCCTGAGCCCGTGGCCGCGGTGAGAGACGGGCCCGGCCGAAGACGCCAGAGGGGGCGAAGGCCCGAAACCCAGAGATGCCGAGCGTCGAGCGCAGAGGAAGGAGGCGCATGGGAGTGAAGGACGAGTCGAGCCGCCCGGACGCCCCGATGATTGGTGGCACACGGTACTAGCCGCAGCAGGCGGAACGAGCGACCCGCAGGGCGCGGTCTCGAGAGGCGGACGGATAATGGGGCGAGAGCGCAGCAGGCGGAGGAGCAGCAGGAGCGACCGAGAAGAAAGGACGGAAATGAGAAACGAGCACAGACCCGCAAGATACAAAAAAGAGGCAGAGGGGAAAGGAGCTGCGTAGGAGAACCGGGGAATAGATGGAGACAAGGAGATTTCAGAAACAAGACGGAGGAGTGTGCGGCACGTGGCAGCGGCGCAGAGCGCGGAACGAAAGAGAGGGCGGCGGGTGCGCGCCCCGACGCCGGCTGGGGAGAGGATTATAGAGGAGACAGGAGAGGGAACCAAGACGAAAGCGGGAAATCGTAGGTCGAGGGGACTGGGAGTAGAAGAATGGGGCAAGGGAAAGAAAAAGACCTTGACTTCTTTTAGCGAAAGAAGGATAAGAACTAGTCTCAAAAAGAGAAAGAGGCTGGTGAGGAAGAGCGCAAACTATAACAAAGCACAAAAAGCAGGTGACACGCGAGGAGGAGCAGAGCGAAGGAAACAAGCGACACGAGGGCGAGAGCGCTCGTGACTAGTAGCCGCTGACTAACCCGGTCCATATGGCGAGAAACAAAAGAAGAAGGTGGAGCCAGAAAGCGGGACTGACCCAGCGCAAAGATACTCCGGATTGTGGGAGATGAGACGCAACCGTCGCGAGGGCGAGGCGAGGGGCCGAAGGAGGGCGCAAAGCGAAGCTCGGAGGCTGCCGCGGGGGGGGCAACAGCCTGGTGCCGTCGGCGAAGCGCGGGGGGGCGCGCGGTCGGAAGTGAGGATACCGAAGAGCCAAGAATTCGCCACGCGCAGTAAGGCCAGCGGAAGCTGGGCCACGACAGCCCACTCAGCCCGGGCCTGGGCAAAAGGAAAAGATCCGACGAAGGGAAGTGAGGGTGAGCTGCCGAAGAATTGTTGAGAGAGCCGGATTCATAATGACATAACCTCTAAGATATGTCCTATAGAGCATAAAAGGCGAGAGACGAAGGCAGAGTGGCCACATAAGAGGCAAGAGAAGAGAAAAGAGCAGAGACGGAAAGACAGAGAAGAGAATAGAGAGAAAATGGAAACGGACCCCCGCAAGAAAAGCAACGATAAGAGCGAGAGCAGAGAGAGAGATAGCGGAGCAAAGCATGAAGAAAAAACAAGCGGTAGCAGAGAGGACTGAATGGAGGTTGGGAGTTGAAGAGAAAGTGGCGAAGCAGGTAAAAAATGGAAAAGAGAGCAGACGGGAAAGAATAAAATGAAGGAGTGGAAGAGTAGACACAGCGAGGCATAGGCATGACGAGCAGTACAGTAATCTTACTTTTAACCACATACGCCTCTTCATCCTTCTACACTAACAGACGGACGCATGCAAGCCAAACATAACGGTTAGAGCCAAGTGGGAAACCAAGCTAACCCACTTCACCACCCACTCCGCCACCACCATAGACCCAAAAGCGCGGCGAAAACCCAAACAGAAAAAGACAACAGGAGATAACAATCACAATCGGATATAACACCACGACCCCCCCCAGGACGGAAAACGCCGACAAAAGAGAACCGAGACCCACCCATAAACGAAACATGCTTACGCCCGACAATAAGAAGACAAAACCAAGATCAACCCACAAGGATTGTTTACATCATGGCAACGACAAAAGGACAGACCCAAACTAAAGTAAATTGGAAAAAAGCTAAAAGAACTGCATTGATAGAGAACGAGGAAAGAGAGACAATGAAGACAACCGAGGGGAGCAAACACAAGGAGCACTAAAGACAAGTGAAGACGAGAGCGATACGCCAAAGTTGAAAAAAACCGCGAGATCGAGAAAGGCGAGACAGGCTTCCCCTTTAATAAAAGCCTCAAGCACCGCAATAGCCCTAGATGAACACAATCACAGATATCACCCCGAGTAAACAAAAAAGCTACCTAAAAGGAATAAGAAATCAAAGCAAAAAAAAAGGAAGCAACCCAACCCAGCACAGGCAACAACACACTGGCCTAGTAGAAAACAAGGCATCACTGGTATTCTGACGGAAAGACACGATAGTAAATCGCCGGAATACGACAACAAAACACGGAACCATGGTCGGCTCACTGATGGGCTAAGTACCACCTCCCCGAACTTATAGAAAAGCCATGCAACGCACCAACAGAACCTTGGCCTCCCAGACCGCGAAGGTCTGGCAAAGCGAAAGTCTCCCACCCGGAATGGCCAAAATCCTCCTCCAAGGATGCCGAAAACACAATAAGAGAAAGCACCCAGGTCCAAGGTCCGAAAAACCAAAGGAAAACCTACTCCTGCCTAAGCAGCCAGGGGACCTGTGGAATCTACTCCTTCTCCATCACTCAGGTATATAAGAAGAAGAGCAAGGAAGTACAGAAGGAAACGGTTTGGAAGTGGAAAGAGACCTTAAGGCGAAACAGGCAGACAGAACAGGAATTGCCCTATTGGACCAGAGAACATCATCATTTATCAGTGAAAGTGAAGAGAGTGAGCAGAGGGCCAACTTCCTACAAATGTCTAGGAACCAAACAGATAAAGACAAGAGGGAGGTCCAGAGCACTGGACTTCCACGTGCTATTGATCTTCTACTGCCATTGTCTCCAGTGATCTTTCACATCACAGTTGAGTCAACAGCTAAAGGACCTGGAGGTCATGAGCTCCTGTCTCTTGGTCCCCTTGCTTCTCCTGCAGATTACTTCTTTCCTCTTTTTGCATGGGTGGCAAACCCTTGGTTGACAAAAGGAAGGAAAAACCATCCTCCCAAAACCTGGACCAAATTTTGGATGCTGTTGCAGGCCCGTTGGGCACCACACCTGTCTCGTGCCAAAGAAAAGCAAAGACACCACCCTCAGAATAGTATATGTTTATCCGAGGTCAAGCAATTCCTGGAGATTGCCACGCCTACTATGACAAAGTCAGAACGGACTTGCCAAGTATCTGACTTGGGAACAGTGACTGAGAAATCCAAATGGGAGAGTCATAACCCTGAAGGCGGAGATCCATAACCTACAGGAAAGCAGGAAACAGTCACAAGGGTTTATTGGGGAGAGTGGGAAAAAAGGACAGCAAACTATCGAAAGCTGGAAGAGCAAGGACCAAGTCCTTGCAGGTTTAATCAAGTCTCTTATATACAAGGACACACAAGTAAGTTTTGGAATCACCACCTCCTTTGCTGCTCTACATCCTCCTGTAATGACTAGCCAGATGAAGTCGCAAAGATAAAAAGATCTGGCACAAGATTTGTTTATGAAGGCTATCGAAAGCCATGGTGGAGACATGCTTGTTGTGGGTTAACCTTAATACGAGCGAAGCTTTCAAGCTCTATGAAAAGAGTGGAGTAAACCCATACGGCAAACTGAAAGAGCTCTCTTACACGTTCAGTACCCATGGACAAAAGAACTCAAAAAATCTGGAGCAGTTGCATGTAGACCTCCACCTCAGTGGGGGGGGAAAAAAACAGATGAGAACATCCTAATGGCGAACAGATTTTTGATGATGTCACAGACAAATTTCATCCCCAACCAAGTCTTAGGGTCACAGCGGCGAAACGTGGAAGATCAGAGTATTAGAATGAAGCTGGGTAGAAAAAACCTGAAAGAACAGATTGGCAGAAGGGAGAAGCTTTCAAAGCACTGACGTTGCTGCCTTCAAGGACTATACATTGTCATCTTTCGGATGAAAAACTCGGGATGCTACTTGTCCCTGCAGAAATCAAAAGATCAGTTCAGAGATTTTGTCAAAAATGATCTGTTAAGGGGAAAGCACCATCTCCAAAGAAAAGAGAGGACCATTTGCTCTTCTTTCAAGATGCCATTAAAGAAGGCCAAATAAGATTATCTATCAATCGCGTTGATAAAGAGATGGAGAAGTGTAAAGGACATTTGGACTCAAGTCTGCAGCAAAAACCCGTGGTTGCACACGTACGGCAGGGACATAGCCCAAGGATTTGAAGAAAAGTTCCAGGCAGTGAATTCTGAAGCACAGGGGACCCTCCCTGTAGCTGGACACCTGTCTCCTCATTCTTTCTTTAGTTTCTCTTCTTCCCATTATTTCGTATTCCTTGTATTGTAATTAGTTAGGATATTGCAAACGGCGATACTTAACTATTCTTTATTTAAAAGAAAGGTTACAAGACGTAACTGAATTGTATCTTATAATGGCCGTTCCACGCCATTTTTTTTCATTTTAGAAAGCAAGGAAGAAACTTTGGCATACTCTCGAAATTGTAAATAAGTCTTGAAGTATCAATACAAAAGGTCTTTCTATATTCATTCTCTATCTAAATCTCTGTTACCTCTGTTGTTTTCCTTTAATTATTGTGGAAGATTATTTTGTCCCCTAATTGTCTCTCGCTGATTGCGTTTGCAACTACGTGATCTTTGACACAACCCAGAAAGAACTTTGTGTCTTTGAATTTAATCTATTTAGCTTAATACAAAATAATAATCTTGTCCAGAATTCCCTGCAACTTCGCACTCGTAAGATTATTCGTGATTATAATTCCAAACGTTTGCTTATTTGACTTATCTTCGTACCTCTTGCCTCAGCCTTTGTACCTGATGATCTTGTGGAAAACATTTTGTGGTATCCAAGTTCAACCATAAAATAACGTTCTGTATATTTGTAAAAGTTCGTGTCTGAATAAGGGAAACCCTCCCATTAAAGAGGAGGGACTTCTTGTCCCCGACTGTTTGTTCTTCTAAAAACTCCTATTGAAAACAACAACAGGCTTGTAGAGTAGGGGAAGCCTTGGACATTGTGGAAAAGAAAGAATTCAAAAAGACAAGGTACACCAAACATCCCGTATTGTGAGGTCTTCAGATGACGATAACAATGTCAGTTGGCAAGGTGTTTGAGAATGACCAGCAAAATCATCCATTTCTTGCAAGAAGAAGCTGAGTTCTCATATAGAATCAAGAAAAGTTAGAACAACAGTATAGGTGACAGGGGTATAGCTGAGAAACTAACAAGGCTGCCCAAGGATTATCACTTGGAGTCCATTTTTAATCCCAATGAGTCAGTTTAGGAAGGAGAAAGCAAACATTAAGGTCAAGAGAGAGGACAGTATCCCATCTTGGTAGAAGAGAACAAACCATTGCAACTTGGAAAGATGACAACTGAACAAGAAAGGTTATGAGTTCTACAACGGGTCAAGAGTTCCCTAAGTGTTTTTTGGGAGCTAGAAGATTAAAGTTTCAATCCAACTTAGCTTAGCATACATGAATTGGATCAAATCACTAAGCATGTCAGGACAGAGAAGAACAAAGACCGACCAATCCACACATGGAGGCTCTCATGAGGAAAGGAATTGGACAAGCTGATTGAGTCAAGGAATCATATTCCAATCAAAGCATTCTAGTTGGGTTCAACTGGTTCCAGTCAGAAAGAAGAGTGGAGAGATCAGGTGTGTGTTGATTTCAGAGACTTCTAAATAGAGCAGCTCTCAAGGAATTACCCACTCCCTTCCATGTAGAAAATCTGCAAGTTGTGGTGGCCCGAGAGGTTGTCACTACTTTATGGCCTACTCCGGGGACAATCAGATTATGGTGAAGGAAGAAAGAAGACCAATTCAAGACCACTTTACAACCAAAATGGGGAACTTTTGCATACAGGAAGATGCCATTAGGCTGTCCCAACGGGGTGCTACCTTCCAAAGAGCAATGACATGGCATTCAGAGTTTGATAACAACGTTGTCTTGAGTTACTTGATGATATCACTATTTTTTCCAAAAATGCAGCAGCCACCTCTCTAATTTGAGGACAAGTTCACGAGGTGTAGGAAATTTGGAGTGTCTTGAATCCAAGAAGTGTACTTTCTTGCACTGAACGGAAGCTTTGGCCATATTGTCTTCCAAAGCAGGTATTAGCAATGATCCAAAGAGCGTTAAGCCATAAGAGCACTACCATGCCAAGGCCACAAGAAGCCTTCAAAAGTTTCTTGGGGAGGAAAACTTTGTTCGAAGGTGTCCCAGATTTTGTAGCCCTTTTCAAGAACCTATCACCAAAATTGTTTACCTAAAGAAAAGCAGGGCGTTCAAGTGGAACAGTAGAATGGGCAAGGAGGGAGTTTGAAGCAATCAAAGAGCCATCTCTCAAGCACCAACTCTCATCAACCCGGACCTTCTCCAAGGATTCATCCTCTATGCATTTGGAGGTAATGACACTATTTCTGCCATTTTGTACGCATAAACAAGGAAACGATGAGCAGCCAATTGCTTTCTTCAGCCGAGGCCTAGATGACTATGAGGTGAGAATTTCTTTTATTGAGAAGAGGTGCTTCAGTAGTAATAGAGCTTGAAAGAATTCAAGCATTTGTCTCAAAACAACACGTTTCCAGTGCGCGTCTTCACATGGTGGGGTTAAGGACTTCCTCCTAACAAAGATTTTGAACGAGAGAAAATGGCAGTTGGATCACCGTGTATGGGTAGACATTGAGATCAAAATCCACCAAAGCTTGTTAAGAGGAAAAAGGATTGTGTGAGCAGCTGGTTTGGTTTTGGGGAGAAAAAAAGAAGCATGCAATGAGAGAGGCTGTTTTGACAGTCCAGGACAGCCATGAGCCAAGTGGCAATCAAAGAGAAGGACAAGCTGACCCCACTCCTTGCTAGACCCAAGGTAATATACACTTCCTAAGCACAGGCCTATGCCCCGGAGATGAAACAGACCCCAAGAAGACACTTCAGATTGCAGGGCTGTCCCCATATGCAGTGTTGATGGAGTGTTGTTCAAGAAAGATGTAATGGAGTGTTCTGAGATGTCATGTAGCACAAATGATTCATAGGGTGTTGGAAGAAATTCCATGTGGACCAGCTGGTGGTCATTTTTGCACAAGAGTGATAGCTATAAAAAATCATGAAGGCTGGTATTATTGGCCTAAAATTTCATGATTGCTAGCATGGATTAAGAGGTGGAGAATGTGCATTCTTCAAGGAAAAGAGAGGAGACTTGTTGCCCTTCCATGCATCAATCTCAGTTTGACCAGCCATTCATGAATTGGGTTTGGAATTCATGGGAGTCATTATCAAATTCAAGTCAAAGGACAAAGGATTTTGACAGCCACGGGACTACTTCACCAAGTTGGACTGAAGCAGTAGCACTCAAAGAAAGCAAATGAGGTCTAGCATCTTAGACTTGTATGAGGGCGATAGCGACCAGAAGATTTGGTCTACCGGTACAATTAATCTCAGATAATGCATTGCATTCATTGGATCCAGTGGTGACTGAGTGGGCTGTCAGAATGGTATCTACATAAGCACTTCATAAAACTATTACCCTCAAGGGAATGGCCAGGCCTGGTCTAAAAACAAGAAACTGGGAGGATCATTAGGAGGATTTTGATGAGAATCAGAGGTCTTGGCCAACCAAATGAAATCAGCCTTATGGGCATGATAGGATAACTCCCAAGAGATCCCAGGTAACTCTCCATTCAAGCTGTTGTGTGGAAGAGAGGCAAATCTTGCCATGTCACTTGAGTTGCCAACATTGGAAATATGAAGCAATTAGAAGTTGGCTAGGTTTGAGCCATGGAGTGAGATGCAGAGTGATGGAGTTGAAGGAGGTCAGAAATAGCATCCCAAGCAATGCGGGAAAAGGATCAAGGCTTTGATCAAAAAGACCTTGATAGGAAGGCCAAGGAGTTAGACTTTCAGGGTGGAGATTCTAGTGTTGAAATGGGATGTGGATAGAGCAAAACCGGGAAGGCATTCAAAATTTGATGCCATTTGGAGGTGGCCCACTAATGGTCACGAAGTGCAAGACAAGAACAACAATGCTTTCCAATTGCTCATTGGATGGTGAAGAACTACAGCATCCAGTCAATGGAATCTATCTCAAGCGTTGGAGTCTCAGAGGGAAATTACCACCGTGTAAATATTAAGATTAGATTTTTCATTCCTCCAAGTGCTTTGCACATTGTTTTGTGTAGGTTTAGTTTGCTTACCTAAGTGCTTAGGCACAGTTGTGTCCCTGAGATGTTTACAGGTCCTTGTTCCATCATAGTGATATTTCCCATCTTCCGTCCTTGCACATTCTAAGAAGTCTAGTTGAAGTTCTAAATAGAATATTGATGAAGTCCATGCCTATAAGGACTACTCAGGAACTGGTATTTTCATCAGCAGGCAGGATGACCCCTCTGAGTCGCCAAAATTTGCATTCCAAAATGGTGCCCCAGCTCATTTTTGTGGCTAACCCTTGTGTTCTTACTCTCTTGTGCCTAGGTCTCCTTTTTTATTTTCAGGCACTCAAGGCTTTCTGGAAATGGGCACCCATCAGATAGAGCTCTCTCTGCTTTCTCTAGAAGGTAAAAAGTCTGCCTCTAACTCCTTATATTTTTCAAGTTATGGCCGGCGGAGTTTTTGTGGAAAATTTTCCCATGGAGGCCCAAAGCCAATAGGAAGCTTGCAACGTGGCATCCACCAGCGGAGTAGCGCAAGGAAAGCATCCGAGGGCGGGGAATTTTTAAAAAAATTTCAAAGACAAAAAAAGAGGTAAAATTGGAAAAAAAAATTCCCGCCGATCCGTTTTGGACCGTTTTTGCCCTAAATCTTCAAACAATCATATCTTTTTGATCCAGAGCTGATTTTCACGTTCTTTATTTCATTGGAAAGGTGTTAAAATTCTCTACATGATTCCAGGGTCAATTATAATTTGGTTCAGTTGAAGAGAAGAAAATTAAAAAAATGGTTGGTACGTGTTCCATGGCCAGCAATGACATTGTCAACAACCAAAAAAACAAAAATTTTTTTAAAAAAAATACAGAATGGGTCGTATTCAGGATCAAGCTTTGATCAAAAAGACCTTTGATAGGAAGGCCAAGGATAGATCTTTTCAGGTTGGAGATCTAGTGTTGAAATGGGATGTGGATAGAGCAAAACCGGGAAGGCATTCAAAATTTGATGCCATTTGGAGTGGCCCATACATGGTCACGAAGTGCAAGAACAACAATGCTTTCCAATTGGCCTCATTGGATGGTGAAGAACTGCAGATTCCAGTCAATGGAATCTATCTCAAGCGTTGCTTCTAGAGGGAAATTTACCACCTTGTAAATATTAGATTAGATTTTCATTCCTCCAAGTGCTTTGCACATTGTTTTGTTGTAGGTTAGTTTTGCTTTCCCTAAGTGCTTTGGCACAGCTTGCTGTCCCTGGAGATGTTTTACAGTCCTTGCTTCCATCATGTGATATTCCATCTTCCTCCTTGCACATTCTAAGTCAGTTGAAGTTCTAAATAGAATATTTGATGACTCCATGCCCAATGGACTACTTCAGGCAACTGGTATTTTCATCTAGCAGGCAGATGACCCCTCTGAGTCGCCAAAATTGTTATCCAAAATGGTGCCCCAGCTCATTTTTGTGGCTAACTCCTTGTGTTCTTACCTCTCTTGTGCCTCAGTCTACATTTTTTGATTTTCAGGCACTCAAGGCTTTCTGGAAATGGCACCATCAGATAGAGCTCTCTCTCAGCTTTCCAGAAAGGTAAAGTTTGCCTCCTAACTCCTTATATTTTTCAAGTTATGGCTCGGCGGAGTTTTTGTGGAAAATTTTCCCATTTGAGGCCCCACAGCCAATAGGAAGCTGCCACGTGGCAAATCCAACCAGCGGAGCGGGGAATTTTTAAAAAAAATTTCCAAAGACAAAAAAAAAAAGAGGTAAAATTTGAAAAAAATTCCCGCCGATCCGTTTGGGCCGTTTTTGCCCTAAATCTTCAAACATCATATCTTTTGATCCAGAGCTCAGATTTTCACGTTCTTTATATCATTGGAAATGCTGTTAAAATTCTCTACATGATTCCATGGTCAATTTATAATTTTGGTTCAGTTTGGAGAGAGAAAATTCAAAAAAATGGTTCTGGTACGTGTCCATGGCCAGAAATGACATTTCAACAACCAAATTTAATACAGAATGGGTCGTATTCTTCTCCAATATGGTCAAAAATGATAGGGTATGGGTTTGTAAGGTCCTCCATGCTGTTTTAATGCATTTTCATCAATGAGGAATGGGCTCCCACGTTTTTTACGTTTTCTCTCTCCTGGGCTCGACCCATGCACTGTAAAAGCCAGATTTGGCTCATTTCTTCATGGTTGAACACTTTTTGGCATTGCAAACTTCTTCTTTCACCTCCAGCAAGTGATAGTTGTAAGAATCAGACCTTTTTAACAGTTTTTAATAGGTTTATACCTCTTTGATGGTGGAATGCAAGATATTTTTACATGGAATTGACAGTGCAAACTCTGTGAATGCTTTCAGTCCTCTGTTTTTGTATTGTTTTACTTCATTTTAAGACCTCTAATTACATCTATCAGCTTGTGTATGTTTTTCCCTTGTTGCATTTCATGAATTTGTGTCTATTTACATGGCAAAAATGTTTCACCACTCCTTTTGGTGCATCACCATCTTTAGTTTAGTTTCATTTTTGCATTTTTATCCCTGTCTCCTTGCAATCTAGGGTAGAATTAGGATTAGAACCTCTGTAGTTGTGCAAAATATAGATCTAAATCAGAGGAGTTTGAGGAACCAGCCTCTATTCTGGAGATTCCTCTCTCATTTTCACAAGTCCCACACTTGGAGAGAGGTTTCCATGTTGTGCAATCACACTGGATGCTCTAAACATCATTTAGAACCTTGATTTGCATCCAGGGGTGTTGCTGATTTGCAACAACAGGACTAACATCAGAAACATCCTTAGGAGATGAAGCGATAGATGGAGATGGAGTGATAGGTGGAGGTGAAGTGGTAGGAGTAGATAAAGTGATGGATGGAGGTGACTCATGAACAATATTAGATACAACCTCAAGAGAATATGAAAAAGGAGTGGGGGACTCACATTCAATAGTATGTAGATAGTAGAATCAATGACTATCAAAGGCTTCATCAGAATCAGATAGAGACTCAGATATGAATATTTCATCAAGCATGTCATCAATTGGATCATCGACATAGTATGAAGGAGTATGCAAATCAGTACATTATGGATTATGAGAAGCAATTCAGAAATAGGATAATTATGAGATGTAGCTATAGTAGTGGTCTTATTAGGAGGAGAATCAATATGGACAGGTGTACCATTGTCAAGACCAAGGATGAAATCAATAAGAGAATCGTCTAGAACTTCCTTGGAAATTTCAGGAGGGTCATGGCTAACTTATAAACATGGTGTGTACAACGAGTGAAGCTCGTCAGATCAAAAACAATGCCAATAGTAAAATTTTCATATCTAGTAGGTACATGGTATTCATGGGCTAAGATTGTTGTTGAATATACATCTAACTTTACAAAAACACAAATTTGGAAGCCAAAAGGATATCCCACTTTATTTCATATCCCATTAAAAATGATGGGTGGAAATGAGAAAGTGAAAATGGATAAGAAAGGAGAAATTTAAAATTTTGGTCGAAGTTTTATCATGAATAATCACTCAATAAAAGTTTAAATATTACAATTTAATTCATATGGAAAAAATTTCACGTTGCAATAATTGAGATATACTGAAATATAAATGCTAAGCTAATATATTTTGTCATTATAAATTAAGATGAGATAGAAAGGGGAAAGATACTTACCTAATTTATACTTACCTTGCAGTTGTTTAAAAAACTCAACAGACTCACCATATTAGCGGACCATTATGTGGCAACGAACTTACAAAAATATGGTATACAACAGAGGCATACCTGGTCATAACTACCCATGTGGAGCACTAATAACCATTAATATTCTTAACGTTTCCCCCTAAGTGTGAACATGGTCTAGAAATCTAGGCACCATTTTCTTTTGAATAGCTCAAAATATGCCTCTGATATTCTTGTTGAGCCTTCACAATACTTCAACTTTGGTCGAATTGGTGTCGGTGTAAATCTTTAATGTATAATCATCTCCAATATCAACATACAATAGCATCAAAACCGTAATAACACAAATATGTGAAGATAAATGGGTATGGACAATATCCTCAGACTATAATAACGGATGCCACTTCATGATTGGGGATTACACTACATCTTAAACTTGGTGTAATTCTAAGTGCTATGTGTGTGTCAATAATGTGCCTATGGTGCCCTAACTACTCCATGATGCCAAAGTACCACCTAGTAGCTATATAAAATACAAAATGGTGGATGGAATGAACACCATAGGACTGACCTTACTAAACATTATGTGAAGCATAATATTGCCCAAATGACAGTCCCTTGAAAAAAAGATAGATTATGTAATCCACAATTCGGCACTATATATTCCTCAATATAAGATAGTATGGACCTAGGGTGTAGCATAGCCCCTCTGTTTCTCAAATTTCGATCACTTATGGCCCTACATGTTGGACTAATACTCTATGGATATTTGATGTAAAAATGATTCAGTCCAACCTCATGTTGCATCTAAATCAATATTCATAGGGTGACAGGGGCCACTTGATCCTAGATACTCAGTTACCATTGCACCTCTAGCACTCTCATCCCTATTTTGGAACCCTGTGTCAAATACTAGAGATCACAACTAAGTTAGGTATGACAGATACGATCCTTCCTAAAAACCTTCATGGTAGTTGTACGAGAGAGCACTGACTGGGTGGAAATTTACTTGGACCTAATTACAAATTCTTTACACGACTAATAAACATGGAAGACTTGTTGTATTTTACTTACTTGGAGGTATCTCTATCTTACATAAGATCACAGTACCAATTTTTTCCAACATACTTGGTAAGAACCATAGTATATAGTAGTACAATATGTGATCATCCTTCTGACTATTTTTTTTAACAACTGTACAAAAACAAAGTCACCCTCTTCAAAGTTTCATTCAATACTAGTGTTGATCAATCATGCTGCTTCATGCATGGTTTTCTGTCCCTCTCAAAATTCTCTTTAAAACTAGAGAGTACCTCATACTGGTGCATTGGATGTGATCTTCAATTTCTCTCACCATTGTTTTTAACTTCATGATATAGATGAGTGATGATATAGATGAGTGATGGAGGATGGTACCCATAAAGTGCCATACAAATGTATAGATTTTGGAGGAGGTTTGAAATAAATTATTATACCACCATTATGTAAGTGGCAACCATTTCATCCAACGTTCTTCTTTATCTAAAGTAAAACAATCAAAGATATCCCTCCAAACCATTTATTTACCACCTCATTTTTCCTATATGATTGAGGATGATAAGAGGAAATCTAGGCCAATCGGATATCCAAACAAGAGAACAAATCGGTCCAAAAAAATTTGTTATAAAATATCAGATCGCGATCACTTAACCTATAATTTTGGGCATGTGCCATGGAGATTTTTAACTGTAAGTCCATAAACGAGATGGAATAATTATACTAACTATGAAAGGATGAGCCAGTGGCAAAAAAAATGATAATACTTGGTAAGTCTATCCACCTATGACCATGATGATGCCTTTCCCATTTCTAATTTATGTTATCACTGTGATGTATTTCCATCTAATACTTATTCCCATCTCTTACTAGTAACAGACAACAGTTGGTTGAGACTTGGTGTCTTAATGGTCTCTCCATTATTATGTTGACACACTAAACATTATGTCCAAAAATTTTTGAACATATCCTTTCAAACCCCTCCCAAAATAAATCTTTCTTAACTCTATGATAATTTTTCAAGAACCCATAATGACCACCTAGTGGAGAAGAATGGAGCTCTGAAAGAACATGGTGTTTAAGTGTAGATTTCTTACACAAATACAACATGTCTTTGTACCACAATGTATCCCCCTTCCATATAAAATTTTCATATATGGTTGGATATTTCTGGATATTCTGAATGAGAGTATGGGTTTCTTCATCTTTCTATCATTCTTCCCTTGCTTGATCTACCCAATCTACCTTTAGTATAGAGATGGAACATAACAATGCTTCTGTATGGACTCATCCCTCGCTAGATAGTGCATCAACAGACCACATTTTCCTTCCCTTTCTTATAAATAATCTCAAATTCATAACCCAACATCTTTGTGACCCATTTTTGTTTCCTCTTCTAAATATAGTCGTTACTTCAAGAAGTATTTCAAACTATCATGATTAATTTTTTACCTTGAAGTGTCTACCCATCAAGTATGGTCTCCATTGTTTGACTACATGTAATATTTCCATCATTTCCTTCTCATAGGTGGGATTCAAAAAATTACTTTCCTTTTAGTTTGTCAGCTCTCAAATGCTATGGGATGTCATTTTTCACATGAGTACCACCCCGCTCCCATTTCCTGAAGCATCGCATTCAACTATGAAGGTCTTGGAGAAATCTGGGGTTGTCCAATACTGGAGTGGTGCACATTGCCACCTTAAATTTTTCAAATGCCCTAGAAGCTTCCTCATTCAAATGAAAAGAGTCTTTCTTCAATAATTTTGTGAGTGGTGTTGTTATACTATCATATTTTTTTACAAATACTGTGATAGTACCTTGTGAGACCTAAGAAACCTCATAAATGCTTGAGGGTTCTTAGGACTTCCCATTCCACCATGGTTTGGATCTTATGAGGATCCACCTTAACACCTTCATGAGAGCCAATATGGCCCAAGTAGATTCCACTTCATATACCCCAAAATAACACTTCAAAGGCTTAGTATATAGGTTGATGTTTCTCTAGGGCTTACAAGACTGTATTTACATGATGTAACTGTTTCTCCTATTATTTTTGTATGGATGAGGATATCATCAAAAAATACACAAGACAAAATTTCATAGGAATGGTCAAAATACTGAATTCATCAAACTCTGAAATGTGGATAGTGCATTAATAATACCAAAAGGCATCACTCTAGAAATTCATAATGCCCTTGATGAGTTTTAAAGGTATTCGTCTTATGAATATCCTAGATTTCTTTACTCTAATTTGGTGATACCCATAAACAGGATTTCTAGTTTTGTAAAATAAATTGCACCATGTAACTCATCTAACAAATCATCAATGAAAGGAATAGGAAACTTATCTTTGATAGTGTACTTGTTAAGTTCTCTGTAATTTAGACACATGCACCACCTTCCATCCTTGAGGCACACCATCACCACTGGAGAAGAATAAGCACTCTGTCTATGACAAATAATACCCATTTCCAACATTTCGTCAACCATCTTCTAGGATTTCACTCTTTTGCACATATGGGTATCTATAAGACCATCATGCTTGGGGGTTGGCTTCTTGTAATTAACTAAATGGAATTATTATGATCTTTTTAAGATGGCAATCCTGTAGGATCCTCAAAGACAACTGCATGTTGATCAATAACCTTCTTAAAATTAGGATGCACTACCGTAATAGTTGGTAGTTGAACTTCCATGGAGAACAACCATGCTACAAATATCCTTCAGCCCCCTTTTTAATAATCTTCTACATTTGTGAGAACTAACCACCTAAGGAGTTTTTTTTCCTGTAGTCCTCAAAGTTCAAATTGTCTATGCCTTTAGAATGAAAGTACATGAACAAATCCTAGAAATTTATCTCTATGCTTGCCCAAAGTTTTGAGCCACTGAACACCTAAGACAATATTAGCTCCACCCATGGGAATAAAAACATAGTAGATTCCATTGTGTAGTCACCCATCATAAGTATGATTTTATGGAATTTCCTTGAACATTGGATTGTACCACCATATACAATCATTACTTAAAATTCAGGTGCTTGGGTAGATGAAACAATTTATCCTTATTGCCAACTTATTATTGATGAAGTTATGTGAGCTCCTCAAAATGAATCAATACTACCACCTTCTGCTTATGAAGGTAACACATGACCTTCAAGGGTTTATGGAGTGCTAATACCTGATAGAGCATGACATGAAATAGTGAGATTGGGGCTCTTCAGATTCTTCCTCTATAATTTTTCCACTTCCTCACGTGATGCTATTGTTATCTTCTTCCTCCTCACCGATCCCTTCAATATAAAACAATTTCTCCTTAACACATTTATGACCTAGTTGATTTATTTTTTTCATAGTTAAAACATAACCATTTTGCTATTTCTTCTTCAATTTTGTTGAGGTTTCATTAGAAGTGGACAAGGGTACGATGGTGGAAAGGTGCTACAATATTTTATATAAGTGAAGATCTCCCTTCTGCTAGAAAGAAAATTTTGCTCTGCCCTACACGCCATGATAATAGAATCAGAAACATTAAGTGGATTAAACATGTGCACCTCACGCTCAATGTGGTTCTTAAGACTCCCAAGAAATAGGTCATTCAGATACTCTTCTGTAATATCCTACACACAGTCAAGGAAAGATTTTAAAATTGATGAACATACTCCTTTACTAAAACCTGTTTTGTCGTAACTTTTCTAATTGGATGAAGTAATTCTCTGACACACTAGAAATTATAGTGCAATTGAATCTCTTCAGTGAAAATTTTCCATGTGACACTGAGACCATTATTCTACCATTGAGCACATAACCAACAATACCAGATAAATTGGTCAAGTTCTAAATATGAGGATGACCATGGTCACCTTTTGTCCTGATGGGATTTGACGAAAATCAAATAAATTATCCATTTGGTTAATCCAATTTATTTGATCCTTTCCATCCAATTTACACAAATCCACTTTCAAAATAATCCCACGCCATTGGTGAGGAGATACACCTAAATGTGTGAACGATCCTCCTTGGTTGGAGTGATTTGGACCTACGTGTTTTTTATTGCGAAAGGAACCCATATGACTGGAATGGGTATTGATTTATGAAAGATCAGAAAAATAATTTTTTCTTCATTAATTCAAAAGCCATATGTATTTCACCCCTAAGGCTACCTTTTTAGATGAATAATCTCATTGTTGAGGTCATCCTTACTCGCCATATTATTTACTCTTTCCTTAACTTTAATTGACTGACCTCAAATACTCCCGAAAATAGAAGATTCTGAATCCATATCTTCCTTATTTGGGGTCGTTCCTATAGTTTCTTTGACTTTCCCTTGGCCTCGAGTTGATATATTAGATCATGATGTAGGGTTTGGGTCTTGGGGTATAAGGAATAGGGTACAACTTTATGGGTTTGGTGTTTCACAAACTTATTGGCTGAATAGAAGAAATAATAGAGAAAGAAATCCTAGCTAATTTTTGGAAAGCTTTATGAAAAATATAAGAAACTTGGAAAATTTTCAAAAGTTGCAACCTAGGTAGCCAATTTATGAAAAAACATAAAAATGCTATAAATCTTTTGCAAAACAAGATCCAAAATGTTTGAAAGATGGAGAGGATCTTACTTGACTAATTTCTCCAAATCACAAAAAAATTATAGAAAAATTCGCTACCAATTTTGAAATATAGTCTGAACCTTCAAAATTAGTGGTTTTGATGTAGCTCTAGCTGAGATCAAGCTTTAATACCCACTTGTAATGAAATTACTTCTATAAATATGAATATCACCAGTAATAGAACACAAAATAACATGATATTCTAGATAAATGATCGCAATATGCAAGTATAATAGCTTATCCACTTCAAGGGGGAAACCTCCAAACCATACAATAAGACTCAAATAATTCAATATGGTGATTAACTACTCCTTACTACCACGCCTATATATATATCAATCCTATGTTATGGCCAACACCAAGGTCGACCTACTAAACATATGAAAGCATAAATGAATAGCATATGAAAGGAAGAGAGATTATGTAAGCCACAAGTCGGCACTACATATTCAATATAAGTTATAGGACTAAGGGTGTAACATTTTAGGAAGATCGTCAAATTTCAGGTCCAGACACCTTCTGGCTTTTTGGTATGGAATTAACCACATGTTTTAGGGTAATTTACAGAAACATTAAAAATAATATTTTTAGGATTTTGTTTTTTAAAAAACTATTTATTTATTGGTAAAGGACCATGAAACAAACAATGCCCCTAAGTTTCACCTTCCAACTCTTTTTGGTTTGTTAGATATGAAGTAAGTGGCTTTTCAAGTAGACTAGGCAAATATTTTTAACTTTTTTTTAATTTTCTAAAATTTAGTTGAATAAACCCAAAAAATATATATATATGTAAACATAACTCAAAAATATTTCATATGCCATACATTTTATTTTTTTTAATTAATTATGCTAAAACTTCTATAAGAATGAGACATAAAAAAAGACGTGTATGTATGCAACCTTAGAGTTGTGGCGCTCCTATGTAGGCTAAGTTTTGTTAAAATAAATTAATTGATTTTGGATATATCAAGTTGTTTTTCATTCCTTCAAGCATTAATAATGAGTTTTGCAATTGGGCTTTATAATGGCATTTTCTAAGCATTTCTTTACATTCCCACACTTCACTATTACCATATATTAGTGATTCATGTGAATTTTCAGGCTCCTTTTAAACCCGTAGGTTCTTCTTTTCTCCTTAAAACAATGTTGTAATATTCTTTTTTTCATGTTGCCAATTCACTATGATATTATGTTGCCCCCTTCAGGCTGGCACCTTTTTCTTTGCATGTAAAGAAAACCGACTAATGAATTAATAGATAATGCCTCTATTTATTGTCTATATATACAATTTTCTTCCAAGGAAGGCAGTAAGAGGTATATATATATATATATAGAATGGAGTGCATGGGGCTCCTCTCAATTCTTTTTTGTCTTCCAATTTATTTATTTTTGTTACTTCTCTTCTTCTCAAGCTCTTTTAAAGTCGTGTTCAGATCCCAAATATCTATCAGAAATAGAGTGGATAAAAGTCAGAGTAATTTATAATTAAAATAGTGTGAATATTCCAAGACATTGCAAAATATTGTGATACTTATAGTTATTGAACTTACTATATTCAAACACAAGGTAATAACACTAATCCACTACAAACTTAGTTACAAGAATCACAATCCCAATAATATTATAAATCAAGAGTTTTAATAATATATTTTGGACCTAACAAACTTGAGAATAACTAATGTATTACATTTATTAATGACTACATGGTGAGTTAATCACCTATGTAGACCAAATCTAACACACTTATGCCATTTTTAGATGTATTGAAATCAAACTAAAGCCTATCAATATGCATGCCAATACTTAATGGGAAGGAAAAGATAACAATGAAAGTACAAAAACCTTAGGGGACCTAAATATGGGTCATAAAGGCCCACATACAAAAGATCTCAAGAATCATACGAGTATAGTTTTGATTCTAAGTATTATTCTTCGAAACCAAATTCATACATGTATAAATATAAGGGGAAAATCAAAACATGCAAACAAAATAAGAGAGAAGAGATAAAATAACATAAAGAAACATCAACCAAACTACAAAATCACACCAATAACAATCAAATCTAAGTCTCCAATAATCAACAAACACACCAATACCAAAACTAAGGGTATATACTATTTATAATATCAAAAATGCATATGATCAAATTTATTACAAAATAATAACGCAAAAGGCACTTACACAAGTGTAACCCTGGAGTGCCTCTAACGATTGTGCCAACATGCGGAAATCGCGGAGCCATCCATCTCGCAGGTTGTATCAATGACCTCAAAGAAATCGTAGCCATCCACGTGCACATCAGGGTAACTGGAAATTTTTTATGGACGCATAGTGGCTTGAAGGTGAGACAACGACAGAGTTTTAAGAGTGTCGGCATGTCAAGGGGGGATAATGAAAACATAATGTTTTTGTTTTACGAGTAAAACATAATGTTTATATTGTCTATAGAGATGAGGATGGCATCCCAGAACAAGCAAAATCCCTCCATGTCACCATACATGACATAAATATCTCTTACTTTCTCATACCTATTTTACTTTTAATCCTTTTTCAATAATAGTGGGTCTTTTAATATTTTATATCAACTTAGATTAATCAGGGTTTATTTGTATGTTTTTTTTTGTTTTTGAAATTTTCTGATTAATATAATTTATAATATACAGTATATTAATCATAATATATATTGTTTTTAATAATATATAGTTAATTAATTATAATATATTTTATTATATATATATATATAGTTTTTAATTAATTAATTTATAATATTAAATATTTTATATATATATATATATATATATTTATAATATTAAATATTTTTAATATGAGGTGGCATTAAATATATAGTTTGTAATATCTATATATAGTTTCTAATATAACTTTTAATATTTAATGTGAATGAGATTAAAATTATAAAGTGGAGGGTAGATCGCAATTGTTATTTGAGTGAGAACAATTTGAGTTGTGGAATATGTGTGTGGCATATAGGTATTTAATTTCCATCGTGTTATTTCAAATTGTCCTTTCATGTCTTCATATTAGTGTCAAATTGAATGTCATCCAACAATGGTTATGAACCATGTTGTCTTTGACAGCATCTGTCAGTGATGAATATGTGTATCGATGACCATGTCCGTGTACATGGCATATGAAAATAACCCACATAGGCTGGATTTTGTTACCGACTATGCTTTATAAACCATTTACCGATCAAAATTGCATAGTTGATTGTATTGTAAACGTTTGATTGGCCTTTTGTGAATGTGGTGCAAGTTTTATCACACATAGAATTAAAGATAATATGACAATTAATTATGGATTATAATGTTTTATTTAACCATATGGAGTAGGATTGCAGTTTCAAATCATCGTTTCCCATCAAATCAAAATTTGTCAATGGTTTTAGCCCTTTCAAGTGGCTATAAATTCAAAAAAATTATCTACAATTTTTCATGGTTCTTTCATATAGAAAAAAGTTGTTTATTTTCAGAGATAATATATATATTTTATCAGGGCATCAATTTTTAAAATTATTCAATTACCTATGTCAAAATAATTACCGGTCATATAGGATTAAAATCACAAAAAAAACGGGCCCACGGGC
This sequence comes from Taxus chinensis, assembly GCA_019776745.2. NCBI lineage: Eukaryota > Viridiplantae > Streptophyta > Pinopsida > Cupressales > Taxaceae > Taxus > Taxus chinensis. The sequence continues at coordinate 651,163,705 of CM034156.1, forward strand.
TATCATAATGGGGAAGTACCTAATCTGGCGGCTAAACGCGCATATAACACAATTATGTTATAGAAATATATGGCAATACGTATCCATACATGCCCCATTCATTTTTCCCCTACTTATGACTTAGAAGAGATACAATATTTATTTTTATTTATTTATTAGTTCATACTATAAATATCAATATTGTCTCACTCGCCATAGCTGGTTATTATTATGTCATACTTATTCATATTAAGCGTAAGATTCCTTTATTCCTTATTGTGGAATATATCCTTCAATCGAATAAAATAATTTTTGGTAGGAGAGGTGGCCCTTGAAGTGGCATCACTTCCATTTTCACACAAATAAAGTAGAGTGTAGATGGCATATTTATTGGGATTTGAACAATCTGAGTTTGTGGAATAGGTGCAGGGCATGTTGGTATTCAATTTCGAACTTCCCATACATTTCTTTTTCTTATCTACTAGATTAAACATCATCTAATTAATGGGCTTAAAGGTTTAAAAAATCAATAAATAAATCAAAGCTCAACTAACACATATTTTTTCTCATATGACCTTTGATTGGGTGGGTTCATTTTTCGATGCTTGTTCATGCATAACCTATTATCCCTTGGTGTTCCAATGTATGCGACCTTTTTTTATTAATAATACTACAATTTTTTGAATTTATGTTGAAATTTCCATCGCGTTATTTCCAATTGTCCTTTCATGTCTTCATCTTAGTGTCAAATTGAATGTCATCCAACAGTGGTTACAAACCTTGTTGTCTCTGAAAACTTCTGTCGATGATGAATATATGTATTAACGACCATGGCATGTACATAGCATATGAAAATAAACCCACACATGTTGGTTTTTGTTGCTAGCTATGCTTTATAAACCATTTTCTGAACATTGCATAGTTGATTGTTTTGTAAACATTTGATTGGCATTTTGTGAATGTGGTGCAATTTTTATCACACATAGAATTAAAGCTAATCTTTCAATTAATTATGGCTTATAATGTTTTATTTAACCATATGGAATAGGGATGCAGTTTCAAATCATCGCTTCCCATCAAATCAAAAAAAATCAATGGTTTAGCCCTTTCAAGTGGCTGTAAATTCAATTTTTAATATACATTTTTTCATGGTTCTTTCACATAGAAATAAGTTCTTTATTTTCAGAGATAACATATATATTTATCAGGGCATGTTTTAAAAATTATTCGATTATCTATGTCAAAATAATTGCCAGCCATATATAATTAAAATCACAAAAAACGGCCTACAAACTGTCAATTTCTAGCTATAATGGGGAAGTACCTAATCTGGCGGCTAAACACACCTATGACACAACTACATTATAGAAATATATGGCAATATGTATCCATGCATGCCCCATTCAGCTTTCCCTACTTATGACTTAGAATAGCTATGATATTTATTTTTATTTATTTATTAGTTCATACTATAACAATCAATTTTGCCTAACTCGCCATAGTTGGTTATTATTACTTCATACTTATTCATATTAAGTGGAAGATTCCTTTATTCCTTAGTGTGGAATATAGGGGAGCTTTCTCATTGGTATACACCTCTAGTACTCCGCTCTATGACTCTCTCGGGTAGGGGAGACTCAGAGCCGGTTGTTTGGGATATATATATATCTCAAAATAATTGCCAAGCATATATAATTAAAATGTTTCACAAGAAATCGGCCTACGTTGTTCAAGGTCAAATTTCTCATGGGGTGCACGCCCCGAACCCCGCACGAAAAAATGTGGATAGTGTACAGTCTTCAACACTTTGACGGCATGAAAACAGGCTCCACAACTATGACAACACGACTACGTTATAGAGATATATGGCGATATGTATCCATGCATGCCCCATTCATCTTTCCCTACTTATGACTTAGAAGATGCTACAATATTTATTTTTATTTATTTATTAGTCCATACTATAACAATCAATTTTGCCTAACTCGTCATAGTTGGTTATTATTACTTCATACTTATTCATATTAAGTGGAAGATTCCTTTATTCCTGATTGTGGAATATATCCCTTTAAATGAATAAAGTAATTTTTGGTAAGAGAGGAGGCCCTTGAAGTGGCATCACTTCCATGTTCACGCAGATAAAGTGGAGTGTAGATGGCATATATTATTGGGATTGGAACAATCTGAGTTGTGGAATAAGTGTGGGCCATACTGGTATTCAATTTCCATCATTTTATTTCCAACTTTCCATACATTTCTTCTGTCTTATCTATTAGATTAAACATTGTCTAATTGTCAGGCTCAAAGGCGTAAAAAAATTCAATAAATAAATCAAAGCTCAACTAACACATAATTTTTCTCATATGACCTTCAGTTGGGCAGGTTCTTTTATCGATGTTTTGTTCATGCATAGGGCCTATTATCCCTTGTGTTCCAATGTATGTGACCTTTTTTATTAATAATACTATAATTTATTGAATTTGTCTTGAAATTCATTCTTAATATAGCATTTTTTAAAGGTATTCTCTATCTTCATTATACTTTTTTTTATTTTGGTTATACACACAATGTTATTCAAATACATATTAATATAGTTGAAGTACTCCCAATATGTTAACCATTGTTAACCTACCTCTGAAGGAACTATGTCAGACAATTTAAATTAGAAATTCCTTGTACTATGAAATTGCTCCAAGAAGCCGAAATCTAAAATTTTCATATCTTCGGACTTCAGACATTTCTTCTCCTTGTCTAAGAGTTTTATTGTTATCCAGATTTTGGATTACTCTTTTAGCCCTCTGATAGTCTGAAACCCCATATGACTAGTGTTGGAAGCATTTCAGACTTATCGGGCTTTCGGGTTTTGGAACATCAAAGAAGAAGCCCCATTTTGTTTAAATCCCTCTCGAGGCTTCCAAAAGCCTGAAATTCTGGGAAAGTCTAAAATTTTAGACTTTTAGATCTTTTCTGGGTTTCGGAATTCTCTGAGTTGTTTCCTTTAGGATTTTTACTTTAAAAACTTCCAAAGTCTAAAAGTGGGCCAACAAAATTCTACAAGAAGTCAGACTTTCGTAGTTTTCGGGGTTTCAGACATGGAACCAGTTTGCCAATTCCCGTTTTTTCGTCTCCCAATCTCTGAAGTCCAAATTGCACTCACGTGAAAATTCTGAATGAGATGGACACTTCGGGGTTTCAGACTCACCAAAAGGTCCTGTGAATGAGAACGAATTAAATTCGTTGCATCCTACATGTTGCATACAGATCAGATTTCCTGCAAATAGTTGACAATATAGCATGTTCTTATAGGAGAACTTAGTTTTTTACTCGTTCCATGTTGAGTTCTCCCCGCCCTCATACACGATCTTGCATCTGACCATCTCCGTCTTCTTGTACTTTGCTTCCGTCCTTTTTCAAGGTATGGTCAATCCATCCTTGTTCGACATTTCTATTTTGGTTTCAGGTCTAATTTCTTTGTTATCCTTCTCACTTCTAATTTTCACTAATGGTCTCCACAAAACAAAAGTGTTTTTTTGAAATAGTCGACCCCTTGGACATTCACAATGTTTCGAATGAGAAAGATGACGTTCGAGTTTTCTTCAGGTAGATTCAGAGTTGCTTACGCGAATTGGATACCTCATGCTCGAGTCTTCAACATACTTCCTTCTCACGTCGTTGCCCCATTTTTCAGACTTTTTCAGTGCGTCTTTACAGTTACGTATTGTTTCCAGCAAAGTCCTTTTCCAATTTTCTTTCAGAAAAATTGTTCCACGTCCATTGGAGAATTTTGGGCCTTCAGTGGAGATTCTATATTGGAATTTTCTTTAAGTCAATAGAAACTTGTTCAAGATGATTACAGGGGATTCAATCAATCACGTGCCTGACTGTTTTTCCCTTATGATTGGTTTTCACCAATCTTCTGACTGTTAGATGAAAGTGGCTTGTCAGAAACTCTCATTCTTTCAATAGATTTCTTTCAGGACATAATTGTTACGAAAATTGTTCTTTCGAAGATTTCAATATTCATATGAACTAAAATCTGAGACTTCGGAATCTTCAAATTAATTAATGGTTCGGAGATTTCAGTTCACGGAAACTATATTTCAAAGATTTGAGTTTATTATTCAGGATTTTGAAGGTTTTCTTTCGGGTTTTTGGATGACTATTTTATTTATGAATTTGACTTCGGTTTCAATTTGATATATAGAGATAGATGAAGTACTCATTTCTTGGTGTTGCTTCTTCATTTTTGAATTTCTTTCTTACCGAATTAGGGACATATAGGGGACACTGACCTAGGACAAATTGATTTTCTAGATATTTTGGGAAAGATTAAAGGCTAAAAAAGAAACCATTGCTATTTACAGGCCATCTACGAGTAGTGAAAGCTTTCCCTTGTTCCGGTTTTCCCCACATCCATGCATTTCCCAGAAGTTTGTTTTAGCCGCAGAGCCCACTTTGACAATAGATTTCATGTCAGTAAAAAGATGACGATGATTCGAGGTACTAATCCATTTGGTACCCAGTTAACTTCTTCAAAGATCTGCTCATAGCACTTCCACAACGTTCACAGATTACGCCACAATTTCGCCAGAGTTAGCAGTGGAGCATTGTGTATGATCTCAATTATAAGTAAACTCATTAACTTAAATGAATTTTACATATATTTAACTTTTACATCAAAATATCTAAAATAAATATGTATGATATAAAATATGTAAAATTGAATAGTATGACACATAAATAAATAATTGAATGGAATTATATAAATGGATTGATATTTTTATTTGTAAACATATACCTAGACATATATTTATTTAAATTTTCATTATAATATAAACTAAAATATATATAGTTGCTTGAAATATTTTTACATAAATTATCTTACATGCAAAGGAAATCTAAGTTCACATGGATGTTTTTGTACATCGCGACAATAAAAAATCAACGATGAGTTTATTCGATGGGGGGAGCAAATATTAGTAGCTCCATTATGCTGATCAATTGGGTATGACCTTGACTAGATACGAAAAATTTCTTACACTGAAATGAATCTTACTGGTGTACTGTTGTTGTTGCTATGGGAGATTGATTGCTGATTTGAATACCATGGGTGTTCGACCAAAGCATTATCCTACTTTATATGACTTGGTTATCTCCCAACTCTTCTCATGGATGTTAGGGATTAGTAGAGCATTTCTGCAGTAGTCAACGACGCTTTCTTTGGTTTTGTATTATGTATCTATCATTTGTGACAAAGAACTATTTAATCTAATGAAGCTTTTATGTCAATTATTGTAAAGATATTATATCTATATGGAATTAAATGATATTTTATCGAATAATATCACAAAGTGTAAATTTATGAATTTCGTAATACTATTTTATATAATATTGGTTTTATCTTGTTGCACTCTTTTACATCTAGTGCACACTTTCCTTTACTAAACGTTTACGCATTTTTATATACTTTTGCATATTTTGGTTAGATTTTTCATATACAAAGTACGTGTTTGACATACTCTTTTGCTCTTCTTTTGTCAGGTTTGTACATCTTGCCCAAATACACAAGGAAGAAGCAACCTTGACAACAACAAATGGCCAAGTGCAACAACAGGTACAAGCAACACATATGCTTCACCCCCTAGGGTCACTTTCCTTTCCAAGTCTCCACGCTTAATTTTGCAATCAATTCCATGCTTCACTTATCCACTTGGCACGTTATTCATCACACTCTCTACAGGATCATAGGGTACGCATCTCTTGAAAAAGGACTCTATGTTATTGAGTACTCACCTTCGACAACATAAAGTGGTTTGGCAAATGTAGACACTAAATACATGCACTTGGGTACATTTCTAGGTCCTAAAAGTATACTAGCATTTACATGAAATATCTTCCTAAGCAAGAAAACTAGTGGATAGAAAACTATCTTTGGCCTCTTTTCTTTTTCTCTTGACTTTCTATTTGGTCTTAGCACACCCTACAATCCAGTAAAGTGGTTGAAATTTACTTATTTATCTTTCATGGCTTCAACACCAATGCTCATCCAGGACACCACTTAGTGCTCAGGCGCTCATGTCAACTCATGGGGGCCCCTGACCCTTCCTTACCTTATTTGCTCTTTTTGGGTCTCTTTTATCTCCCTTGGGTATCTTTTTCAAGTTATGGGTCGATCTTCTAGTTGTCAATTATGAAATTCAAATAAAGGAATCATATAAATACATAGTTATGTTCCTTCAAAATGAAGGACCAAGCACTAAGCATTTCTATCATCACCTAAGCTTGCATTTCAAAGGCACTAAAGTAATCCAAAGGCATCCATCTTTAGCATTCATTCAAGGGACAATGATTTCTGCATCAAATCTTGCAGTTATACTACATATGAGGGGGAATATTTATTCTATTTCATTCACACCTTTAGCCATACATTCTTACATTCTAGCTACAACCTCCTATCATGTGCAAATTTCACAAGTACATCCTAGGGCATCACTCACCAACATGTATTGGATTTGTTGCTCCATCTTCATCACACTTTAGCACATACACAGAATGGCTGTTTAGGAAACTCCCACACACAAAGAAGAAGGTTTCTCTGGGAGATTTTATAGATCTCACACATATTGGAGCATATGCCCAAGAGACAGGCACAAGAGACTACATAGAATCTAATATGTCAAGTCTGCATCAATTAACTCATCAAGTTCATTCTTGGTGTAACCATAGAAGTCATGTCCGACTCCCCGTTGAGGGGAAAACTAAAGAAACAATCACAGATTTGATGTGGTTATGTGGGTATCTCCATGTGAATTCTCATTGCAAGGGATAGGCTACCTTCATGATCCAGGAGCCAATATCAAGATGATGCAACACTGAACAACTATGGGGCCCTTTTGGAGAAACATGACAGAAATCGGATCTTGAGCTCACTACACAGGATGAGCTCACCAGCCAAAAGGTCAAGCAGCTCACATGCACTGCTGCACACCAGGCGCCCCTGTCTGGCTCCATTATCAGGTTCCAGATTTTACAATGAGAAGCAACGAACTTCATCTACAATCTATTCAACTTCAGCAATCTCATCTACTAGATCACTTCTTGCTCATTCAAAAATCAACTAAGTTCCTCTATCTCTCCATCTTGCTTAGGGTTTCATGAAAGGGATGCTATCGGTGACTGGATGGATGGAGAGTAATTCTGCAGGATACTCAATCCTTTAATACAAGGAAGTTAGTTGACAATATATAATGATCTACAGGTTGCAAGTAAAATCACCATTTCCAAGATGGACGAAGCCTTTTTCGAAGATAATAATAATCTAAATCTTAAATTTGGCAACATGGAGTGAGATCAGAGAAGAGGATCCTGACTTGCTTCTTCAGGAAGAGGTGATTAATGATGTCACCCACCTTGTAAAGTTGAATATCCAAAAGGCCATGGAATTCACAATGTACCAAGCATTGCAAGATTTGATCAAGAAATTGGAGGAGAAACGTTAGTGGAAATCTTCAGATTGTCTCTCTGAATGACATCTCGGAGTGAGTCCTGATATTGCACACCCCCGATTGCAAATCCATTTGCAATGAAAATATAAGATGCTCTTCCTGAAGATCAGATTCAAGAGAAATTTCAAGCTAGTAGAAACCACAATTACGTCTCTTAAAGTTACAATCCAACATCTCAAGGATGTTTTTAAGGCTCGTGCCAGTTGTTCTTCTAATATCATCCTAATCCTATGTCCTCTACATGTGCGCATGTCAGTGAACCACAAGTCTTATCACCACCCACACCTCTCAAGTTTGATCTCAATGTTAAGCAACGTGATATTCTTCCTTGGCTCCTCCCTCATCAGTTGATCAAATTTCCAAATACTCATTACTACCCTCCTTATTGGCTTGTCAAATACCAAGGCCTCCCATTTTACAATTATCATAGAATTAATGGACATAATGACCATGATTGTTATACTTTAAAATGAAGAATTAAGCATCTTGAGCATTAGGGTTTTATCTCATTTGTTGCATAACATGTTGCGTCATGCTCATCTTCAATTTCTAAATCCCAATGGGATCCTAAATTCTATCCTTCCATGTCTCATGAGCATCAATCCATAATAACTAATGTTCCTTCTCTGGTCATTCAAGTTAAGTTTATCCAACCTATTTAAACTAAGAAACCTCCTCTCAATGTTTGTTCTCCATCTCCTCCCCCTATCAAACAACCTCCACCCTCTCCTCCTATCACCCTCCACCCTCTCCTCCTATCAATTCATCTTCAGCATTACCAATTCCAAATAACCAAGCCCCAACCAAGTAGGATCAACACACTCTCGATGACCTCTTTAGACTTCGCTCCTTTCAACCCAAAATCTAACCCTGGTTCTACTCTTGCTCTTGCCTACCACTGTGATAAATCTCTCTATTCGCATGGAACATCTCATGCTCTCCCACACGGGTATGGTATCTCTCGTGTTATCATATAGAACTCCATCATTGGCACACTTGGGGGGCCATTGCACTTCTCCCCCTTCTAGAACTTTCAATTATCTTTAGTATATACTATCACACTTAATGTTATGTGCTTCATCTATCATCTTTCTACACACTTTCAAACCATTTGATACACGCATTGTATCTTCATTATCATATGATGCACTCTAGTTCCACGGTTCATACTCGAATATTGAGGGTTTAATTTTGAAATGAACCTCACATCACTCACACTCCATGCTCCGTGCTTCATGACACATCTTTCTAGCACATATTCACACACATTACCTGATGACACACTCTTTCTCTATGGTTCATTATTGACTGTTGAGGGTTTCTTTAAATGAACCTCATCTCATACACATCCTTTGGGGGGCATGCTACTTTTATCATATCTTTACACTTTGCATACCATTCCATCACACTTATATATTGCATTTGCATATCTTGGTTGCATCTACTCTTGTTAGCTAATTCTATTTACACGTTACACGTTTTCTTCCATGATAGATGGATTCTTAGTATGTCATGCTCTTTATCATAAACATATACACATGCCCATTCGCTTGGTATCTAGTTATGAATGTAGATATCTTACAGATTTTTACAAGTTGCAATGATGCTTGACATTGTACCTTTTTACAGTCACTAAATCACACACTTTGGGTATTATTTAGTCTCGATTTCATAATACTATTTGTAGACACCTAAATTCCTCTTTGCAATCTTATTGTCAAACGCACAGAAATCACTCTCATTCTTACCAATTCTATTATAATTAGTGATTTCCGCTAATTAACTAACGTTTCTTACCACTTTGGTCAATTAACAATGCTTTGTTGGTTACCAAACCTCTTTCGCATTCAGGATGTCCACTTTACGATGAATCGTAAGTCAAAATCCTCTTCAAAATAGAAAATTAGCGATTATTAGCTAATTAAGCCTATTTTGCCCTTGTTTTGGTCAATATACCCTACTATTGACTCAAACCCCTCTTCCAACCACTCAAAATCACCCCACTTTCCTCCACAACGTCTCAACAAGCTTCAAAATCTTATCCTAGCCTCCTAGTTGACCCTAAATGGTTGATTAAGGCTCCACACATCTTAATCACTTGTTAATTCACTAATTGTGATTAGCAAATCTTAATCATGATTAGACAATTCTAATATAATTTGGGATTTTAGTCCCACATGCACCAAAATACAAGTTTTCCCCAAATGGAAAACTATAAAAAGGACTCACCTCATACCTTAATACTTTACACCATGCTTTGATTTGCATCTCATATAATAAATATGATTTATAGCCAAGCTCAATCCTTTCCTAAAGTCTTCAACAAGGTTAGTAGATGGATATCTAAAGTGACCTTTGTAAGTCATTTGGAGAGGCCATTTCACCTTGTTTGGAGTAGAAACCATCCCAATTTGATTTCCCTCTTAGGTCTATTTAGGCCCATGTTAGTTTAGTAATTGAATATATTAGTAGGCATGTTTAGTTAGATTTTGAATTATATTCATGTTAGTTAAGCATTCCATTAAGCTTTTATCTTTAGTGTTACATTCCTAGACTTAGAGCCTTGGTTACTAGAGGTGGAAATGGTGTTAGCCTTCCTTAGTTAGTCATGCAATTTGCTTTGTAAATTTTAGGGTGCTTTCATTTGGCACGCCCAGTGGGAGAATACCCCATTGCATTCAATTTTTAAAATCTTTTAACTTAGTTTCAAAGTTTTTCATTTCAAGTTTTTCTAGCTTAGTTTCAAGTTTCCTAGATTAATTTCAAGTTTTCTAGTTTAATTTCAAGCTTTCTAGAGTACTTTCAAGATTTTTAGATTAGTTTCTCAAGCTTTTTAGATTAATTTCAAAGTTTTAGAGTAAATTTCAAAATTTTGTAGATCAATTTTCAAGCTAGGTAGTTGTTTCAACTAGATTAGTAGTAGAAGTTGTGTTTTCATGTTATTTGCAGGATATAAGGAGGTGAAGCCCTATCAAAATTTCCTCAAAATACCAAAGTTTTGATCTTTTTCAAGAAATCCTCTTCAAAACTTAGATTTTGAGCATCTACAGGAAAAGTGCACCTGTGCATAGCAAAGAGTGCTACCTGTGCACTATTGGGTGCACCTGTGTAACAAAACATAGTGCATGTGCACTCACTGGGTGCGCCTGTGCAACACTGTATTTTTGTTCTCTGTGTGTAACTTGTGCATGTGCATCAAAAGTGTGCCTACGCCTCACTGGACGTGCCTATGCACAACTGAATATGTAAAATTGACAGGATGTGCACCTATGCACTACTATGTGTGCGTCATGTGCACTACTGTGTGCACCCATGCTCTATAGATGTGCGCCCATGCACTAGAGTGCACCCATGCTGTGCACTAAGGTAAAATTTTCTCAAACTTCAAAATTTCAATTTCTTGATTTTTAGGATTTCTATCATTTTTAAAGGTTTTTAGTTGTTGTTTTTGTCAATTTACTGATTTTAGAGCAATATTCCTAACAAAATTGCCTTAGGGTTTAATAAGGATATTTTTGATTAAATTGACTTAGGGTTTGATGAGTGATTATGTTTTCATACTTTGTTTGAGTTTGGAATAGGGTTGTGTATGCTCTTCTCTTGCACCTAGTGTGATCTTGAGAATCAAAAGCACCTCTAAACCACTTTTTCTTCTTGGGAGTAAGTAGGAACAATCATCATTCATTTTGTGACTTAAGGGAATAAACTTTCATTTTTGACATGTACTTGATCTTTTAGTTTAAGATATTTTTCACTTGATAAATAATCAAGGCTAAAATTTGTGTATGCTCTTCCCTTGCACCTAGTGTGATCTTGGGAACCAAAAGCAATTTTAGTCTTTCATTAAGAAGCACTTGGATTAATTGGGAATAAACCTTGTTTTTGCAAAGTTTTATGGTAGTTAGTTGATTTACAAGTCTTTTCATTGCTATTTTTCTATGATATTGTGAATCTTTTTGAACTACTAACCATTTGTGTGAAGGACCTAAAATACTTGTCAAAGAAAGAAGGGCTCTCTTCAAACCAAATTCTAACATTCACATGTGTTGTAGGTTTCCAACGGTGGTCTAAACCAAATTGCTTAATCCAAAAGATAAAAAACACACCAACACACAAATTCAAAACACCATATTGCAAGTTTCAGTTAAGAGCTATGGCTCATCTGCTTTAAACTAGGACATAACCCCTTTGGCATAAGCCTTAAGCTACAACAATGGGGGTGGTCCTAGGAACCCTAAATTAGTTCATGCAAGAGGGAACCTTGTGAACAAAATAGGAAAGTGCTCCACACTACCGAATTGACTAGTACGCCTTGAAATATTAGAGTCAAAGTTATTTCCATTGCAACCCCAGTGATAATACAATTGAACGCACTAGTTGCTCATTGTATTAGAAAAGGGTAAAGTAAAGTCTCAGATACTCCTTGGGAAACCTTGGTAAATTGAGATCGCAGAAGTAAACTTGTGACACATAGAGAGAGAACCCCTAGGAAAGTTTTCGGCTTGGAGCCAATTTTTTTTCTTACATTGTATACTTGAGAGCTCTCACAAAGTGAAAACTTTGTTAGATTCAAACTCTTATTTTTCAAACAAGGGAAATAATCTCTTAAAGTTGAAACCGCGTGATATTTCATCACGAAATCTATTTAGTGTTACTTTGACCTAGTTTTTCACTTGTCCTAAGACAAGGTGAAACTCTGCCAAAGTTACACCAAGTATTTTTCAACACCACTTGGTTTACACCTTTGTTTTCTTGTTGTCCATTTTGGGGAAAAAAGAAAACAACATATATGGATACCTACTAGATCATAATTGTGTCCACCACTTTTGTAGTCTTCTTGCATGACTAGGTTGCAATGTCGGAATGCAAGAGTTGAAAGTGTGCATGGTACATCACTCAAGATCTAGTAGGCCCCTCTTGTCTCAAAAACCCATATTTGAGACTTACTATCATTTGTAGTTAGGTTGTCTTCATCACTTTCTTCTTTTGAGTTGTTACGTTGCCCGCATTATAGCCATACAATTGTGATATTTACGTCTTGTTTCCATTGTGAAACTTGGCCTAAAATCTCTATATTGTATCGTTACGTTGCTCACACGCTTAATAATTCCTTGATATAATTAGACATAGTTTTTACATCCTAGATTTGTCTTGAGTTTTGTGAGTGTTGAGGTTACTTTGTTAGCATCGCTATAACGCCATTTTGATACTAAAATCTTTCTTTCTCACAAAGTTTGATTACGTGTCCAAATAGCATTGTTACGCTGCTCACATTTGTATCATCCATTTTACAAAGACTTAGAATTTGTTAGTGTTTAGAAACTGGTTTTTAGTATACCTTGTTAGAAGGATTACGTCAACATTATCTTAGCATTTAGGTCTTGTTTGTTTCAAACTTGACCTAACTGGTGATATTGTGTTGTCACTATTTGGTTTCAAACCTATCTAGAAAAATCTTAGGGAGTAAACTATTTGTTGTGACTGAATTTTTGAGTATTGTACATCATTGTATTGTTCTAGATAACTTGTGTCATATATTACCTTGCTAGGGTAGCTTATTCTTTATTATTTGGTTCTTAGGTTCACATTGACCTATTGGATTTGTGGCTATTTTATAGTCACCTTTTTTTGTGACGACTTAGTGTCGTTACGCTGCAAAAATTTGACTAAGGTCCCTTTTTAGTAAACCTTAGTGGAAATATTTCATGTTGTACCTCTTATTTTGGGTATGCCTACTACAAGAATGGGATCCCGAAGATTAGAAGCTCGATATATTTGGAGGTAACAACCCTATTTTAGAGGATAATCTCATGGTTGACCATAGTGGTGGAGAGGAGGATTCTCCTCGTATGGATGTAGAGCATCATCCCACCAATTTTGATGATTACATTTTTCAAAACAAACATGAGGTTCTTATGTGTGTTATGGAACTAGGAGCTAAGTTACCTTCCATAGTAGACCCTTCTCTCATTTCAGAATGATTTGAGGAGAAGAAGTATAGAACGACCTCATCATACTGTTAATGAAATATTAAACCCAGGTCATGCCTCTACTTCTGCACAATAGAATAATGAAGAGATACCTTTTGAAAATGATGGAGATTATCGAGTACCTGTTGTTAGAATACGTTGTGAAGACAATGAGGAACATGTTCATCATGCACAACCTCCCCCTAATGAATATTGTCAACGAAGTACCTATTCAAGAGGTGATGTTAGAACAACAGGTCCAAGCCCTCACTTGCCAATTGGAAAGTTTGGCTTCACATATACAAAAGGAACAACCAAAAGTTGTGAAACAAGCTATACCGAAGGAAAAACCTAAAGCTTTGTTTCATGAGTTCCCAATAAACACTCCTCAACAGGAGACACAAAGAGACCCTTATGAAGAAATTCTCGTAGAGAATAGGGGTGGGAATACACCTAGATTTAATCCTATGTATAGACCTATGCCACCCACACAAGATCCACTCTTCAATCAAGAGTGGTCCACTATGAAGAACGCCCTTCTAGCATTACAAGAAGGTAAAACTTGTAACAATAAGAAATACTAGTTTGATGAGTTGTGCCCTTATCCATTTGATAGGGCCATGTTATAGGTACCTTTCCCACGACACTTTGATTTTCCAAAATTTTACAAGTATAAGGGAAAAGGTGACCCCCATGACCATATTAAATATTTTTATATGGCATGCCAAGAGGTTGCATTTAGCGACAATTATCTTATACACCTCTTCCCATGGAGTTTAGGAGGACATGTGTTAGAATGGTTTATATGCATCCCCAAGGGATCTATATCCACATGGATGGAATTAGCTGAACATTTTGTACGTCACTTTTCTTTTAATATAGAGAGAGATGTTACCATGTTAGATCTCTGTAATGCAAAACAATGAAACAACGAAAACTTTGCTACGTTTTTACAATGATGGAGAGGGTTAGCTAGTCGTTTCCCTTGTTCCATACTTGAAAAAATAGTTGATAAGCATATTTTTTCCCAACCTCCATCCAGACATTACAGTTCCACTTGCAAATGCATTATGGTAACACATTTGAAGAGGTAATCTAAAAAAGGGAGTCAAATTGAAAAATTTATTGTTAGCTAGGGGGACTCTAAAACCTTTCTCCCGCGATCATAACGATTCCAAATCTAACGAAAAAGCCAAATTTTGTTCATAATAAGAACAAAAACACCATTGGTGATGGGATAGTAGACTCTAAGTGAGTACAACTCCATTCAAAACCACATGCCTTTGAAGCTTGCAAAGGGAAATCCACCTACATAGTATAAACGCCATACTTTCACACCTCTATCTGAATCAATATCATCCATGCTAAAGAAGTTAGAGGCCGTTAACATGGTTAAGTAACCTGAAACTCAACCCTGCGGGGACAATGCACCTAAACCATCATGTTTTAGGGATAAATGAATTTTGCGGATCTCACCACGTAAAGGGTCACAAAACTGACAAGTGTTTAAGATTAAAACACTACATTCAAGACCTAGTCGATAGTGGTGATATAGAAGTAGACTCTGCTGCTACCAAATATCTCAAACACAAACTTAGGGATCTTTAAAGAGCCTTTTCCCAATCACGAAGAAAATAAAAATCTGGATTGGGGACAATCATCTTAGAATAAGAATGCTAACTATTGTGTTCAAACAAATACCATTTTGATGCCTTGATAGGTTTTGTTGATCCACTCGTTGAGAAAATCAATACATGATTAGAATTAAAACAAGAGAGTGTGTCATGGTAGACACAACGGGATCACCTTGTTATCTCCGAACCTACTCCCCCTCCTCCTCAAGAGAGTCACTATGATGTGTTAGATCAACTAGAGAAGACTACAACTAAGATTTCAATCTTAGACCTTCTAAAGATTTCTAACGTCCATAAGGATATACTTTGCAAAACCTTACAGGGATCAGGAGTATCTATTGATGTTGACCCAATGCATTTACAAGCCATGGTAGCATAAATCGATCCTGCAAGACACATAACCTTCAGTCTGATAGAAGCCTTAACTGAAAATACCTCCCATAACCTTCCCTTACATATTGAGGTAATAATCAAGCATAAGAAAGGTCAAGAGAGTGCTTGTGGATGTGGATTGGGTCTTAACATTTGTACTCTTAAACTAGTTCGTCAACTAGGTTGCACAAAAGCTGATTTGGAGACAAATGTCATCACCATAAAGGCGTATGACAATGAAGAAATGATAATCAGCTGGAATGATAACTTTCTCATTGGAAGTTGGTCCCATAACCCATGATATGAATTTTCATGTCTTGGACCTAGAACTCCCTTACAACATCTTGCTCAGTCACCCATGGATTCACACCATGCAGGTCATGCCATCAACGTATCATCAGTGTTTAAAGTTGTAGCATGAAGGAAAAACACTTACTATACAAGGGGATCCCCAACCATTTGCTCATTGCAGAGCATTGTCAGGTTATTTTCCCACCATCTATGAGTGTCCTCTACGGAGATTGTTGTTCCTGTCTAGTCCCAAGGCCCTTGCTTCATGAGTGGATCCGGACACCCTGACTCCTAGTGACAATAGTGCATCTACATCAAAATATCCTTTTTCTACATGGGAGATGAAAGTCATAAAAAATGGTTGTGGAGAGTATAATCTTCAACAGGCCCTTATGGTTCAAAACATTCGCTATCAACCCAAGAATGTGGTAGACCGTGCTATAAATTCCAAAGATCAAGGGAGAATTGCCCTTTCGACAATTTCACTTCAGGTGGCTTGCTAGAAGATGAAAGGATCCTCAATGATATTATATTTCATCCTTCAAGATGATGAAATGGCTTTGTGTTACAAGTCATCTAGGTATGTTATTCCTAACAAAATCATGCTTACTATGAGATATCAAGAACATGGTTGCGGCCGCCAAGAACAAGGTCCATTAAAATATCTTTCAATACCTCATCACATAATGGGTAAATCAGGTATTGGCATCCATTTGTATGAGTCTCAACCTTCAGATAATGAGTATGCTTCTTCTTAAGAGTGAGGATAGTTTGTTTGAAAATGAAAGCGAAACAGATTCCCAGTGTAATCTTTACGAAGACCTAGCATCTACAAACGTATTCTCTAACATGGCTATCCTTACCATAACCCATATTACACCCATCATATCCCCTATAACTCAGACATTAAACCTCATCTACCCATCACTTGTGAATTGGGATCAAAAACAACACGTACCTATTGACATGTTTCCTAATGATGAGGCTATTGGTGAGTTCATGGGCATCAAAGATAACATTTTGAGAAACGATCACAAGAAAGGCTTGTCCATTCAGCTCAACGCATGCACATACTTTAGAGAGGATGTAGAATTGTGTGGACACTTAAGTAAAAAAAGTGAGCAAGGGCAAGATTTTTCTACAGAAAAGCCTTTCGAGAAAGAAAAAGGGGAAGTTCTATAGTGAAAACCTCTTTGAGGTGATTATGGAAAAACAAGCAGAACAACCTATGGAAAAGATAGTGTATCCATATAAAGATGAGGATCTCCCTAAACCACCTTTGGTAGAGGAGGATATCAATCTTCCTCCCGATCCTACGCGCATAGAGGATGAGTCAAAGCTACTAGTGGAAGATACAATAGATGTTAACATTGACATGGAGGAGCTATTGAGAATAGTCAAGTTGGGAGCTTCACTCTCAACTCAAGATCAAAAAACATTTACATGACTTTTGAGAGAGTATGTAGATATCTTCGCTTGCTCTTACGCATACATTCGAGGACTTGATTCTACATTAGGGGTGCACAATTTTGTTGTACACCCAGACGCCAAGCCCATCAAACAAAAGCTCTGGAAGATGCATCCTCGCATCACCTTGCTAGTAAAGGTAGAGCTAGAAAGGTTATCAAAAGTAGGCTTCATCAGGCCTATCGACTACTTAGAGTGAATTTCTAGTGTGGTGCCAGTTCAGGAAAATCAAGTCGGTATCAGAGTGTGTACCAATTTTCAAAGATATTAACAAATCTTTTCCCAAGGATGACTTTCCTCTTCCTAACATCGACATGATTGTTTATTCTACTATTGGTTATTAGATGTTATCACTCATGGATGGCTTCTCAGGTTATAATCAGATAAAGATTGCGGAGGAAAATCAACACAAGACAGCGTTCACAACCCTGTGGGGGACATTTTGCTACCAAGTCATGCCCTTCGGCCTTACGAATGCATGTGCTACATATCAACGGGTGATGACTGTAATTTTTCACGACATGATAAGTGACATCATGGAAGATTAGGTAGATGATATACTAGCTAAATCTAGAACTCAGGAGGAACACCCAAAGATTTTATGGCATATTTTTCAGTGCCTAAGACACCACAAATTCCACCTTAACCCAAAGAAATGTGTCTTCAGTGTGCTATCTAGGAAATTACTAGGATTCATTCTGTCAAGGAGAGGAATAAAAGTGGACCCTGCAAAGGTCACGACTATCACAGAAATGCCTCCTCCTAAAAATATTAGACAACTGCATAGCTTACAAGGTAAAATTCAGGCCATCAGAAGGTTTATTTCACAGCTAGTAGACAAGTGTCATACATTGACGCATCTTCTTAAGAAATATGTTAATTTCACCAGGGGGCTAGAATAGTAGCAAGTGTTTGCTTTACTAAAATAATACTTGGCTAAACCCCATGTTCTCATGCCGCCCACGGCAGGAGAACCCTTGTTGCTTTACATTTTTGCTACACATTTTTCAATTGGGGCACTGTTGGCCTAGTATGATAAAGAGAAGAGAGAAAAATTTGTATACTACTTGAGGATAATATTGATATCATATGAGCTCAACTATCCGCAGATCAATATTGATATCATGCCAAAAGTGTTTCTAACCTCAGCGGTGTCCCGACTGCACTTTGGGGCAATGAAAAAGAGAGCAAAAGGACCATCGAGGAGCTCGATAAGACGGATGCTGCCCACATGACCGCTTTGGGTATGTTTCATGCTTGGAAAAAAGTCAAGATCAGTGTTGATCAAGCAGCCAAGAAGTAGTCCTGCATGCTTCTACTGCTCTCTTTTGTTATTCTTACTGTTTCTTGGCTGTCGGGTTACTGTTTTTTTGCTGTTGTTTTGCTGTTAAGTCTCGCTTGTGTAGCTGTTTCTGGGCTACGTTGAATTTCATTGTACTTCTTGGACTTGGTTAGTCCTGCTATGCTTCTCACTCTTATTCCCGCTTAAAGGCCTTATTTTGTATTCAAGGGTATAGTCCCTTTCAAAAAACTATTTGCCAATATTAAAAAAAAACTATCCGCAGATCAAAAAAGGCTTGACCAGCTGTAGTATTTTCTTTCCAGAAGCTACGCCATTATTTGCTCAACAATAAAGTCAACCTTATTTTGAAGGTTGATCCTTTAAAATACTTACTGTCAAAACCCACCTTAACTAGAAAGATGGATAATTGGATCATCTTATTAAGCAAGTTTGACATTGAGTATGTGCATCAAAAGTTAGTAAAAGGAAAAGTCTTGGCAGATCAGCTAGGAGAAGCTCCCTTACTAGGTACTGAACCTTTGAGTTTGGAACTACCAGATGCATTCATCATGTACCTTGAGGAATTTATCATTTGGAAATTATACTTTGATGGTTCCTTCACCTTTCATGGTTCAGGTGTCGAAGTTGTGTTAATAATTCCTTGTGGGAGACTTGATTCCTCGAGCGTTCCGATTCAGGTTCCCATGCACAAATAATATAGTGGAGTATGAAGCTCTCATCACAGGGATCAAGCTAGCCATAAAATTGGATATAATACGAGTCAATTGCATTGGTGATTCAATGGTCATTATAAAAAAAGTCACAAATGAATACAAGGTCAAAGACGAGAAAATTCTTCCATATAAAAGGATGGTCAATTCTTTGAAGGAGTTCTTCGAGTAGATAACATTTAAGAAAATACCAAGATCCCAGAACAGAGCAGTTGATGTTATGGCTACAGTAGGATCCATATTGAGTATTCCACAAGGGAACAATGATATGCCATTCTTCGTAGAAAATATAATAACGTCAGCATATGACATACCTGATTCTTGTTTGGTGTGTGATGTTGTTGGTCCCTTTTCCCCATGGTACGCTAAAATATTTAATTACCTCCATGATGGAATCTTTCCCACTAACATTTCCCATGCTGAAAAATGCACTCTCATCCATCGTATAGCTTGCGATACTCTACTTTGGGGGGCACCCTCTTCCACCGAGGCTACGACGGGAATATGTTGCAATGTTTAAGTTTGGACGAATTTATCCAAACAATCAAGGAGGTGCATGAAGGCATATGTGGAGCTCACACTAATGGGATCATCCTTGCAAATAAAATACTCATAAAATGCTATTATTGGCCTATCATGGAGCATGACTTCTATAACCATGTGAAGAAATGAGTGGATTTTCAAAAGTGTGGAAACTTGATACACATGTTGGCACATTCCTTGCAGCCTATCACAACCCCTTGGCCATTCTCAAAGTGGGGTCTCGATATAATATAAAAACTTAACCATGTCTGTTCATATGGTCATAAATTCATCATTACTACAAATGAATACTTTACAAAATGGGTAGAGGTTGTTCCTCTCAGCTACGTTGAAGGTGCCCAAATCTCTAAATTTATCATGAACCATATCATATGTCGATAAGGTATCCCTTAAGCTCTTATCACTGATAATGGTAAGCCATTTAAAAATAAAACTATGAAAACACTCTACAAATGCTATCAAATCTCCCTTACGTTTTCGACCCCCTATTACCCTCAAGGTAATGGGAAATTTGAGGCTTCCAATAAAACCCTCATCCGCATTATGGAGAATATGGTGAGTAAGACAAGTTGTGACTAGCATATACAAATTCACCCTGCCCTCTGGGAATTCAGAACTTCTATCTGCACCCCCAATGGTGTCACTCCATACTCCTTAGTATTCTACGCAGAAGCTGTACTACCTTTAGAGATCAAGATCCCTTCTTTTTGCATTGAGCTAAGGGACTAATTGAATGAAGAGGAGGATTATGGAGTAGCTTGATTGGTAGAGTTGGAGCTATTAGATGAGAAAATACTTCATGATCTCAATCACCTTAAATTTTATCGGGATCGAGAGTGGAAAATCTAAAATAAAAGAGTCATACCTCATCAATTTTAGGTATGAGACTTGGTGTTAAAAGATAATCAAAAGAAAACTAATAAAGAATGTGAAAAGAAAGGGAAATTTGAGCCCAATTAGCTAGGAACATATGTTGTGGTTACCAAGTTTGGATCAAGTGCATATAAGCTTGCCCATTCAGATGGCCAAGGGCTCCGAGAACCCATGAACTCAATGCATCTTAAATGCTTCTATGCTTAAGTATGGGGTCTCAAAAATGTCAAAAATGCAAAAAATATAAAAACATAAAAAGATAAAGATAAATAAACAGGTGTGTCCAATAGTGAAAACCATGCAATGGTGACACTTTGTATAAGTCCTTTCGTGAAAACCACTTTTCGGCACCAAGGGAGGGTATGTTGTTCACAATAATTTCAGGTTTTTGGAGTACAACAACTTTGTCCTAAGCTAGTATTTTCCTTCGTCTGAGTCCCTTGTGAGCCTATCCCTCTTTTCCCTCATCCGACTGATCCAAACTTTTGAATGCAGAGAGTTTGACTCTAAATGAACCCATCTCACACTGGGGGAAACTTTTCAACGTCACTTCTGGCATATAACACGTGGCATTCTACCCTTGTGAATCCCATCTAATGTTGGGGGCATCCATGTTTCCTCATTTCCTTGCACGTTTGCTTCAGAAAACTATTTAGAAAACATCAAAAACATTCGTATAACTTTTGAAAAAATTAAAACATTCAAATACGTTTCATAGAAAAACTCCAAAATAATAGAAAAATGTCTTAGAGATAAAACAAAAAAAGTCAAAAACGTCCCAAAAATGTCCCACAAAAATAAAGTAGTAGTTTTCTTACTTTCAGTTGTTGGTTTGTATGGTTTTTAGTTGCATTGATTTTTCATATTGTGTGCTTTAATTTGGATTCACTTGTTTACTTAGATTGAATCTTACTTTAATATGTGATGCATTACATTGAGTTCATTTTATCTTGCATACTTGTAGATAAATGTGTTGCTTTGATTCGATTTTTTAACTTGTGCTTGTTATTTTTACTTGTACTTTTTTTTAAATTATTTCATCATCATATCACATAAACCCATCACATCTATACATCATAAATCAATAAATGCTAAGTCTACATCATACATGTATGCTAAAGCTAATCATCAAGTACCGTATCATCAATGGGGCAAGAGGGTTTACGCACGATCACAAATATATCCCCCCCACACCAATATCAAAAATAAAAACATCAATAAGAGATTCAACCACGACTCTCACCCTCACTGGGACTGCTTAGTCTAGGTCCACCGCTAGGTGGGGGTATCTAAGGTGCGGGATGTATAGAAGGTATTACATCATGTTGTGCTGACCTATGCTGCTCTGAAGCCATTATCCTGAAGGACTTTGTACAGATCACACTGATCACGATGGCCTATTGGATCTAGATTGTGACATGATTCCTTCTATCTGATTATACTCAGTAACTCTCTGCTCGGTCGGGACGACCGCATAATACTACATCCTATAATATGTGGCCTCACCTACTACAGTGGTGTTGAACTATGCCCAAACACAAACTATACTCCTGAAGCAGTGCATGCCTAATATAGTGTGTCACGCTCTGCACTCGCACTAGATAGATCTATCCATAACTGAGTTATGTTTGTTACAACCTAATCTGTCTCTGTTATAGCACGATCCCTCTCTACTTGTAGTTATAGACTATATGTGATTTCCTGATCTCACTCTGTCATGGCCTATAATCTCTCCATCCTGACCTGGTCTCGCTCTATCACAAGTTGATCCCCATTTGCGATAGTTTGGTCTGTCTAAGTAATAGCCCGGTCCCTCTTAGCTACAACCTGAAGTTGTAGAGATTTCACCTACTGTATTTGTTGTTACAAGGAAGCCACCTGCCCACTAGCCTTTATATCTTAAACATCCTCCTCCATATCCTCACCACCCCTGCCATCTCCTCCACCTCCTAGTGGAATGTGTCATGGACTCGCGTGAGGGTGTGATAGGGGTGCTTGCAATGGTGCCCATAATGGAACCTGAAGGGGCATCTGCGGTGCCAACCCCTGTGGCTACATGTTGCTGGACTAGAACCTGTTATATTGGTACCCCTATATGTGGTCCTCCCTATGGATCTACCTGTACCTGATCCTGTGCCTATGCCCTAGGATTTGGGCCTTTCCCCCTTTGTGATGTTGCATCCAATACCGCATGCAGTATAGTTAATCTATGTGGCAACAATGTCACATACCACACTGCATAATTTGGAGTAGTCCCTGGATCCACTATATGTGCCCGTTGTACCCAAGGCTATGGAACCACCTATAAAAATCTTATGAAAAGTCGACCCAGCCTGATACGGGTCCCCATGTAGAAGACCTTTCTGTATCTACGTGCATACCACATATCATCACCAGGAATCCCCTGGGTGAGATGAAACTAACGTTGGACCATGTCCACTCTGTACCACTCCAAGACATAGCTCCTACTACCAATGATAAAATGGTTGATTACAATTATACTTAACTCGACTACATCCTAAGGCCAATGGTATAACCTGTATGGTCATCATGTGACCGTATTGGGGATGCACCTCATCAAACTCTCACATGTAATAGTTTGTATCCCCCTGTGTGCTATGAATGTCATCTCTGTCTGGAACCCAGCCCATGATAGAAGGCTCTCCAACAACTCAAGCTCTTAAAGCTCCTGCAAGGTGGCCTATCCCAATGTGATCCCAAGTACATTTTTCTGTAATAAAGTGGAAGGACTCACTGACCTATGTCCATGATAAGCTATCAAGTGTAAATCAGAATACAAATGAGCCAATATACACTGACCTTAGTAGTACACCTCTCCCTGAAGTAGGTCATGAATCACTCCAATGAGACCCAGAGGGAATCGTGCACTAGTCTTATAAGGTAGCAACATTCCACTGACAAGAGCTAATAAAAATACAAAGACCCATCCTAGCCTTGGATTGGCCATGCACCTCCTAATTAATATTGTCATACCCGAGGTATGTTTATCACTCCAAATATCATGGTTGTATGTCGCTCAATAAGGTCTTGGAGACCATCGTATGTAATCAAGCGACTCTGAATAGGAACTCACAAGACCTGCCAAACATTCTCCACTGTAATACTCATCTCACCAGTAGGTAGTCGGAAGGTCTGACTCTCGCTCCGCCATCTCTCAGCTAAGGTTGTGAGTAGTCCGTGATCTAAGGTAATATGTGGCATGTGAGCCACGTAAGATAAACTGGTCACCTCCAAGGTGATCTCCAAGAAATTCTAGTGGTGTCGGCTAAATGTCTCCCTGTAGGCCCAGAGTCATCCCTATCGCTCCCGCGCCACTAGCACAACCAATTCCGCCTACATAACCAATCAGGTCATTTATTATGATCTTATTCTTCTATTCTACCATTTAATTTTTTCTAGTCTATCATCTAATTTTTATATTCTAACTTATTATTATTTTATTCTATCTTTAAATTCTTCTATAATTCACCTATTTCTACCACCTAGGGCTTCCAAAAACCTTCGTGTTCTTCTAAAATCAATTTTAAAATATCGTGTGCACTAGCACACCCCCTAGTGCATGGGCGCACTTAGCGCGCCAGCACACTCTTCAACGCATATGTGCACTCCTCGGCGCATAGGTGTATTTTGTTTTTTATTTAAAACAGTTCTTTACATAGGCACACTTCTCTTGACATAGGCACATATGCGCCCATGCGTGCCCAGAAAAATGGTGCATAGGCGCACCCCTTTTTCACTGGCACATATGCGCCCCCACAAAACCTAAAAAATTAACAATGAAATTCAATTAAGCGCATAGGTGCACTCAGTTATGCACCAATGCATATGCGCCCATGCATGCGCCAGCATAGCCACACCCCCCCCCCTCATTTTTACCCTATTTTAACCCTAAAAATGCATTTTAACAAAAAATTAAATTCTTTAACAAACAAGGGTAAAAAGGGCAGTTTTGTGTACATGTGGTCCCTTTGTTGAGAGCCTCATGTAGTCCCTCACGTGGTCCGCACGGTGTCTCCAGTTTAGGACCCTCATCATTTCCTCCTATAGGTAAGATCTCAAATCAATAAGAAAATGGTAAGTGAATGTGATAAATAAACTTGCCGTGATGGCTTATATACACATTTTTACCTTCCGCGACGTGTTTCTTGCCCCCGAAATTCCTTGAGACCATCGTATTTCTTCTAAAATTCTTCTAATACTTTTTGTGATGATTATTTTTTATAAATAATTATTTTTGCACCCGTTTTGGTAAGTTGGGGCATATTTTTGACTCCCAACGGCCTTTTCTACTACCTGGGGCATATTTTTTCCTTACGTTGACTTTTAGCGTTGTCTCACGACTTTGTTATTTCTTATATGATATTTTCTTCTATAAAAAGTAAAAAATTCAAAAAACCCAAAAAAAATTGGTAAAATGATTAAAAATAAAAAAAATGTAAAAATTTAAAATTTTACAAAAAATGGTAAACAATATACACGTAGCTCAAGTCTGTGTCAACTGTATTTTCCTCTAAATAGAAATTTGTCCCACAAAAACATCTTTCTAAGTTCTTGTTTTATCTGGTCTCAAATGACTTGTGGATCATCATAATCTACCTCCATTAACAAAATCTAGGTTGCATGTTATATCGGTACTCCCATGCAACAGTGAGTTGCCATAGACTGTGTCATAGTGCACGAAAGTTTTTCCATAGGGATACTTTTTTCCTCTGTTATTCCCCTCACATTTATCCTTACTTGGGGCACCATTTTTAACCCTTTTTGTTACAATGGGAACTGCGGCTTGATAACAAAAACATTGGTACAACTGTCTTGAACATTGTTTGTTTGAGTATGTGTGATTGTACGTGTTTCTCTGTTAGGTTAGCTGGTTTACTTTCTTGTATTGCATTGCATTATGTATGTTGCATTGAGTTAAGCATTGTTTTACTTTCTCGTATTTCATTGCATTATGTATGTTACATGGAGTTACTTAGCAATGACCAAATGTTAGTAATTTAGCTTTTCATGTTATCTTACACTTTTTTTTTATTTCTATAAAGACCGGTGATGTAGACCTAGGGGAAAAATGATAAAACTAAGTTGCTTATTGAAAGGTTGGATGCAAAGATTGGGCTTGTCATATATTCTACATTATCATTTCTTCTCCACTATCATTTATTATCACTACTAATTTTTCTTCCAAATCACCTGGGGAAATAAACAACCATGTTATTCCCTATCCTTATTCCTTCTAAATACCTTAAGGTTTCACACTCATTCTATCCTATTCCTTATATCCATTTAAATCATATTGTCGATCGTCGATTGACCTCTTCTATCATCCCATCAAAACTTGAGGGGGGAATCCTTCATTATACTAATTTTTCTTCAAAAATTTACCTTTTTATGCTTGTTTACTATATTTGAAGTGAAGTCACTTACTTCGCCTCAAACAGGGGAAAATGTAGACACCTAAATTCTGCTTTTGCAATCTTATTACCAAACACACACAAATCACTTGAATTCTTACCAATTCCGTTATAATTAGGGTTTTTTGCTAATTAATTAACATTTCTTACCACTTTGGTCAATTAACAGCACTTTTTTGGTTACCAAACCTCTTTCACATTCAGGATGTTACTTTACGACAAATCGTAAGATAAAATCCTCTTTAAAATAGAAAATTAGTGATTATTAGCTAATTAAGCCTATTTTTCCCTTGCTTTGGTCAATATACCCTACTATTGGCTCAAACACCTCTTCCAACCACTCAAAATCACCCAACTTCTCTCCACAACATCTCAGCAAGCTTTAAAAGCTTATCCTAGCCTCCTAGTTGACCCTAAGCTGTTGATTAAGGCTCCACACATCTTAATCACTTGGTAATTCATTAATTATTATTAGCAAAGGTTAATCGTGATTATCAATTCTAATCTAAGTTGGGATTTTAGTCCCACATGCACCAAAATACAAGTTTTCCCCAAATGGAAAACTATAAAAAGGACTCACCTCGTACCTTAATAATTTACACCATGATTTTATTTGCATCTCATATAATAAATATGATTTATAGTCAGGCTCAATCCTTGCCTAAAGTCTTCAATGGGGTTAGTATATGGATATCTAAAATTGCCATGTAGTTATTTGGAGAGGCCATTTCACATTTTTTTGGAGTAGCAACCATACCAAGGATTGATGTCTGTATCTTCAAATCTATTAAGGTCATATGCTACCCTAGCAATTCAAGTGATATTAGTAGGCATGCTCTAGCTAAACATTTAAGCACTTCTTCATGTAAGTTAACATTCACATTTGCAAGCTGTTATCTTAAGGTGATTACATTCCTACACTTAACATCTTGGCTATAAAGTGGAAATGACACTAGCATCACGTACTTTTTCATGGTATTTTCTTTGTATATTCTAGGGTGCTCATACCACTATTCATATGGTTTTTTTGAGTGACAAAAGTACTAATTAACCCATGTCATTTGGCCATTTTACTTTGCTTTCTGTCATCACTTCCAATCCTTCCAACCGGGTATTTTCTTACTCTAGTTTTTTCATTCTACGTTATTTGTATCTCATGACTGGGGTGCCCAGCCAGGACTGGGGTGCCCTAGGCGCCCTGATCCTCTTTGCACTTTACACTCATCTTTTGGGCACTTTCTAGACATTTGAGCTTTCCATATTTTTCGTGGTCAGCCTTTTCAAGGTTAGTTACGAAATTAGAAAAAGAGAACCATATAAATATAAATTTATGAGACCATAATGAGGAACCAAGTACTAAGCACTTAATATCACCATCTAAGGTTGCATCCATCCAAGGCATCTATAGAGCTCCATTTGCATCCATCTAGCTGCCATCATGAGGGACAAAGGCTGGTTCATCTGCATCACACTTCATAGGAGGGGATTTTATTCTATTCCATGAACCATCTATTTACATTTCTACATCTATTTATTTCTCGCTACTCACAAAGTGCAACTGAGCACAAGAACACCTAGAGCATGATTTACACACACACACACACCTAGAACTACATTGGGTTTGAGATGTAGTGAAACACTCAGTTAGATAAGTCCATCCATTATGGCCAGTTGAGGATAGTTTGACCCCTTTATATGCATCTTTATTTTTTTTAGGGTTTTAATGCTTGGCTTGGGGTTTTGCAGGTACCTTTCTTCATATCTGATTTGCAGCGACATGCTAGTGCAATTCTAACGACATTAATGCGATAGGAAACGAAGGTAGGATGGTCCAATCAACGAAACCTTGGAGGAGGTTCCCTTGTCATTTCTACAGACCAGGGTGCCCAGATCGCAGACGAGGGTGCCCCAGGTGCCCCAATCTACTTAGACACCTCATATATGCACTTTTTATAGCTCGTGTGCAGTAATTTCTTCATTATGTTCATTTGGTATTCACTTCAACACAGTCTGAAAGAGTCTGCGAATCAACAAAGGCCTTTCTAACCCTCTTTTTCTCATTAGGGTTTTACATTTCCATTTACTTAGTTTCTTGGGTCATTTCCTTTATTTATTTAGTTGTTATTTACTGCTTTGCATAACATTATATTAAACTAATATAGATATATAGCTTCCATTTTAGTTTAATCACTTTTACCAAACCCACCAAGGTTCTTGGGGGCATCTACCTTTACTACTCTCACACATTACAGGTGTTATTATTTCATCATTTACTACTACTTTCTATCACATTACTTTCCATTAATACATACATGCCTTGCCATGCTATTTATCTTTCTAACATGCTAACGAGTGCTTCATGTGTAGCATTTTCTTTGCAAGATTATATGCCACTATAGACACCTAAATTCTGCTTTTGCAATATTTTTCCCAAAAAACACGCAAATCACTCTCATTCTCACCAATTTCGTTATAATTAGTGATTTCTACAAATTAACTAACATTTCTTACCACTTTGGTCAATTAACAAGCACTTCGTTGATCACCAAACCTCTTTCACATTCAGGATGCCACTTTACGATGAATCATAAGTAAAAATACTCTTTAAAACAAATAATTAGCATTTATTAGCTAATTAAGCCTATTTTCCCCTTGATTTGGTCAATATTCCCTAATATTGGCTCAAACCCCTCTTATGACAAAAATTACCCCACTTTCCTCCACAACATCTCAACAAACTTCAAAGTCTTATCCTAGCCTTCTAGTTGACCCTAAGTGGTTTATTAAGGCCTCATACCTCTTGATCACTTGGTGATTCACTAATTATGATTAGCAAATCTTAATCATGATTAGCAATTATAAATTTTCTTTGTAGTTTTTGTCCCGCATGCACCAAGATGCAAGTTTTCCTCAAAGGAAAAACTAAAAATAAGACTAATTACTACCTTCCAACTTTACACCATGCTTTTATTAGTAACCTCATATAAGATATATGTTAAAGACCCTAAACTCCTTTAAGGATCCGCATTCTCATCTTTTCCTAAATCCTTCATTATGGTTAGTAGGAGGGTATTCAACATGACATTGTAGTCTTGTGTTGGAGAGATCTTCTCACCATTTGTGGAGTAACAACCATTCCAAATTTGATTGCTTCCTAGATCTATTTAGGTCTATTGTTTAGTAATCATCTAACATAGTAAGTATGCTTAGTTATTAGATGGTATTTTCATTTAATATCCATTTTTATGCTATTAAGATTTGATCTTTGATGTTTCATTCCTTAACTTTTGCAATTAGCTTTAGACTATGTGTTGTAAGTCTTACTTTAAACTAGTTAATTTGTGTTAGAAGTTTGGGGTATTATCAATCACCATGGTTATCTAACACATTTTGTTTGATCTTTTCTACCATTGTATGCTATTGTTTGATCTTTTCTACCATTGTATGCTATTGTTTGCGGGATATGCCATATGTCTGTATGCTTTTGGCCGTTTCAGCCACGATTGTCTTGTGACATTATGAGTGATGTCTCGTGTTTAAAACCCATTTTCATGGTCCACATTGTTAGCACACTTGCTTGTTACATTGTCTTCTTCTATTGTATGATTGCTACTTTTTCTACTAACACATGTTACTAGCCACTTTGTTTGCATTTTACTTGGTTTATACCATGCACATCCCTTACCCCATGTAGGTATCCATTTTAGATCAACATTAGGTCCTCTCGTTTGGGCCACATCCTCATACCATCATCACATGCACCTAAAACAAGGGGCGGTATACATTGGGTGAATAAATCACCCCTACATCAACTCAGAGCTACACATATCAACATAGTACAGAAACGATACATGAACACAGTCACAAAATGGTCCCAAAACTGACTTGGACCTCAAACACAGTACAGACACTAGCACCCAGACTCAAACACTAGTGCTTGGGCACTCCTGACCTCTCTTGGGTGCTAATGTCATGGGGGTAGATACAACCATCTTCTGAAATCAACACACTTTATAGAAGTCTCCAAAGTAGTTATATAGTTACAAGAATAGGCCTCCAGTTACAGAATGCATTCTATCTCCTTCAATCGGTACAATTGGAAAAAAAGGAACAACGGGAATAAATCGGTATGCACCATCAACAATGGTGCTTATCAGGCAGAGTCACAGAAGGGGAGTAAGACTAGACCTCTCTCCCCAACACTTACTCTTTGGCATGAGATCACCTAAAAAACTCACACTTGGTGTGAGATCACCCAAACGATTCGCTCTTCACATCATTTCAAGACACATTTCTATCATTTACACTATTTTACATATGGTGCACACTTTCCTTTACTACTACTTTTACACACTTTTTCATACTTTCCTCATATTTTTCATATACATGACTTTGAATACTCTTTTTCTCCTCTTTTACAGGAATCTCCTTAATACTCAATAAGAAGCAACCTACAACAATAAATACAAGCCCAACAACATGTAAAAGTAATGCATATGCTTCACCCGTAAGGTCAATTTTCCTTTCCTAGTCTCCTCACTTCATTTTGAAATCATTCCACACTTCACTTGTCCACTCGACACATTATTCACTACATTCTCTATAGGATCATAAGGTACGCATCTCTTATCTACTTTATGTTATCGAGTATTCACTCAACAATATAAAGTGGGTGGAAACGTAGACTTTAAATCACGCACTTGGGTACATTTCTAAGTCCTAAAAGCATACTAGCATTTACATTATTCATAAAAAATAAAACTAGTGGTTGACAATTATCTTTGGACTCTTTTCTTTGTCTCTTGTTTTCTATTTGGTCTTACACACCCTACAATCAATTCAAAACTTTACTTGTTTATCTTTCATGGCTTCAAACACCAGCGCCCAACTAGGACAACAAAGCCCAGGTGCTCCTTTCCCTCCTGGGTGCCCCTGACCCTTTCTTACCTTACTCACTCTTTTGGGTCTATTTTATCTTTTGGCCATCTTTTTCACTTATGGGTCAGCCTTCCAGTTGTCAATTACAAAATTCAAACAAGGGAATCATATAAATATATAGTTATGTTTTAAAAATGAAGGACCAAGCACTAAACATTACTATCATCACCTAAGATTGCATTCCAAAGGTACTAAAGTACTCTAAGGACATCCATCTAGAACCCATTCAAGGGAGAAGGGTTACATCAATTCTAGATACACTGCATAGGAGGGGGAATTCTATTCTATTCCATTCACATAGACTACTACATTGCTACATTATATCTATATCTTGTTATCATGTGTAACTTACACAAGGGAATCCTAGGACAACATTATTACACACACACATAAGAACTACATGGAGTCTGATATGTATTGCAATGATCGATCATAATTTCACTCTCGGGGTGACTACAGGGATTAGTTCAACTCCCAATTCTACATTTTCCTTTTTTAGGTTTGATGTGGTTTATGGGTATGTGCAAGTGAACTTCTCTTTTGTAGGTTACAAGTACTTTCAGCAATCCAAGAGTGTATATCAGGAAATCAACATGGAATAACTACAAAACCCTTATAACACAGAAGAAAGTAAATCAAGACCTCTTGCATAGTCATTAGTTCCCAGATTCCATCACCAGCACCCAGGCACCTTTTTCCTACACTTGGCTCCTATGTTTGGCTATATTCTCAGGTTCTAGATTTCACAGTGAGTAGCAACGACCCTGTCTACAGTCTATCCAGCACTCGCACCTTCCCAGATCACTCTTTGTTCATTAAAAAATTAGCTAAGTTCTTGTATCTCTCCCTCTTTCTTAGGGTTTCATACTTTTCATGTTATTTTTCTTGTGTCATTATTGTACTTTATCCTTTATTCATCATTCATTACAAAGGTTACTCTACAATAAATCAAGTTGAATTAAATCACAAACAAAGAGAGGTAGTGGTGCCCAACCAACCCATGTTTAAGTGGTCCCACACCTCTAAAAAAAATATTAACAATTTAAAACATCCCTAACATAAGTAAGGGCCATTAGGCCCCTAAAATAACTCTTAACAAGTTTTAGATATATATTAACCCAAAAATGATCCAAGAAGGAAACAATTAAAGGTGCCTAACCTATTCATGACACATACACAAAGAGAGTGATCTATCCAAAACCACTCAAAGCCAACATAACAAAGCCAATCTATTAACAAGGGAAGGTGAGTTTTTTGGCCTAGATGACCACTTGTGCAAACTTGGAGGTGCAAACCTTGATCCCCACGTTCTCATTTGTGAATGTGTAACTTGCACACTCAATTCAAACGTCGTCATACATATTCAATACAATAAACCAAGTAAAATGATACCACATACATCCAATAATTCAATCAATTACATGCTAAACAATCCAAATTAGGAAAACAATAATATCTGTAATGAGATAATTAACGAGAATGGCATACATCCATAGTAGATCAAAAACAGATCATATATAAATCACATCATGATAACATATATCACATCATCACCATAGCTAGTAATCATAATAATTATCTAGAATGACATACATCCATCATAGACCACATAAAATCCATCTAAATCACATCTTGATAATATCCTTAACAACATCATTAAAACTAGTAATAAAAAACACAACAATAGATTTGACATTGTGTGCCTCATACACAACCTGTATCACAAAGATGATCCATAATAACACAATATAATGTCCAAAATAATGTTGTATCAATGTCACTAATTAAATTAATAAAATTATTCAATAATAAAATAAAGAAACAAACTAGTGGGCACTACAAAATGTATTATTTTTATAGCATGATAAAAATTCTACCGATTATATTAGGCCATCAACTAACACTTGGTATACTTAATGAAGTCTACATTAGAGTCATTTCCACAATCCATCGCTATATTTATGTTTTTTATGTTCATGACTTCAAATATGCTAGACCCTAACCCTCATCCCTAATTTTTGGTGGAAAGAAAAATAAATGTATAATTTTAAAAAACTTTTTATTTGAAAAATATGAACTTTGGTATTTTTACAAACTTATATGGGTATTTTTAATGTATCTATTATATGTCTCACCATCTCCTAGTTTTTTCTAAGATAATAAAGCAAGACATTGATTATGTCAAAGGTGTATCATATATTATCATGTATTTCTATAATAGTGCACATCAATGATTGACAATCTCGCTCATCATAGGATGGCCTTAAGATTATTCCTATTTTCGGATCTATAATAGTGTAAAACTTAAAAATCGTAAAAAAAAATTACGTGAAAAAGCATTTTAGGGAATCAAATATCTTCAACAATTTTATACATTTGAGAAATTAGAGAACTCGAGAAGTTTTGTAGTTTCAGGGAATAAGATATTTAAGGATATTTTGTAGTTTTGAGAAATCAAATATGCCAAACAGTTTTGTAGTTTAGTTGTTTAATTGTTTTGGAACTTTGTAACGCAAATTTATTAAAAACCCAATGAAGTTGAGGAATCAAAACTCATAACCAAAGGATCACAATTTGTAATTTGATTTCCCAACGGCTCTAAATATTTGGAACCCTAATTTCTTGAAAACTTGATAACGGAAAGGAATCAAAACTCAGAGCCAAAGGAGATATTTTTAATTTATTTGCCAACTTTTCCATATATCTGAAACTCAAATTCCCTAGAAACCCAATGAAGGCGAGGAATCAAACTTTGAGGTAGAGGGACATTTTGTAATTTATTTTCCTAATTGATCAAGATCTCTGAAACCATGATTCTCCTAATAACAAATGAAGGCGGAGAATTGAAACTTGAAGGTAGAGAAACAATTTTTAATTTAATTATATATTTTCTTCAAAACTAAAAAAAATCACGTCCTTATTTCCAGGTTTCCTTATATCTATTTTCAAAATTACATTTGTTTTCCTTCACTGCACAACCATTGCACCTCAGAGTGCAATTTCTATTTGATATTAATTATCATTATATCTCTAGAGTTTGAATGAAAATTTCCAAGACTACCTACATGGAATAATATTTTGGATGCAAGTAAGGGTAAGAAAGGAATCGTTAGCAAAGTTCCCATTAATCAGCTGAGTCAAACGATATGGCAAGAAAATTCCTCGAATGTGGCCTTGATCAACACGTTGAGCATTAAGATATCCAAGATCATTGGTGGTGAAGACAAACATGGTAGGTGTAGGAGGGCACCCCTAGCTGACAGAGTGGAAGAGGACAATCGAGGAGTATTGATGCCCATTAATAGTGAGGCAAATAGAAGCATTGGAGAACAAAGTTCAAACTGTCAAGGTATAAAATTCTCCAAATCCTAAGGCTATTCGAGCATAGCCAAAATAAAAGGCCATTTAATACGATCATAAGCCTTTTCAAATTTTATTTTGAGAAATAAGGTTTGTTGTGAATATAACATAGCCCGTTCCATTCCCTCCCAATCTACTATAAGATTATCTAGAATAGGTTCCTTTGACGAATCCTATCTACTCGAGGAGAATAATCTTGGGTAAAATATCGGTAATGTGAAGATCCAGGGCCTTTGAAATAATTTTGTAGGAAACATTCAACAAGGTGATAGGCCTCCAAATAGTAATCTTCTCTAGATCACCAAATTTAGGAATGAAGTTAATGTTTCCTTGATTGATGAAAATCCCTAGAGAATTAGATTGGAGAGCTTCATTGTAAACCCAAAATAGGTATGGACCAACAAAGGACAAAGTGGTTTTATATAATTCATAAGGAAATTCATCTAAACCCAAATATTTATCATCATTAAGGCACAACAGAGTGACATAAGCTCCTCTAAAGAAAGAGGAGCATTGCATCAACCATGATACTTAGGAGAAATTTTGACTGGAACAACCTTAAAATATTGTTGCAAAGTGCCATCTCACTCATTGGTATCCTCTTGAGCCTGGAAGACTAACTGTTAATGCTTCACTAAGGCATTTTGATCTCTAGAAAATCCATGAGCCACTACTGAGAAAACTGAATAGATTAGATCTATTATCGAGCATGTTTTCCCCAAAGAGATTTGAAAAAGTGCTTATATGATTTTTCTCCCACCTTGAGCCAGTGCATCCTCAACTGGATCTGTGCTACATAGGCTGAATAATATTGCATGAGCTTGAACTTGTGCTAAGTATCATCATCCTATAATTGAAGGGGTGTGTTGAAAGGGTTGGACACAAGGAAAACATAAATCCTCCTGAATTCCTTATGTAGATCTGAGTCCTCCCGTTTTTTAACACAAACAACATGTTTACCAAACTGGAAGAGGAATTAGGTGGTGCGTTGAATCATCAATTCTCACCACTCACTCTAACTAGTAGTAAAAAGAGGACGTGGTGCCATGTTCCAAACTTTAGCGATTAGCAGGACCACCCCTGGGTGACTCAAAAAATAAACATTAAGAAGGAATTGATTAGATGGGACCTTGAATGGATCTCGATGCCAAATAATCTTAAAATAAATAGGACGATGATATGAAAAAAGTACATCCAACCACACTTTGACAGGTGAGAGGCCTTGTGTATCAAAATAAAAAATAGTCTATAAAGATATAATTATATGATCAAGTCTTTAAAAACCTCGATCTCATCCTTCTCAAAGATTGGTCCAAGTATACCAAGCTTGAGCCTTAAATTATTTCCATCGTCTGAGAAAAGGATTGGAAAGCTCCCATTGGATTTTAAATAAATACCAAGCCACACGCTCACTACCATACCAACGCATAAGGAGGGTGTCAAGCTTATCTTCAGGATGTTTTTATCATATTAAATTCACCATACACCATCCAATAAGCTAAAGGCAAGTTGTCATCTAACCCTTTCCATAAATTCATTCTTTCAAAGCTGTCATTAGGAGCATAAACATTAAGAATACAAAAATAAAGATCATTAATCACCATAATCACTCAAACGGGCCGATTTGAGGGATCTTGGCCTGAGGAGGTGATTAAGGCCAAGAATTTTGTGGCAGTGGAAATAGTAGTGCCACCTTTTCCATCAATGTGCTAAGTATAAAAATGCAAAAAAAGAGCAATATAAGTTAGCATATTCTGAAGCAAGAAACCAGAAATTTTAATTTCCTGTGGATAAATAATATCAAGGTAACTAAATTGATGGTAAGCTAACTAAACAAAATATTTACGAGAGGATTCTGTAAGACCCCTAACATTGCATGAGATAAAATTCATGGAAAATCAAACTTATCAAACTCCCCCTACCTATCTCGTACACCGTGCTCCAAGCTAAGAATTACAAAATTATTAGTAAGAGGGATCTGGTATGAATTATAAATCTCAACATGAATGGAGAAGCATTTGACCCCATTATATCCTCATGCGTCGTGGGAAACCTCCTAGGGTAGACTGGGATAGCAATGTAGAGGAAGAAAATTTGAAGCTAAATTCCTAGAATTATCTGATCATGTGGGTAAAACCCGACTTTGCAAGGGTCTGGAAGGAATGGAAACTGACGAGGGGTGGAAGTGATCCCTATTCATCCTTAGATGGAGGAGGGGAAGGAGAAGGGGTAGGTGGCACCACAAGAGTGGATTTATCACTAGAACCCTTCTTATTCCCAACCGTAGTCCAACCATTAGTCAACTGATCACCTTTAGGCTTAAACACCGAGGATTGTGTCACTACTAGTGTGGAACAAGATAAAAGAGGATAGTCATGAATGCAGTGGTCTGGGGATTGACATCAAAAGTATGTGTTGGGGAGGTTGAAATATACCACCTTTTGAGAGATACATAGGGACCCAACTTGAATATCCAGGTGGTCTTGCAGAAATTTCGCAAGGTCAACTTTGACATAAATGAGCTTGTTAGGATGGGCATAAAAAAATGATCTTTCTCATGACATATCACCATACCAAAGGGTTTAACTATCTCTAGAAGTAAAAACCAGAGATGAATTGGGATTCCAGGAAGCTCAATCCAAATTGGTATTTTCAACGAAACCTGGCTAGTTGGGCTCAAGTCGGGAGTCCATTAAGAAAGCACTAATAGGGTATTCCTTATATCCTAACAGGTTGTCTTAAGAAAGAGGGCTTGGAGATGAGAAGGCTTGTGAAATGAAAAGAGATAAAAACCTTTATTGAGGTTACAGATACCTGAAACCAGGATACCATTAGACTCCAAACGGTTCTTTATCCAGTTTTATAGGTAAGCTTATGAGGGGATGTGGCCACAAAAATACGTAATGAGGCAATTTTTATGATACCATTTGACCATAGGGTCTAAACATTCATAAGAAATAACAAAATCGAGAGATGATTCAGAATCCATTCCTCATTGTAGACTTTCGACATAAACTTCCAAGCACGTTTGGAAGCCATTTTCACCACTAAATTTACAACAATCGTTGTAATGGAAGGATAATTGGCCATTTATAGGCAACTCATCACCTTAGCTGTGGGAAAATAGCTGACTAACACTATGATAGGACTGCAGGGAAAACCATAGAAAAGCTAAAGGGACACAGTGTAAACAACATGATATCATAAGAGCAAGCATATAAACCCTAACAAATAAAATTATTATATGTTGATCTTCACAATATAAAAAGTAAACATAGACATCAACAATGATAACATACATGCATTCATAGGAAATATAAATATAAAACTAGATTTTGTTTTATGAGAGTTGGCTTCAACTATATATCACAAGTGACGATACATGTGCCTCGTTGATGTTAAGTGTGTATACTAATAAACTAGATAAATTTTATAATGAATAGTTTTATTTCATTCCCAATATTAAATATAATTAAAATTGGTACATAAAAATGCATACAAATAACCTATAAGAAACAATATTTATAAACTTATTAGGTCTTAATTTTTGTATATATAAGGAATTCTATATTGAGCCAGACCAATAAATTTATAAATAGGAATACATGTCTATGATTCACAATTACAAGTTAGCTAGAAATTTAACGACTTGTCGACCATTTTACCCCTTAGAATAATTTTTGCCTCATAAAAATGAATAACTCTTTATAACTTGTAAGAGTAATTTTTAGAATATTTTGTGTGCACTATGTTTTTTTATTCTTCACAATATTTTGCTATTATCTTCTAAAGTTTCAAGAAACCTAATTATTTTTTCATTTTTTTTCTATTAATTTCCAATTTACTTTACTTTTTATGTATTCGTAGTGTAGATATTGTTTTTGAACTTAAGGATCAATGTCATTGTTATTGTTGTTTCTTCTTATTCTATTAATTTCTAAATTATAACTTAGATTTTGCAATACAAATAAAGATATTAATTCTTCGACTTAAAGATGGAATATAGGGAAAATATGAGGTTTGTAATGGATAATAGATAAAAACGATAAACTAAAATAAATATTATTAATTGAATAAAGATATTATAGATTTTTTAAGTTCATATGTAGATTATTTGAGATGGATGTAGTTGTAAATAGATATTAACTTACAAATATGCTAAATACATCCATTTGAAAAAGGTCACATATATATCAATTTAAAGGCTCTTTTTGGGATATCATGCATATTACATTGATTAATAATTTTATTACATTCTCTTCATATTCCTTGGTAATAATTTTCCTTTTTTTAGGAAAAAGAGACCCAAACTCTACCATATGGTCAAGATATTACTATTTTTGATTTACTTCTCAAAGTTAAAAAAATAATTTAATTAAGTGACAATCAAATATAATATAGAAAATAAAAGTTAGGATGGTCACACCATTAGATCCCACCCCTTATTACCATTATAGCAAGATATTACTATTTTTTATTACATTCTACATCCCACCCTTTATTTCAACTCTAGCATGATATTAGTATTTTTTATTACATTCTGCATCCCAATCAAGGATCAAATTTGAAGGGTTGGTCTGAATTTTATTGTAAAGGGAAAATATTGGACAAGCCCTTTGATGATGAAAAGTAGTATGAATATTTTACACTTCATATGACAAGAATAAATCAAGTATCCACGTCATAAAAAATAAGTATATTTATTTAAAATGAGAAATTGTTTTAAAAAATTAAGTCCTGGTTGATTGGTAGCTTAAATAAAAGAGAAAACCCAGTAATCCAAAGAAAATGGCCCCTCAATCAAAAAGGTGTAAAATTACAAATCTATTTAAATTGGTAAAATAATCAAATTATGATGTAATGAACGCACAAATTTGCAATATTCTTTATTAAAAATCATCATAAATAAAATAAGCATTAAATGAATTTTAAAAATAAATACATAAACAAATAATTGAAATTAGACGAGAAGACAAGCAAATTAGTAAACATATAAAAACCATCAAACTGTGTGTGGGACACTAGGATCTCTTATCAAAATCATTATGAAAATCTTGTAAATAATAAAATAAATAACTTTAACTTCTACTTGGATTTTAGTGCTAAAATTAAAACCCATTTGGATTCTTATCACTTCAACAACAAAAATTTATTCGGATTTTAACCTCTAAAATTAAAACCCATGTAAATTTTAATTAGTAAAATGCATCAAATTAGATTATTTCCAACTAAATTAAAGAAATTGTGCATCCATACATTGAAACACCTACACTAACTATGTCACTGATAGGTACATTGAGATATTCTTGGTCAGATTCAGAGCCAAGAGCTTCACCTTGTGCACAATATGCATTCATATCTACTACACACAAATGATGTATTGTTAAATTAGACTACTCCATTAAACACACATACCCTTCATAATCCTCCATGAATCTATCCACTACCATCTTCCACCATTCCTTAGGAATATAGTTGAGCCGCATTGTCTTGAACACAACTATAAACATTAAATTCTTGTTGGCTTCCACATAACTACTATTTAACAATGGTTAGACATAAGATATGTTGAACCCTTGAAATATGCTAAGTATTGTTGCATGAAGGTTTTTGACGTGCAGAAGTTAGGCGTGAAGGAACGCACGAGAGAAGAATAGGTAATGCGCGGAGGCTCGCGCCCGGGCTACACACATTCGAGACTTAGCCGCATTTTGAGCCATGGGATATTATTAGAAGATGAACAGTTGGAGTGGCGATCAAGCAATGTTTTAAAGATAAGGTTGAGAATGAAGACTTGTAGTTCAAAGCCAAGTCTCTTTTGGGAAAGAACTCAAGCGAAGGAAGATAAAGCGACATGCAAATATTTGGTTAATAATAGGATTAGATATGTAGTTATTAATAGATAATATATTATTAGTAAATTATGCATGCTTCTGTTGTTGACTTGTAATACACGCATGGATATTTGTGGCATGTGGGCTATTTTGAGGATGCATAGGCAGTGATGGGCAAGTCTCCACCCATATATATATATATATATAGAGGTATTTTAAGAGTTATTTCAATGATCCTGTGAAAGTTTTGTAAGGTTATGTTGTTGGTTTATGAGTGCACATGACCTATGGTGATACTCTTATGTATGTATTCAACTTCTATGGTTTAAAGTGATCAATGCAATGGATCTTTGTGGTTGGATATTTCTTGTAGACATATCTGTGACTGGAGATTTCATGGTAGATATGATCTTCATTCTTGTTTAGTTTATTATTGCGTATGGTTTTGATCTAGATCTATTTATACTTTATCTTTGCATGTTTGTTATGGATATAGATTATATGTCTTTTCATGCTAACACCTTGACAAGGCTGCCATAAAAGAGGGACCTGATACCCTTACACTCTTTGGGTGATCACTCAAATCTGTCTGAGTGATGTGCCAACGCACCTTGGGCTATTTGGTAAAATAAAAAACTACATTTTGGTTCCATTGATGAGACGTCTTTTTCAAGTTGTTGCAAGGATGGTGCATGCTGAAGACGTATCGGTTGACTCTAGCTAGTATTTAGAGTTGGGTGGAGAATTTGGAGGATGAGTTTACTCACAGATACAATACTGGACCTAAATTTGATGTACACGTGTGGGTTGAAGGGAATATGTATCATGAGTTCTATAAGACATTCTTTTTTTGCTTTCCCATAGATTTGTATGAGTGGTTGGTAACATATGCATCAGGAATAAATTAGAGATATAGATCTATTGTTTGGACACAGGAAGAATATCAGAATATGTATGATGCTGATGTAACTTTGACATGTGCTTTAGATCATTGGTGGAATGGTGTATTTCATAGTTACACATTGCAATACATTGTTTCTACTTATTCTTGTCTAGAGGTTGTTGAGTTCTAGTTCTTACGTGAACCTAGAGGATCTTATTTACACACTATCCCTTTAGCAATTAAGATCTTGATGGTGACTCTGGATTCAGAAGAACGACCTATGTCTAGTTAAAACCCCACCACATGTGGGGGCAGGAACACGTGTGGTGAAGGATGTTTTATCCTATGACAAAAAGGGAAAGAGAAGAAAGGTGACTTAAGTATAATGAAGTGTGGGAAAGGTAATTGGTGAAGAAGTGTGACGTTGATGAGTCTATGGGGTTGTTGAGGTAGATGTTGCATGAAGGATTTAAGGTTCATGCCAAGGACGTGAAACTTGAGAAGCAAGGACTCACCCATTTAGGAAAGTGTGGAAGAGAATACCCTTCGGATTCTTATGAGAGTGCGTCAGAGGAGGAAATAATAAGGGTCATAGATGCACATCTGATCACACCTAGTGATATTACCCTTATGCTTGGTGTTACAATTCCTAAAATAGTTGTTTATACTCAGGTTAGTAATGGTGATAGAGTAACATCTAGCAGATATCATTTTCCGTTGAATATAAGAGTATCTCATATGGCCACGCAGTATTCCTTGTTTGGTGGTTCTATTGGTGGTATTTTTTTGGCACGTCGTCAGGGCATAACATGGTCACGCAGACCATTGGTAATATGTTTGGAAATAGCACAACTTTGCAAAATGTGGGAGTTCAATATAGTTTAAATGTTAGAACACAAGGCAACGCATCCTCTAGTCCATTGCCCACTACGGGAGAAGGATCAAGAGGCTCAGGATCTAGTGGATCTGGTGGTTTTGGAGGTGGAGGGAATATTGGAGGTAATATAGGTTCTGCATCTGGTGGGCACAGCCCACACCAACCCTAACAAGTATATTATGAGATGTCTCTTTGTCTTCAAGAATACATAGACATTGAAGATTCCACGGAGCACATGCATATGTGTGAAATACTATGGTACTAAGGGGGTTATAGCTCCAGAGCATAAGGCAAGTCAGTTTGCAACTACATTGCAAGGGCGCAAACATAGTTGGTATAGGAAGTTTGATCCGACCCAGACTGTTGTTAATTACAACGCACTGTGTGATGCTTTCTTGGAAGAGTTCCATATACCTAATTTTGAATAGAAGAGCATCAACACACTGAAAGACATTAAATAGGGCATGGCTAAGAGTGTAAGAGAATAAGATGCCCATTTTAAAACCTTTTTATCAAATTTATCCTATGATATTTTTCCTATCCAACATGCACAGTGGTTTGTTGGTAGTTTGGTATTACCTTTTAGAAGGGCGCTCTCACATAAGACCTTTATAGATCCGTTTGAGGAATTGGAGGAAGCTCTACACAGTCAAGCCATTAGGAGCATAGACACTAGAGTAATCCCATTCTTAGAAGCACATATAGCATCTGTGGTAAAGTAGTTAGAGAAATTATCACCCAATTCAAAACATGATATGCGCAATGGATTGTGGTGTACAGATTGCAAGGTGGAAAGTCATACCAAGAATAGCTGCCTTCATAAATTGATGCATGCCATGTTGTTGGATTGTGATATTTTTAACTTAGATCATAATTCAAGTAGGTTCCCTTTATTGCACCACATGATCAGGAAGAATGTGTCTTGCTATTGTAATATTTCCAAGTCACACACCCATGATACAAAGAATTACATATTGATTAATCAGATTCATGAGGCTATTAAAACTGAAGTTCGTCAGACCAGTGTTGTGAGTAATTCCAAGGAACAGGGTGATAATCATAATCATAATCATAATCATAATCATAATGAAGGGAACTCTGATGGAGGTGGTAGAGGAAAAGGCTACTGTCAAGGATTCAGAGGCCGTGGTTGCAGCGGTGGAAGGATTGATTTCCCTCATGGAACTTGTTTTCAATGCGGATCATCGGATCACTACAAGAACAAATGCCCTCAAAACATTATTTTCTCATGGTGTGGAAAGAATCACAAGTTTTAAGAGTGCCCAGATTTGTATGATCATATGAGTAAGCAACACAAGAAGGATAAGGGTGCAGGGATGATAAGAGTGCAGCGCACTATGGAAGATTAGTGGATGTTGAAGTTAGCACCTAATTTTGATATGATACCTTTCCTAGTGACTACACGCGTCGAGGTTGCGCATGCATGTGAGGTTCCAAAGAAAAATCTTTTTATTTCAAAGTAGGAGGTGATCAATGCAGAGTATTCTAATCCTACCCATCAGAAGGAAGTATACCACGACTCTATGAAAGTGATTAGAAATTTACAGGGTGAGATACAATGCTTGAAGGAACATTCGCGGAAGTTGGAACGGGAAAATACAGTTGAACTTACCCAGAAATATGTTGATGAATTAAATGAGGTTTGTAAGATGTTACGCCAAGAGAATATCATTCATATTTAGGGTAATGGCTAAGGGAGAAGATATTACGCATTGGATCTAAGCACGAGAAATAGATATTGCATGTAAACTTCCCTCCTCATAGTCTTGAGTATGATAAAGAAATAACCTTGAATGCAGTTGTTGATGGGTGGCTATTGACTAACATACTGATTAAAATAGGTGCATAATTGAATGTGCTTACATTGGATGCATGGAATCAGATGGGAAGACCACCATTTCAGCCATTTTCAAATGTGTTGTATATGGAAAACAAGATTAGAGCCACGTCTATTAGAGTACTGAAAAATGCCACTATAACTACACAAGGGGCCACATTTACTGGGGAATTTTAGGTCTTGGTGCTTGCAAAAGTAGATAGTTTCTAAGTATTTCTTGGGCACCCCCTGGTGTTATGTAAATAATGTTGATATGCACTTCAATAAAGGTTATATTATTTTTGAGAACAAGGAGGAGCGCGTGATCATTCCTTTGATAGATGGAAAAGTTGCACCTTATGTAGAACCTTTGAGTGAAGATGATTTGAACAGGATATATGTGCAAACAATAAGGGATCATGAAG
Organism: Taxus chinensis; assembly: GCA_019776745.2. Lineage (NCBI taxonomy): Eukaryota > Viridiplantae > Streptophyta > Pinopsida > Cupressales > Taxaceae > Taxus > Taxus chinensis. Next base: position 651,207,937 of record CM034156.1, read on the forward strand.
TGCTTTATCCATCCGAGGAAGGTGTTGTTCAATGGGATGATGCTCAGCTAATGAGTGATACAACAAGCATTTCTTGCAAGGGATCTATGAAATAGTTGGACGTGAGATGAAGACTGCATTTACTCATGTAAGCAGGACGTGCTCTAAGAGGCACTTGGGTAGTAACCAAGTACTAGGGTACATTGTTGAGGGTAACAACATGATATACACATTGCGCCCTACATGTTAATTGGTGGAGATTTATACAAGTTAGATCGAGATGAGGTTTTTTGTTGGTATGTACTTGAACATGAGTGTACTACCATTGTGGAGGAAGCTCGTGGTGGGATTGCAGATGGTCATTATGCAAGAGATACTACCACGTGAAAGATTTTATTGGTAGGTCTTTGGTGGGAAACAATTTACAAGGATTGTATAGAATATTATAAGGCATGTGACCATTTTTAGCACCTTAAAAAACCTGGGCATAGGGATGAAATTACCTTGAGACCTATTGCTACTGCAGAACCTTTTAAGAAATGGGAAATTGAATTTGTGGGGGTCCTATTTCCCCACTCATGCACAGGACTAGATCATGCTACATTTTTACTTGTATAAATTATATTACAAGGTGGGCAGAAGCAGCGCATACAAAGGATTACATGATAGCTACGACAACAAGGTTTCTATGGGAGAACATAATCAGTAGGTATGGATGTCCATTGAGTTTGATAAGTGATAGGGGAACTCATTTCCTTAATGAGACTATCAGGATACTTTTGGTAGAATTTATCGTGGCACACCATAAAATAACACCCTATCACCCACAGGCCAATGACATTGTTGAGGCTTTCAACAAGATATTGGGACATACATTGACAAAGATCTGTGATGTTTGAAGAAGGGATTGGGATGAAAAAGTCTCTGTTGTAGTTTGGGCATATAGGACTACTTACAAAATATTAAACAAAGCCACACCATTTCAGTTGGTGTTTAGCACGGAGGCTATTTTACCATTGGAATTCATGTTACCTTCCTTGCTTATTACGCGTGCATGTGGACTAGATGATGAACAAGCACTTGAAGAGTGAATTGATAAGTTGATGTAGTTGGATGAAAGGTGTGCCATTGCTTGGTGGAGCCAGAAGATAGAAAAGGCCAGGTAGAAGGTATGAAATGATAGGCATATTAAGAATAAGCAAATTGAAGTTGGATAGATGGTTCTTCTTTATGATTCTAAGTTTTTACGCCACCCTGGAAAGTTCTAAGTGCAATGGTTGGGACCGTATATTGTGACTTACATACTTGACTCAGATGGTTTCCTGTTACAGGTGCTAGATGGAACACGATTTTCCAGTTACTTCAACGGGAGTAGGCTAAAGCCCTACTATAAATAAGTATTCTTGGTGTTTGTAGAAGGGCAGTATTGCCACTTAGATTAGATTTCTTCAATGCATTCTTTTTATATGTTTTTCCTTTCATTATCGTTATGTTTTTTCTATTTAGTTTAGTGTTTTGTTGTAATAAGTGCATTTTCACGCTAGTTGTTGATTACTATCTATTGATTTCATGCACAGAGGACCACACACACTTTTATTCTAGGGTGGATTGAAGTACAAAGACAAGAATTGTTGATGCCCTCTTAATACAGGTTGGCTTGGTTGAAGGTCCCTTCATAATGTTGACACGGAATCGTATAAGATGAGATAAGTGTGGTTCATAAGGTGTTTTGAAGAAATTTGATCTGATTGAAGACCAAGCAGGGAAAGTGATCACATAGTGTAATGTGAGGTAGGCAGCTGAGAAACTACTTAGGATATCACGTAGAGATTTTTTTACTTCAACGTAGGGAGGCGCACGGAGGAGGTCATTGGCTAAAAATTAGTATAATGCGCTAGAAGGTTACGACTGCATTGCGCAAGGTGAAGTCATGAAATTTGTCAAAGTGGTAAAGGTACTTTGTTGGAAAATTAACTTAAAAGCGTGGGTCGTAAGTGAAAATTGGACCATTGGGGGTCATGGAAAAGTATAAATAAGAGGTTAGGGTAGTCATTTGGCTACCTTTCCTTCGAAGAAAACTTGTGTTACCGAGCAAGTCAAGTACGACCGAGCATAAAAGTGACGTGGATTTTATGTGAACCAGAAGTGCTTGTGAGTTGTGCATGAGTCCTTGCAAAGGAGCGAGTTGGAGCCGACAGTGGAGCACAAAGAAGGGTTACATATATTATAAACCGGTCATAAGTTCGCAGTGCGTGGGTAGAAGAAAGTTAGAAGGTAGAATACCTAGGGCTCGCTATTACAGAGAGATGACACCAAATCCATAGAATTTGAAAACAAAGAAGACAGAGGTTGTGGCGAAGGAACCCTTGGAAGAGATATACTTAGAAATGCAGTACCCTCTAGTCATGTTAAGGGTGGAAATTTGGAAGTAAAATCTTGTTCGATGAAAAATTAGTGAGTTTAACCATTGTATAGATGAGAATGAAAAGAAGATGAGGATAGATTTGGAGAAAGTCTTCTCAGGGGTAGATGAAGATGGAAACCCTCTAGTTGATGACTTCATGAAGTGGGAGTTGCAAAAAACTAGTTTAATGTTGTTGTGGGAGCTTCCTTTCTTTGGAAAACCCACACACCTCTTTCAGTGGTTAATGTCGTGGGTTCACAAATATTTCTTCTACTTCTCGAAAAGAAGGATGCAGCTCACCACTCAATTGATTGAGTATGCTACAAGTTTGAGAAGCACATGGGAAGACATGGCCCTAGAGTTATGTGCCACAATAAATATTAAATAATTAGAAAAGAAATTGAACTTCGAAAAGGGAGGTAGGGCACAAAAAATTGCAAATATGGAGAACCCGGCACTTAGGGTTGCATCCCGCCTTGTGAGCTACAAATTGGGCGTGTCTGAGCGTTGGACAGATGTTAATAATAAATTCTTTTATGTGGCCTACCAGATTTCAAAGAAGTCACATTATAACTTGGCGCAATTCACCGCGAATGAGATCATTGAGGAGGAAAAATATCAGAATGAAGAGGGAGCAAAGATTACCTGGGGTTTCATTCTACTTTTGATATTGTTTTCGGTGATCGGAGTACCAGATGGGCCCGAAGGCAACATATGGGTTTACCCATCAGCAAACCCATCCCCCCAGTATAGTTTGTATGGTTTACTTGTGATGGGAGCATCTCAAATACATACAAATCCAAAATTAATAAGTGGTATGATAGACTATGTGAGGCCTTTGAGAATGAATAGTGCATTCCACGCTAGCTACCTACAGTAATCAAAGATCAAGTGAAGTTTGTAGTAATGTAATATTTCAACCTTGTTCGGTTCTGCACGGTTAAGGGCAAGATGGGTCCGTGGTGAAAATTTTCATTTGCATTCTTGGAAAAATACTTGAAGTGCTCAATAATTCGATTGAAGGACACAAAGAAATTGACTTATGATGCAGACAAGGTGAATTTGGATTTGCAAACAATACATGCAACCTACATATATGACTCTAGGCCCACGTACCTGAAGGTCTTGGAGCCCGACCTGTTAGATTTGCATCCACAGGTAAATGTGACAATTAAAGGACACATTAACAAAGTGTCCATGTAGTTACGTCCCAAGACTCACGCAGGAGTCGAAGTAGAGGTTACAAACTCCACCTCCCCACAGCCTAGAGTAACATGGGTGTCACCTATTCAAAAGGTGCACAAAGAAGATGCACAAGAGGAAGAGGAAGGTGATGAAGAATAGGGGAAGTTGGATACCTCTCATAAGATAAATTATTATTCACACAGAAGTAGCAGTGGGGGCATGGGTACCTCTCAGCGGGGGTAGCACGGAGCAAGAACATACCAAGCACACAAAAGTACATGTAGTTTCCATATCTAAGACAGAAACAAGGTCAGAAGAGGAGACGGAATTCATGACACTCAGGGATGATTTGTAACAAGAACTTAAGGAACAAGAGAAGCATTCGCGGGAGAAGGCAACAAAGCAGGCTCGTTAAAATAAGAAAGAGCCAATGACTGAAGAAGACATAAAGAAGATCCTAGTAAAGGATAATACACTATGCAGGCTGAGGAGATAGGAGAGTAAGAGATTGGTGACACTTATGTCATCAAGGAGGACAAGGGATTGGGGACAAGTACCAGCACTCCTACCCCAAAGAATCAAAGGATAAAGATCAAGGTGTTGAGGAGGTGATGGACTCCAAGGTCACCGCACATGGATTTTTTAGATAATCCAAAAAAAATGTTGTGAGTGTGCTTCCAGAGTACATTGCCTACGGAGAAATTACATGCATGGGAGCTACTAGACCAAAATGGAGGAGTGTCTAGAACAAAGAAGATGATAAGTTGGAATTTACACACTCATTTAGAGGAACCAAAATTTGAATTGAGCGAGCATGCAATTGAGACGATGATATTGCGGAAAAATCCAAGAAATAAGTACAAGGCCATAAACCCTAATCAATTGATAGATGAGAAGGCATGCAACACCTTAAACAAAATGGCCTTAGAAGTGGTGAGAATAAATTTAGATTCAAGCGCCATGGTCCGTACCTTTTTTACTGATAAGAAGGATAAGGAATGAGAAATAGATAAACTGTGCAAAGGGTTACACAGAGAACAAAAAAGAACCAAGGAAGCATATGATAGAGCCAGTGGGCTTGTAAAGAAAATGTTGGGACAATGCCCTTCCTTAGTGATCCAGGTTGGGATGGATTATGGAGATGAGATGGAATATCTGAAAGATCTGGTCAGCATGCTCCTGGTTAATATCAAAATCATAGGGCCTATGAAGGAGGAAATTGCAAAGGAGAAAGAGAATAATAAGATTGCAGTGGAAGCCGGGATCACGGATCTGGAGGAATTTCTCACCCAGCTCAAGGAAACAAGCACAAAATTAGATGTCAACTTCACTAGGTGTCATAAGTTTGAGCGCTTCATAGTGATTTGGTTCGTGGATGAGGAAAAAAATTGAAGATTATACAAGAAAAGACCCTAACCAACAAACTTAAGCGCTCTCGGTTGATCGCATAAACCACAGTGCAGAAGGATAACATCAGGTGAAAGTGTGAGAAGCTTGAACAAAGAGTTGGTGACTTCTATAATTTTATACTAGAACACACGGACATTATTGATGGCACTTGCACAAAGTTAGAGGTGGTGATAAAGGAGTTGAAGGGAAAAGTAAGGAGATTACTCCTGAATAGGTGCCAGGGATTGTGGAGGCCACGTTGGGAAAGACTCTAAGGGATTTGTAAAAGTGGAAGAAGTTAGTATATGGAGTGGCTATATAATTCCTAGAATTCTTCCAAGCACCTTAACTCGTTGTGGTATGATGCTCGTTTTTGGAATTTTGGAATTTTCTTCTTTTTTTGAAGTTTTGTACTTGGTGAACAAAAAAATTCTGGGGGTGAAAATCTAGCTACTGTGGGATAATGTTGGACCTCTAAAAGATGCTAAGTATTGTGGTGTAAGGGTTTTTATGCACACAAGTTAGGCATGAAGGCACACGTGAGAGCAAAATAGGTAGCGCACAAAGGCTCATGCCTAGGCAACACACATTCGAGACTTAGCCACATTTTAACCATGGGACAGTATTGGATGATGAATAGTTGGAGTGACAATCAAGTAATGTTTTGAAGATAAGGTTGAGAATGAAGACTTGTAGTTCAAATCCAAGTCTCTTTTGGGAAAGAACTCATGCGAAGAAAGATAAAGTGTCATGTAGATCTTGGGTTAATAATAAGATTATATATGTAGTTATTAATATATAATCTATTATTAACGAAGCTTGCATGCTTCTGTAGTTGACTTGTAATGCACACATGGCTATTTGTGGCATGCGGGCTATTTTGAGGATGCATAGGCGGTGAAGGGAAAGTCCCCACCCCTATATATATGTATTGACATGCATAGTTTAAGAGTTATTTCGATGATCACATGAATTTTTTGTAAGGTTATTTTGTCGGTTTATGAGTGCGCATGACCTATGGTGATACTCTTATGTATGTATTTAGCTTATGTGGTTTATAGTGATTAATGCAATGGATCTTTATAGTTGGATATTGGTTGTAGACATATCTGTGATTGGCTCTTGCATGGTAGATTTTATCTTCATTCTTGTTTAGTTCAATCTTGCATATGGTTGTGATCTAGATTTGTTTATACTTTATCTTTGCATGTTTTTTATGGATCTAGATTATATGTATTTTCATGTTAACACCTTGACAAGGTTGCCATAAAATAGGGACCTGGTACCCTTGCACACTTCAGGTGAGCATTTAGATTTGTCTGAGTGATGTGCCAAGGCACTCTTGAGTAGATGTAATATAGCTCAAGGTTGAAAGCGGAGAAGTTCTGGGCATGCAGACATAGGGCGTGCAGGAGCATGTGGAAGTATAGCAGAATATGGGAGCGCCTAAGAATAGTTGGAAAATAGGACTTAGCCACTTTTACATGTCAAGGATATTTTTGGATATCAAGTGCGGAATACACAAAGATATAGAGACTTGCAGTTCACACAAGACTATTTTGGGTTTAGCAGTAGTTCGAGTGTAATGCAGGGTTTTGCTCTAATAATTAGATCTATGCTTAGAGTTAACTTTAGAAGATCTATTATTATCACTTGTATGTTTTTGTATTATCTTGTAAAAGTGTATAGCTATTATTAGCATGTAGCCTATTTTTGGAAGGTGAATGAGTGGTGAAGGGAAAGTCCCCACCCCTATATATATGTATTGATTTACACGGTTTAGAGAACACCCCGTTGATGTTGCTTGATTGTAGAGTTATGTTGATGGTTTCATTCACATGCATGACTCATGATGAAAATATTGTGATGTATGAAGCTTCTGTGTTTTGCAGTACTTAATATAATGTATCATATTGGCAGGATATTGGTGTTAGATGTGATTGAACATGAATCTTGCATGATAAATCTCATTATAGTCATGGTCTATCTAATCTTTCATATGGTTTAATCTAGATCTATTTTATGCACTGTGGATTGTTTAATATTTGTTATTGAACTGAACATATACAAATTCAATCATGCTAACATTCTACACAAGAAACTCTAAATAGGTACCTGGTACCCTTACACGCTTCGGGTGAGCACTTAGTTCATGCTGAGTGATGTGTCAGTGCAACTTGGGCTAATTGCAGTGAATTCTAGGCTACATCATTCGTTTTGTTGCAGAGACCTCTTTCCCAGTTGTTTTTCAGGATGTTGTGTGATGAAGACATATCGGTTGACCTTGGCTAGTATTTAGGCGTGGTTAGAAGATCTGGAAGAAGAGTATGCTTGTAGATTCAGAACTGGACCCGATTTATATGTACACGCGTGGGTTGAACAGAACTTGTATCATGAGTTGTATGAGATGTTATTTTCTTTCTTCCCTATAAAGTTATACGAGTGGCTAGTTGTGTATGCATCTAAGAGGAACTAGATGTTTTACACGCTTGTTTGGACACAGGAAGAATTCCATGTCTTGTATTATGTAGATCTTATTTGGAAGCACTATGTGGATGTTTGCTTCCATGGTATTTTGAATAGCTACACATTGGAATACGTAGTTTCAACTTATTATTTCCCGAAGGTTGCTAAGTTTCATTTTCTATGTGAACCCAGAGGATCGTGTTTGTGTGTTATTCCAATGGCGATCAAGATCCTAATTGTAGCCCTAGATTTGGGAAAGAATTTGATGGCTAACTAAACCCCATGATGTGCGGGGGAAGGAACAGGGTTGGTAAGGATGGTGGACCTAGAGGCAGAGAGACAAAGGGAAGAAAAACTACTTAAGTTCAATTATGCACTCGAGATGGATTTTTAGAAGCATCATAAAGTTACATAACTGATGGTGTTATGGAGAGAGATGGCTCATGAATGATTCGAAGCTCATGTAGAAGACATGGAGCCAGAGCATTTGGAACTCCCCCATTTGAAAAATCATGGTAGGGAACCCTCTTCAGCCTTAGATGAGAGCATGTTGGTAGAGATGACATGGTCTGCGAATGCGCATCTTAATCTACCTGGCTACCTATTGTCACCCTCAAAATTCCCCTCATTTTCTAAGTCTAGACTTAAAATTTTAAGTTAGTGCCTCTAAAAAATATTAAAAACAAAAATTGTGAAATATGGTTCTTTCCAAAGGCTTGTGGTCTCCTAGAAACTTCTTCATCAAATGGGAAATTTCTTCTCATTTCTAAAAAGGTAAAGAAGTCCTCCTAACACTTCTTATTTTTCAAGTTATGGCCCAGTGGACCTGAGATGGTATTATTTGCCCAAGGTAGGCTGGTGGGGCTGTGGGTGTTTTTTAGCACTTCAAACCTTTTGGCAAACGGCGCAATTGGCGATGGCGGGCCCGCGAGCCCGCATAGAGAGATAAAAAAAGAATGCCTAAGGCCCACCATGAATCAGATGGTGCCATGTAGCCGCATTGAAAAGTAAAAGCGAGGATGCAGGTCGGCGGAGAATTTTGAAGTTTTAAGTTTTTTATCAGAAAGAGTTAAAATTAAAAAGCAATCCATGACCCTGTCACTAAGAAGATAACGCCACGTGTCTAACCGTTGAAAATTCAAAGCAGGTAAGAGGGCCAAAATGTTCCAAAATGCCTTTTAGTAGTAAAATTTATAAAGCATAAAGTTTGCCCCCACTCCTGCTCCAATCAATTTCTTCCATGTGGGTGGCCCAAATTTAAAGTTGTAAAAGCAAATTGAATGGCCTGTATTTAAACTGGTGAAATAATGTAACAGCCGTATATTTGAAAACCTAGTTTTTCTGTCATTAACATTTCTTTGCGAATCAAGAATTCGAAAGGGCATGAATGATTGGAATGATTTGTAACCATTTCTTGCTTTCTCGAGGAATTTATAACCGTCTCTTGCAAGCTATTTCATGGGCTTTCAAATCCATTACAGGGGTTAGAACTTTTATATTCTGGAACTGTAATTTTGGATCTGAAGAAATCAATACAAGGGTTTTCCCCTTTTTCCTCTATTTTCTCTTTCCTTCTTACTTTGATTTGGGAATCATTTAATCCTTGCATGCTTAGAAACTTTATGTTCTAGTTTATATAATCTCAAGATTTTTGAGTCTGCAGATTGTGCCTGTTATAAACGTGAATGGTTCTACTCTGTATCTCATTTACTCAATACATATAAGGGTTTTCTCTACCATCTCTTTTGCTTGAAATTATTGTCTTCTTCTGCCTCCCTCCTCTCTTCAAGTCTTCTATCCTCATGTATTGATAACTTTCTAGGCATTAAATACATTTCAAGATATCGGGAAACCACCATTGAATGAAAGATTGTGTATTTTTACATAGGTTTTGCCCCTACTTTCAATAAGGAAACCTCTCCCATTAAAGAGGAGGGACTTGTTTTTCCTCTGACTGTGGTTTCATTCCAAGTGCAAATATGAAACCCAACAGTTTTTGGTGACTCTACTAGGGATTTGTTTAAAAAATTTCCTTTTTAAAAAGAACAACTAATTTGATCATTTCTTTGATCTGGTGACTATAAGATACACTCGTGGTAGAAGGGCTCTTGGAATTGAAGATCCCCAATTTCAAATCCTGGATCAACAAGGTTTTCGACTTCCTCCAATAAGAAGAAATAGAAGAGCGTGTTCCACAAGCACACCTCCTGTTGAAGATAGAGCTTCTGGTAGTAGCATTCCTCAAGCACAACTTAGCCCTAATCTTCATGCCCTAATTCGTACAGGTGTCTCAGTTCCACTTCAAGAAATATTTCCAATGATGGCAACACCTTTGCCTTGGGGAGAAAGAGCTGGGCCTTTGGCTCTTCTTCAACCATTGCATGAGTTACCTAGGGGTAACAGGAAAAAATTTCCCAAATTTAGAGGTGATGGCAAAGTGCACCCTGATGAACACATTACAGCCTTCATTATTACATGTGGGGTCCTTGGAGTTGAACATGAGGATGTCTCTGTTAGGAAATTTTTGGAGACCTTGCAAGACAATGTTTTAGATTGGTTTTACCATCTTCCTGTTGGGACCATCACCGATTGGACTACTATGAGGACTGAATTTGAGCAGCATTTCAAACCTACTGAAGATGTGCATACTTTGTTAGCTCAAATTTCTCAAATCAAGAAGGAACCACATGAGTCTATGAGAAAATATTTGGCCAAGTTCAACAAGTCGATTAACAAGGTTCCACTAAATACTAGGCCTATTGATCAGATTCAGAAGTGTTTCTTCTTGAATGCTCAATTGCTAGAAGTAAGATATGCCCTAAGGAGAGCAAATCTTGTAACTTTGGATGTTGATCAGAGATTGTTTGTCAGTGTGGAAGATGACTTGATCATGTCTAGCAAGCTGAAAAGGGAGTATTTCAAATCCAAAGCATCTTCTTCTTCCTCTTCTCCTAGAGGTAATGCAGATCAGTTGGTGCAAAAGTTGGCTAATGATCTCATTGCCATCAAGAAACAATTGGCTCAGCATGCTCCATATCAAGATGTTCCAAGGAAGAACTTTCAGCCTAGGAACCATTTGCCCTCTTCTCAAACTAGGTTGGTCATTTAAGTTCCACCCCTCAAAGTGTCTATCAATGCTACTTATGAGGTTCTTGAGCCTAATGATGAGGAAGGAAATGGGCTCTATGATGAACAAGAAGAGGAAGCTGAGGAAGAACTAGAGGAGCCTGGTGGTTCTCGAGTTCATTTCCTCACCACTGAAGGTGTGGATGATGAAGATGACTATGATGATGTAGTAGCTGAGATGAATAGTTAGTCATATGTTGTTATGACCTAGGATCAAACCAACAAAAAGGAAAAAGTGGTGCAACCTGTAAAAAAATCCAAGGAGTACCCCATCACCATCCTAGTGATTGCAAGAAGAGGAGCTCCTATTCCTACTACTTCCACCCAAAAGGTAAGTTATGTTAGTCCTTCTCCCTCTACTTTGGCTTCTAAGAATTCTTGTCCAAAAAATGATAAAGCTGATAGATCAAAAGCTCCTCCTACTCCTAGTTGTGATTCCCCATCCACATCTGGATCTTTTGACATTATTGACCATCTTAAAAAGACCAAGATTCAGATTTCTATGGAAAAGTTCTATCAAACCCATCCTAAAGCCTTTGCCAAAATGGTTAACTTTGTAAATTCTAAATCTAAAACCCCAACCCATTCTTCTAAAGGCCTTTTTCCCACTCCTTCTTCTCCACCTCAACCTAGCCTTGTGGCTGCAGTCACTTCACCTAATGAGAAGATCAAACCCTTCTATGTGACTCTCCTCATAGCTGGCCACGAGCTTAGCAATTGTGTCATTTATTCTAGTGCATCTGATAATGTAATGCCTGCAAAAGTGTCTCATGCTTTGGGTCTAACCCTAACCCGCACTAATGGCTCTTATTATTCCATGGAAAGTAGAGAAGTACCTTTGGTTGGGAGAATCAAGGATGCACAAGTAGCTTTTACTACTTTACCAGAGAAGAAGGTCTTGGCTACCATCTTGGTTGTTTATATCCCTACTTCCTATGACATGCTGATAAGTAGGAACTTTTGCAAAGATGTTGGAGGTGAGATCCAAATGAATTGGTCACATGCCTTGATCCCTGTCAATGAGAAGATGAAGAAGTTGTTTCCTGAGAAACAAACAGAGTATATTGTGCAAAAGACAGATGATCGTAAAGCACAAATATTGTATGAAGACATTGGGCATGGGAACTACATGATCATGTCACAAGAGGAGGAAAGTCTATCAAATGGAGTGTTGTTTGATCCTAATGGTGTGTGGAATTTGGAGTTTGATGGAAGTTGATCTTTAGTTGGTTCTAGAGTTGGTTTAGTGCTCATTTCTCCTAGGGGTAAGGTTCATCCTTTCTCCTTCAAGTTTCAGTTTGAAAATACCAATAATACTGCTGAGTATGAGGCCCTCATTCTTGGGTTGAGCATGGCGAAGGAAATGGGAGTGAAGAACCTTCTTGCTCATGGAGATGTAGAGCTAATTGTAAAACAAGTTAGAGACCTTTATCTGATAAAGAACAGAAGGTTGAAGCACTATAAGAATCTAGTATGGGATTCCATTGGATTCCTTGATGATTTTTCCATTGAATCTGTGCCAAGGGAAAGGAACACTAGGGCTGAATCCCTAGTTGTTTTGAGGTCATTATTGGTTCCTCATCCTGATTTCCCTCATGATAAATTCACCATTGAGATGATCCATAGACCCAGTGTGCCTGACAATGCAAATAATTGGAAACTTTTCAATGATGACCAGAATTTTATTTCTTTCTTGGAGCTCAGATACAACTTTGATCAGCTGTACTTTGAAGGAAGTGACAATTTTCCTAGAGAGTGTGTCATCTAATGAAGAGGGTGTCAAAGAAGAGATGGATCAAGATGGATGCATCAAACTGAAAGGAAAAAAAATCCCTAAAGGGCTGGTGATTTTGGAGGATGTTTTTTATAAACATGATAGGTATATGAAGTCTAAATTTTGCCAAGGAGCCCAACAATCTATTGAGATTGAGAAAGTGAATGTTGGGAGTCTTGATGATCCCAAAATGGTCAACATTGGAAAATGCTACGCTCAGGAAGAGAAAAATAACTTGGTGAATTTGTTAAAGAGGTATGTTGATGTTCAAGCTTACTCTTATGATGATCTTAAGGCTTTTCAACCTAAATAAATGCAACATTTCATTCCTCTTAAGCATGGGATCTAACCCTTTAAACAGAAGCAAAGGCAATATAATCCAAAGATAGCTGATATAATTTTCCAAGGAATACAAAATCTTTTGAAGGCTAAGATCATCTTCCCCATCCACCATTCAACGTGGATTGCTAATATAGATCATGTCAAGAAGAAGAATGGTGAGATCTGGATTTATTTGGACTTCAGAAATCTAAATCAGGGTTCTTTGAAGGAAAACTATCCTCTCCCCATGATGGACCAATTATTACAAGTTGTCATAGGCTCGGAGGTGTTATCTATGTTAGATGGATTCTCGGGGTACAATCAAGTAGAGGTGAACACTACATATCAACATAAGACTGCCTTTACTAATCCTTGGGGCACCTTTGCATACAAGAGGATGCCATTTGGTCTCATCAATGCTGGTGCTACATCCCAGAGGGCCATGGACTTGGATTTTGGTAGTTTGAAAGGGAAATGCATTGTTGTGTATTTGGATGACTTGATAGTGTTTTCTAAAGCAAGAACATATCACTTCCAACACCTTAAAACATTATTACAGAAGTATAGAGAGCATGGGATTTCTTTAAAATCTAAGAAGTTTGTGTTTTGTGTCACAGAAGAAAAGCTATTGGGACACATTGTTTCAAAGGGATCAAGATTGATCTGGAGAGAGTTCAAGCCATCCAAAAAATTCCTCTTCTATCAAGTAAGAAAGGTGTCCATTCTTTCTTTGGTAAGATCAATTTCCTAAGAAGATTCATCCCCGATTTTACAGAACTTACTATGAGAATTTCTCACATGATGCAAGGAAAGAAAACTTTTGGTTGGTCCTCTGAAGGAAAGAAATCATTTGAGGACATTAAACAATCTATTGCAAAGACTCCAATCTTGGCATGCCCTGAATTTAATAAATATTTCATTATCTATTGTTATGCCACTGAAAATACCCTAGCTATTGTGTTAACGCAGAAGAATGTTGAAGATCATGAGCTCCCAATTGCATTCCTGAGTTATGTCTTTAAAACTCATGAGTTGAAGTACACCATGATAGAGAAACATGCTTTTGTAGTTTTCAAGGTTGTTAAGCAATTTAGGTTTTACATCCTTAATTCTCATTCTATGGTGATGGTGCCTGATACATCAATCAAATCCATTCTTACTCAGCAAGAATTTTGAACCAAGATAGGTAATTGGGTAGCAAAGGTGCAAGAGTATGATCTTGACATCAGACCAACAAAACTAGTTCGAGATAAGGGCTTGTGTGAACTCATTGCTGAGGGGGTTTCCAAGGAGCTTTCCAAAGATGGAGTTGATGTCCATGTTGTTCTGTTCCTCGGCTCGACAGATGTATGGTATGCTGACATTGCTCACTTTTTGACCTATGGAGAATGTCCATCTTACTTGACTGCCAAAGAGAAGAGAGCCATCAAACTAAGGTCTACACAATATGTATGATGGTAGAAGGCTTTGTTCAAATGAGGCATAGATGGAAGGTTTTTTAAGTGTGTAGACAAGGAGCAACAAAATAAGTTGTTCTCTTCTTTTCATGACCAGGCTTGTGGAGGTAACTTCTCTTCTTCTATAATAGCTCATAAAATACTTCATGCTGGTTATTATTGGCCCACTATGTTCAGAGATACATCAAAATGGGTTGGTAAATGTGAATCATGCCAAACATTTGTTGGAAGACCTAAGTTGGCTTCTTTTCCTCTCAAGCCTGTAGTGATTGAAGAGCCATTTCAACAATGGGGTTTATACTTCATTGGAGCACTCAATCCATCTTCCATTGTTGGGCATACCCATGTGTTGGCTGCCACATATTACTTCACCAAGTGGGTGGAAGCCATCCCAGTCAAGAGCACTACTTCTGAGGTAGTTTGCAACTTCATTGAGGAGAACATATTAATCAGGTTTGGGACCCCAAAAAAAATTATGACTGACAATGCTTCCAACTTTTATTCTGCTGAGATGGTGGACTTCTGCTATGGGTATGGGATCTCCCTTGCTCATTCTTCAGATTACTACCCCCAAGGGAATGGACAGGAAGAATCAACAAACAAGAACTTGGTGAACATAGTTAGAAAGCTTGTTAATGATTCTCAGAGGAATTGGCATAAGAAGCTATATGATGCACTCTGGGCTGATAGAATTACACCCAAGAAATCAATTACAATGTCTCCTTTCTGAGTAGTGTATGGTGTGGAAGCTCAACTGCCAGTCACTGTGGAATTTCCAGCCTTGCATCTGATGAAAACCATTGAAGATTCAAGTTTCAGTATATCTTTGGACAAGAGAATTTTGTACCTTCAGAAGCTTGATGAGGACAGATTGCAAGTGGTTAACAGGATATCATCTCATCAGTTGAAAGTGAAGGCTTTGTTTGACAAGAAAGACAAACCCAGATTTTTCCAAGTGGTAGCCATTATGCTGCTTTGGGACAAAAGACATGAGCCACGAGGAAGCTAGGGTAATTTTGATTCTCTTTGGCTTGGTCCTTTTAGAATCAGACATTTTGCTGGAGAGAACTCTTTTTATCTAGATTACATGGATGGATCTCCTCTCCCACTTCCTTATAGTGGACAGTACCTAAAGTTTTCCAAGTCCTAGATGGCTAAGAAGTCCTTTTGTACATTGTGTTTGGTTTTTGGTTTTGGCTTGTTTCCCTTTCTTGTTCTTTTCTATGTGGTGTGTTTTTTTTTTTGGGTCTTCCCTTTTGGTTTGTTTTGTCTCTTTTCTTGTCTTGTGTTTGTTACCTTGTATTGGTTTTACTTTTGACTCCTTTTCCCAATGGATAAGGCACTTGTCCTCTTTCCTAGAGTTATCTATAGTTCTTGATCTTGCCTTGTGTCTTTGTTCCAAGCCAAGTCATCCCCAGAAAGAGCCAACTATTGTCACCCTCAAAATTCCCCTCATTTTCCAAGTCTAGACTTAAAATTTTGAGTTGGTGCCTCTGAAAAATATTGAAAATGAAAATTGTGAAATATGGTTCTTTCTAAGGGCTTTTGGTTTCCTGGGAACTTCTTCATCAGATGATAAATTTCTTCCCATTTCCAAAAAGGTAAATAAGTTCTCCTAACTCTTCATATTTTTCAAGATATGGCCCGGCGGACCTAAGATGGTATTATTTGCCCAAGGCGGGCTAGTGGGGCTGTGGGATTTTTTTAGCACTTAACACCTTTTGGAAAAGGGCGCAGTTGGTGATGGTGGGCCCGCGAGCCCACGTAGAGAGATAAAAAAAAAGAATTTCTAAGGCCCGCCACCAATCAGATGGTGCCATGTAGCCACATTGAAAATTCAAATCAAGGATGCGGGTCAGCCGAGAATTTTGAAGTTTTAAGTTTTTTTGATCAAAAAGAGTTAAAAGTAAAAAGTGATCCATGACCCCGTCACCAAGTAAATAATGCCACGTGTCTGACCATTGAAAATTCAAAGCGGGCGAGTGGGCCAAAATGTTCCAAAATACCTTTTCGCTGTAAAAGTTATAAAGCGTAAAGTTTCCCCCCCGCGCCCACTCTAATCAATTTCTTCCACGTGGGCAGCCCAAATTTAAAGTTGTAAAAGCAAATCAAATGGCCCGTATTTAAACTGGTGAAATAATGTAATGTCCCTATATTTGAAAACCTAGCTTTTTCGCCATTAACATTTCTTTGCGAATCAAGAATTCGAAAGGGCACGAATGATTGGAATGAGTTGTAACTATTTCTTGCTTACTCGAGGACGTTGTAACCGTCTCTTACAAGCTATTTCATGGGATTTCAAAGCCATTGTAGGGGTTGGAATTTTGATATTCTGGAACTGTAATTTTGGATCCAAAGAAATCAATACAAAGGTTTTCCCCTTTTTCCTTTGTTTTCTCTTTCCTTCTTGCTCTAATCTGTGAATCATTTAATCCTTTCATGCTTAGAAACTTTGTGTTCTAGTTTATACAATCTCAAGAAGTTTAAGTCTGTGGATTGTGCCTATTATAAACGTGAATGGTTATATTCTATATCTCATATGCTCAATACATATAAGGGTTTTCTCTGCCATCTCTTTTCCTTGAAAGTATTATCTTCTTCTACCTCCCTCCTCTCTTCAAGTCTGCTATCCTCATGTATTGATAACTTTCCAGACATTAAACACATTTCAAGATATTGGGAAACCACCATTGAATGAAAGATTGTGCATTTGTACATAGGTTTTTCCCCTGCTTTCAATAAGGGAACCTCTCTTATTAAAGAGGAGGGACTTGCTTTTCCCCTCTATGGTTTCATTCCAAGTGAAAATCTGAAACCCAACACGACCTAGCCCTTGCAATTGGTTTTCCAATTTCTACGATAGTCAGTAATCAACAAGCTAGTGTGAGCAATAGAGTTATAATATATAGAGTTAATTTGCAGTCAAGTTCAGGAGTTAATCAGGGAACTTATTCATCTATGGCACAATCATCATCTACTTTATTTAGAGGAAAATTTGGAGGTATCTTCTCTAGCGCGTCATCGGCACAGAACGTAGGTGTTCAAAACCTTGGCATAACGTCTAGAAGTACTGCAAATTTACAGACTATGGGTGTTCAATTTAGCAAAACCATAGGAACACAAGGTAGTGCATCCTCTATTTTGTTGCCTACTACAAGAGGAGGATGAGGAGGATCAAGTGGCTCGGACCCTGGAGGAACTGGTGGATCTAGAGGTGGGGGGAATACAGGAGGAAACATAAGAGGCTCTGGATCTAGTGGGCAAGGTCCACACCAACCTCAACAAATTTACACGGAGATGCCTCTCCATCTTCTAGAGTATATAGGAATTGAAAATGCAACAGAACCCATACATATGTGTGAGATATTGTGGCAAGCAAAGGGGATTACAACTCTAGAGTGAAAGGCAAGTTAATTTACAACTATGTTACAGGGACGCGCACAAAACTGGTATAGAAAGTTTGATCCTGATCATACTTGTGTGGACTATACAGCACCACGATATGCTTTCTTACAGGAATTTTACATCCCTAAGTTTGAGCAGAAAAGCATAAGCATGCTTAAAGACATTAAACAAGGCACTACTGAGAGTGTTCAAGAATATGATGCTTAGTTCAAGACTATTCTTTCTAAGTTATCTTATGACATCCATGCAATCCAACATGCACAGTGGTTCATTGGAGGATAGATCACACCTTTTAGAAGAGATATTTCACATAAGACTTATACATATAAGAAAGAGGCACTTGAAGTAGCCCTATGCATTGAGGCAGTAGGAAGTGTGGACACATGAGTGAGTCCCTTCTTGGAAGCTCAGATAAAAAAAATGGAAAAATAGTTGGAGAAATTATTTGCTAATTCAGCAAATAAGACACACAAAAAAATTTGGTGTACAGATTGAGAAGTAAAGGGGCATACTAAGGATAGTTTCCCTCAGAAATCAATGCGCTCCTTATTGCTAGATTGTGAGATATGTCACTTGGACCACAATTTAATTCGGTGCCCATTATTGCAGTGCGTGATAAGAAAGAATGTGTCCAGTTACTGTAAGATATGTAGGTCCTCAACTCATGATACTAAATATTGTAGGTTGATTGATCAGATCCATGATATCATTGATATTAGCTTACGATAGACTGGTGTTGCAAATAATTCCAAGGATAAGGGTGAGCATCATGAATATTATCACATTGAGGGGTGTTCTGATGGCAGTCATTGTATAGGTCGAGGTTATAGAGGTGGATTCAAAGTTCTAGGTCGCGGGGGCAGAAGCAGTGATTTCCCTTATGGGACTTGTTATACACGTGGATATCTTGATCACTACATGCAAAAATCTCCAACAGAATATTGTGTGTTATTTTTACAAAAATAATCATAGTTAGGAAGAATTATCAAACTTGTATGAACACTTGAGACAAGAAACAGTAAGATAAGAAAACAAGGGCACTGAGAATGGTTAGAGTACAATGCACTCCATCGAAGACCGAGTGGATGATGAAGTTAGTGTTGGATCATGAGATGGTTCCTATGACGATTACTACATGCATGCTTAGGCAATGCATGCTCAGAGAAGCTCTATAAGAAAATCCTACAATTATCTAGGAGGATGTCATGCATACAAAGTATCTAGACCATATGCATCAGCAGGAGGTCTATAAAGAGACCATGGAATTAATTTCAGAATTTACAGGGTGAGATATAGTTTTTGAAGGAAGATTCACAAAAGTTATAAAAAAGATAACGCAACTGAGCTTCATCAAAAAGATTTTGATGATTTGAAGGAGGTTTGCAAGATGTTGCGTGCCAAGAGAAAATTATTCCATTTTTATGGAACTTGGTTGAAGGGAAACACTCTTCACGCACTGGTACTAAGAATGAGAGACAAATTTTGCACACTAATCTTTCTCTGAATAGTTTGGATTATGACAAAGAGATTAATCTAAATGTTCGTTATCGATGGTTGGATTTTGATTAACATCTTGATTGACATAGTGCACGGAAGTAAATTTACTCACTTTGGGTGCATGGGTTCATATGAGAAGACCTTCATTAGCAGCCATCTTCCACTGTGTCTCTTCATGGAAAATCAGACTAAAACAATGCCCATTGGATTTTTAAAATATGTATCCATTATTATATAGGGAGCCAAGTTCACTGGGAACTTTTAGGTTTTAACGCTTTTGCAAAAGTAGACAATTTTCCCACATTACTTAGGTTCCCTTGGTGTTATGTAAACAATGTTGACCTACACTTCAATAAGGGATATATCATCTTTGAGAATAATGAAGAACGCATCATTATCCCTTTGACAAATTTTGAAAATCTACACCTTATATAGAGCCATTAAGTGAAGAATACTTTTACAGAATTTAAGTGAGCACCATTCAAGATTTAAAATTTCTTGATCCATCAAAAGAAGGAGTTCTCCAGTGGGATGGTGCACATTCCATGAGAGACACTACAAGTATTTCATGTGAAAAATTGGTGAACTCGACACTTATGAAATGGTTGGACACAAACTACAGAAGTGTATCCTAAATGTGCGTAAGTAAGCCACAGAGTATTAGGCATTTGGGCAACAAATAGGTACTAAAGTACACAGGTGAAGAGAATGCAAGAAGTTTTGCTTCTTGATATGGAAGTTCAATAGGAATTTCAGGTGGAAAGAAGGAACATGTTAGTGTATATTCTGTGTGGGATGGCAACATGTGTCGGTGGATGGTTCATAAGGATAATCTTGTTGGAGCGGAGAGAATTAAGGCTTGCTTTATCTGCTAGGTTCTTGAGGAGCAATGCACCTACTGTAGATCTATGTATTTCATGGTAATGATCATGTTTAGCACCAAATTCAACAGTGTGAGAGACTCTAGATAGAGGGGGAGGAAGTGTTACCACCTTCATTGTGGGTGCATAAGCTTTATTTCACCTTGTGAGGCTGCGCACATGCACATGGTATATTTATGTAGAGTTTAATAGGGAGATTGGAAATTGGCAAGATAACTTACTACATTTATGATTCAGACCTTTGAATATTTTTTTTACTAAACCTCTAGTGAATGAGGCATTATAAGTTATGAAGCAGTTAACTAATGGGGGATAGTGCTAAAGGCTGAAGATTTACTTCTAGGAGATTGTTAGGTGATTCAGACCTGGTGGCATGCATTTTGAAGTAGGAGAAACAGATGCTGAACAGCTTGGATGTGCCTCCATATAAAGAGAAAATGATAATATGATATGCATGGTTGATGATGAAGATGTAGATAATCTAGACATTGAGCACAAAGAGGGTATGCACATGAAGTTTTAGACAGTGCATAGATGATAAGGCGTGTGCGTCTATCACGAACCCATCAATACCAAAAAAGTGAACATTAGAATGGATGTTGAACCCAAGGAAGCCATTATTAGAGATTAATGGTCTGGCTCTGAAGTTGTTAAAATCAATGAGTTGTTGCATGACTTTCAGGATTTATTTCCTGAAGGCTATCATGAATTTTAGAGGCGTGCATGAATCATTGGGAGAGATGAAGATAAAACTAAAAAAAGGTGCATGCCTAGTTCAAAAGATGCCTTACAGGATGAATCCGAAATTACGCACTTCAAGGTAAAACAATAAATTGACAAAATATAAATTTCTTGGAGTTATTGTGCCAATCGAGGAGTCAAAATGAGTGAACCCTTATGGTTATCAATATCAAGAAATATGGTAGAATAATAATTTTTTGTGGATTAGAGGGAGTTGAATGTTGCATGTGTGATTGATCCCTTTCCCACACCATTCACTCATGAAATCTTGGAAGGATATTGTAGGGTGTGAAATATACTCCTTCACTAATGGATTCTCTAGATATCATCAAGTGAGAATAGCTAGCAAGGATCAAGAGAAGACAATTTTCATCACCGAGTGGGGAAGTTTTACATACATAGTTATGTCCCTTTGGATTAAAGAATGTGTACCTACAGTATTTTCACGCATAGTGGTGCAAGAATTCCAAGATTTTATTCATAAAGTTCTCGCAGGTGTATCTGGATTACTGGAGAGTCTATGGGCTTATGAAATATCACTATGATAATTTGAAGATTGATTTTTGAGAGATGTAGGCAGTTGAGAATCTCCTTAAACATTATGAAATGTATATTTTCCACACCCTTTGGAATTTTTCTAGGACACATCATCTATAAAGAGGGATTGCTAGTGTATCCTACCAAGGTAGATGTCATTTTGGGATTAAAAGAGCCTAATAAATAGAGAGAGGTACGTGGATTCTCGGGGTACACATGGGTTATTACAAAAAAATTATAAAGGTATATGACAAGATCATCACGCCCTTAGAATAATTATCTCAGGGGAAATGGAAAGTCCCTATTCGGAGTGAGGCACAACAGCGTGCATATTTAATACACTAAAGGAAATGCTTACTATAGTGCCAATTTTTTGCTTTCTTTCATGGTCTAAGACTTTTCATGTTCATGTAGATGCCTCTGGCATGGCCATTGGTTTGGTGCTATATTAGCCTAGAGAATGGATTATCAATCATCCTATTTGATTTGCTAGCAAGAAGCTGACTCTAGAAGAATAGAATTATACAATGACAGAGCGCAAGGTCCTATCTATGATCTATGCACTCCATAAGTTTCGATAGTACTTGATGGCAACACCTTTAATATTTTATATAGACCACATGGCATTGAAGTACTTGGTGAATAAGCCCATTTTTCAGGGGTGCATATGTCATTGGGTATTGTTGTCTCAGGAGTTCAATTTTTCTGGTGGTGGTTAAGCCAGGTAAGAGAAATTTTGGTCCAGACCATTTATCAAGGATTCAATCAAGAGAGGACATTCGAAGAATTGAGGACACAATGGCAAATGCATAGTTTTTCAGGTTGAACCGTGCACCCTCAAACGTGGAGGAAATTGTTGTCTTTTTATGCATAGGTGTGGTGCCTGAGGGAATGAAGGCCTTAGAAAAGAAAATTCTTGTTATTCGCACCACGCATTACATGTTGATCAGTGGATACTTATACAAATTAGGTTGTGATGAAGTTTTGTGTTAGTGTGTACTTGAGCATGAGTGAGAAGAAATTATGGTAGAGGCTCATGGCAATATTGCAGGTTGACACTATGCAGAGAATGCCACTGCACGCAAGATTCTATTAGTTGGTCTATGGTGGGAAACATTATACAAGGATTATAAAACATATTGTATGGCATGTGACCATTATCAATGCCTTTGAAAGCCTGGACACTTAGATGAAATGCCTTTGAGGCCTATTACTAGTGCAGAGCCTTTTGAGAAGTGGGCAATTGACTTTGTGGGCCCTATCTCCCCAGTCGTGTGTAGGACAGGATCACGCTATATTATAACGTGTACATATTATCTTATGAGATGGGAAGAAGTGACGCCTAGAAAGTATTACACAGTAGCTACAGCAACAAGGTTTTTGTGGGAAAATATTATTAGCAAGTATGGATTCCCTTTGAGTTTAACAAGTGATAGGGGTACTCATTTCCTTAATGAGACCATCGGGATATTATTGGATGAATTTATGGTTGGACACCATAGGAAAACCCCTTATCATCCTCAAGAAAATGGGAATGTTGAGGCCTTCAACAAAATATCAAGCCATACCTTGACCAAAATTTGTGATGTTGGAAGGAAGTATTGGAATGACAAGTTTTTTGTTGTA
This sequence comes from Taxus chinensis, assembly GCA_019776745.2. NCBI lineage: Eukaryota > Viridiplantae > Streptophyta > Pinopsida > Cupressales > Taxaceae > Taxus > Taxus chinensis. Next base: position 651,230,725 of record CM034156.1, read on the forward strand.
CTTTTGGCGTACATGACAACCTACAAGAGATTGAATAAAGCAACACCCTTTCAGTTTGTGTTTTGTGTAGAGGCAGTTCTAGCAATGGAATTCATGTTACCTTCTTTGTGTATTGCGTGCACAGGTGGTATGGCTGATGAGAAGGCATTGGAAGAATGTATTGACAAACTAGTGTAGCTGGATGAAAGGCGCGCCTTAGCAAGATGGAGTCAGAAGCAAGAAAAATCCAATTAGAAAGCATGGCATGATAGGCACATCAAGGATAAGAAGCTTGAGATTGGGAAAATGGTACTTCTGTATGATTCAAAGTTTTTGTGCCACCCTAGAATGCTTAAATTGCATTGGTAGGGACCGTATGTTATCACTTATATATTTGATTCAAGTGTTTTCTAGTTAGAAGCGTTGGATAGAACATGATTTCTCGGTTACTTTAATGGGAGTAGAATGAAGCCCTACTATAAATAAGTCTTATTGATGTTTGTAATAAGGTAGTATTGCCACTTAGATTACGGTTCCCTTAATGAATTTCTTTTATATGAATTTCCTTCATCATTTTTATGCTTTGTCAATTTAGTTCAGTGTTTTGTGTAATAAGGGTTCTTACAGGCCAGAAGTTGATTAATATCTAAGTGTTTTCATGTATAGAGGACTGCGTATACCCTTAGTGTGGGGTGGTTTATACGTAGGGTGTATTTCCAAGTTGAATATAGTTTGATTATCATTTGAAAATGGGTATGTAATAAAGACACATTCGTACGGGTGCTTTTTGGAAGGATGCAGATAGAAAAAGATTGGTCATGATTAAAAACCACATATGGATGGATGCACAGTGTAACTAGAGGTAGGATTTAGGCGTGGAAACTACTTAGAAGAAAGTGTAGTGGTGAAGTACTGTGATGTGTGTAAATGCGCGAAATGAGGTATGTGGCTGAGAAGTAGGAAACATGCTAGAAGGTTGTCAATGTGGCACATAGATGAGCAACACAGAAAATTTGGCAAATGATGAATTAATGTCGGGAATGGTGGTAGGTGGAGAGAAATAAATGTGATAACTTTTCAAAAATCTATATAAGGGCTGTGAGGCCATTTTTACCTTTGCGATTACGAATTCTCGAGCGAGTTATTTACAAGTGAGCTAGCAAGACGGTGGTAAAGTGAGGAGAGATACAAACCAAGTTTTTTTATCAGATTTCTCCATGGGATTGACTTGTGCACCCTTTGGAGAAGTGTTTGAGCGAAGCAGAGGGGTGCGGGGAGTAGAAATCAAGGGCTAGGGTTTGGAGTAAAGCTAGGGCACACGGTTTCGAGCTAGGGCACATGAAATTGAGTTACAGATCTCATAAGAGGTAAAAACAACACGCCTTTTTAGACAATATCACACCTAAAAGAGCACCTAGAGCTGGTACAAGAGGAAAGAAGAAAAATTAAGTTGAGATTGAAGTGGAAAATGCCCCCGAGAGAAGATTTTTTGAAATGTAGTACCCAGAAGGGGTTCTCATGGGTTATGACTGAGATTCGTACATTCGTCGCTATAAGGTCAGTGATTACAACCATAGGAACAAGGATACCAAGGAGGAACTAGAGAAATTTCTTATGGTAAATACCACCAAGAGAATAGCTGATGAAATGGAGGTCTATGATGATACAGGTGAGAAATTATTGACCAAGGTAGGAGTTTTACAGTTATATGAGCTTCTGTATTTTGGAAACCTGCAAAATTATACCAGTAGGTCATGAGTAGAGTCCATGAGGACTTCTTCTACTTTGATGGGCATCGAATGAGGATCACCACACCTTTGATTACAAATTTGAAAGGGCTAAGGAGTTCAGGTGTTGAGCTAAGTAGCGACCTCACTGATAAAGAGGACATAGAAAAGACAAAAAAAAGATCTTAGATACATCAAAGGAGGGTCTGGGATGGACATCCCTAAATTATAGAAGTATCCAGTCATTCAAGAAGTAGCCCATCTCCTGAAAAAGCTAAACAATCAAGAGCGTTGGTCTTAAGTAAACAAGGTGTGGCTTCATGTTGCACGGAAAATGATAGAAGGTGTTGTGTATAACCTATCCAATTTCATTACTCAGACAATCATTGAGGAAGCACAGGAAGGTGAGAAAATTATCTTTGGCACTATACTTCTGTCATTGGTCTTTGTTGAAATTGGTATGCTTGATGGGCCAAAAGACAATATGTGGCAGTTTCCTACAAACAAGAAGTCCTTGCCAGAAAGATTTTCTTACTATACTTGTGATGGATCAATGAGTTGACCTTTCAAGTAAAGGGTGGAAATGTTGTATGAGTGCTTGCATGCCATGTTTGAAGAAGAGTGGAGAATACCTAAGGATTTACCCTCAGTATTGGGTAAACAAGTACATATTACAATATACCAACACTTTTACAATGGGCATTTTGGGATGAAGGATGGAAAATGGAGCCCTAGTACAAGCTACCATATGCCTTCATAGCGCGCTATTTTAAGGCGTTTGCACACAAGTTTCCAAATGCGTGTTGGTTTTTGTTCAAAGCTAATAAGGTAGATTGTGACTACCACACACTATGTAAGTATTATGTTTATCTAGGTAAGACTGCTTACATTGAAAGATTAATATCAAATGATATTAACATGAAGAGTGTAAGTTTGGCCATTGGAAAGTTGGGTACGGCTTTGGTATATATATACCTGAAGCCTAAATTGCAAAACAAGTACTTGGATAATGAATTCAAGCTACCTGGGCCGCCTAAGGGAAAGCATATTATGGGTAATTTAGAACAAGAAGATGATCTACCTAGTGAAGAAGAAGAAGGAGAAGAAGAGGAACTACATGAAGATAGTGGTGACATGGAGCATAGGGGTAGAAGACAACCCATTGTTGGAGGAAAGAGAGAGCGAGAGGCGTGTCCTCCATTGCAGAAATAAGAGGATGTGATGTTAGAAATGGGATCAATGGATATAGATGCATAACAGACCACTGAGGAGCAACAATTCAAAAGGGTGTTCACGAGAACAAGGGCTCAAGGTGTGGCATCATCACAGCCACTTCGGACTTCACCTAGGACTTCACCACAGAAAGTAGAGCCTGAGAAGAAAAAGAGGCACAAGTTAAAGATTAAGGATGAGGAGGAGGATGAATCTAGAGAAAGCACGTCAGGAACTCCAATGCATCCTAAGGATACAAAAGAGCCTCGTGATGAAGAAATAAAGGATGATGAGGAAGGGCTGAAGGAGATAGGTATAAAAATAAATAAGTGTGAGCCTTCTGGTGTGCCCCATACTAAATAACAAGGTGATGGCCCAATTTTGGAGTCAGGCACCCAGATTCCAAAGGGCAAGAGAATAAAGAAGGAGAAGAAGGGTAAAGATTATGTGACTCTTGCAGTTGGATATTGATTAACAAAAATATGTTCCTAAACCTAAAGGGAGGATTTAGGGCTCTAGTGTTAATATAAATAGGAGGACTAAAACGTAATAAACAAAGTAAATCTATATGCAATGAATAGTAATAAACTAGGCTACATGAAATAAAAACCCTAATGGAAAGGAAGGAGAGAGAAGATGACTTAGTTGATTACTATAGAATTTTGCAGAATGTTGCAGATATGAAAATAAAATCTAGAAGTGCAGACGATCACTCAAGGACCCTGTGAAGGGTAGATCTAGACTTTTTAAAGAGTCACAGGTTCCTAGGAGTATACTTGGGTGCCACGGGGCACCTTGGTCTAGATTCTAGGTGTTGTGAACTATGCAAGGACTCGAGAACTGTGTTCGCCAGTGTCACAACTAGATTTGAAACCCTACATGTCTTTCGCAATGGATTTTCTGGATGAACTAGATGATGACATACACATGAAGAAGAAGTGGTCAGACTGACATCACCTACCAAATCGGTGGACTTATCTCTAAGCATTGCACTACATTACAGACCCTAATGTAGTTCTGGTGAATGTGTGTATGTTGTGCCCTAAGTGCTCTCATGTCAGTTGCACTTTATGAAATAGTGAGCTATGATAGCTATAGAAGATGTAGATAATAGAATAGAATCTATAGAATACCTCCTACAAGAATGTGTGTGATGCAAACTTCCTAGCTTGAATTTAAGGTGTTATGTGGATGTAATATGGTGTCATGGATGCAACCCTAGATGAAGTGATAGTAGGGATAGGATAAAATGATCTCACACCCTCATTATGGTCTTATAAGCTTTATATTTATAGGGCTCTAAAGTTTAATTTCATAATTAATCTTGACAATGCCAACTAAGGAAAAGATAAAGGAGACCAATGGCTAGAAGTGACCCAAAAGTGGTGAAAGAGATTAAACATAGAGAGGAAAACCCATGGTGGGACCAAGGAACCTCGGGGCACCCCAGTACAGGGTAGGGTGCCCAGACTTTGTTGTCACCCTCAAAATTCCCCTCTTTTTGAAGTTAAGTTTTGAAAATTTTGAGTCAGTACTTTGGAGTAATCTGTGATTTTGCTTGAAAATATTTTCCTTCATTCAGATGTTGTTGTCAATCCTTCTCTTTGGTTGTGGATCACGTCGAGCCTGGTATTGCTTGTAGTTTTCCACTCCATGGAGAACAATTTGAAATTCAGGCGTAAAGGTGGAGTTTTCCCTTTCTTTTTATTTTTCTACAGTCATGAATGGCAAGCATATCTTCCCTGTCAATTTTTTCCCCAACATCCATGGGTAGTACGTGGACATCTCCGATTGGATCCTGTGTGGCCATGTTTTAAATGGTAGCAAAAGCCTCCACACGTCCAAATGGCGCAACTCCAAGGGAAGGGCCCAAGGGATAGTCCTTAAATAAGCGCAGGCTTTCCACATGTCCCAAGTCTGAAATGAAGACAGAACAAGCCCGAATCAGCTAAGTATGGAAGGTTTAGCAGACGGCGACACATATCTCATTGGCACAAATTCAAGGGTCAAAGCCAAAGGTGGTTCCCCAAACTTGCGCTAGCTCTCCATGTGTCCCAAGTCTGAAAAAGGAACAGAGTCGACCATTTAATCGACTAAGTATGAGAGGGTTGGCGAAAGCCTCCATGTGTCTCTTCGGTGTAACTTCAAAGGAAGAATCAAGAGCGGGTCCCCAAGTGTGCGTGGGCTCACCACGTGGTCATAGTCAGAAAAGAGGAAAAGTTGACCATTGAATCAACTAATTATAGAAGGGTTTACGGAAGCCTCTACGTGTCAGCTCGGCACAACTTCAAAGGAAAAATCTAGAGTCAAGTCCCAAATGTGCGCTGAGACTCCACGTGTCCAGGGTCAGACATATGGCCCCGCCAAACAAAATGGACTTAGTCAAAAACAAAAAAATACTGAATGGTCCACAAAGGGACACGTGGTCATGTTTCAAGCGAAGGCAAAGAGGCGGGTCCTTTTTTTGTTTTGATGCTTTGAAAATTCAAAGCAAGAAAGCGGGCCATCGAGGTGATTTGAGAATTTTGGTTTTATTTCCAAAAGGGCATAAAGTATAAAGTAATCTATGACTCCGCCATTGAAAATTCAAAGCGCGAAGAAGAACCGTCAGAGCAATTTGGGAATTTTGGATTTGTTTCCATAAAGAGCTTAAAGTTATAAAGTGATCCGCAACCCCACCCATGCTAGGGGATAAAGTCAAATGATGAGCCCGCATCAAATTTCAAAGCTGGGAAGCGGGTCGGTGGAGCAACTCGAGTTTTTGAGCCCACGTTCAAAAGACTTAAAATTGCAAAAAGTGAGCCATGACTCCGTTGCCACTCAAGTAAAGCCATGTGTCAGGCCTATATTAGAAGCAGATGGGCAGGCCAAAAAGTTTTGAAGTGCCATTTCTCTAAAAGACATAAAATACAAAAGGCATCCTCAGGCCCACTTCAGTTCAAATCTCTCCCACGTGGACGGCTCAAATTCAAAGTTTACAAAGGAAAATTGAACGACTATAATTCAATGCATTTGGTTTTCCACCAGGTATGGAAATGGCCGAGGCATTGGAAAGGTTCAGACGTCAGTTTCATCATTTTTGTAACCAAATGTAATCATTCTTAGAGGATATTTAATGGATTCTCCACGTCATTGTTAGGGTTGGATCCTGGTACTTTGTAGATGTAATAGATTCGAAGTAATCAATACAAAAGTTTTTCCCTTTCTTTCTCTACTATTCCTTCTTTCCTTGTCTAAAAATTTGTGAATCATCCATCTTTTATGATAAGAAACTTTGTGCTCTTGTTTATATGATTTCTGGAACTTTGTGCCTATGGAATTATATTTGTTATGAAAGTGATTGATTCTACTCTACATCTCCCTAGTTCAATACGTATAAGGTTATCCTCTGTTATCTATATTCCCTGAAGGTATTGTTATGTTCTTCCTTTCTTATCTCCTTAATTCTTCCATTATTTCGTATTGATGATCTTTGGGCATAAAACATTTCAAAGTATTAGGAATACACACTTTGAAAGTTGTACATTTGTATATAAGTCTTACTGCTTGCTTTCAATAAGGGAACCTCTCCCATTAAAGAGGAGGGACTTGTTGACCCCTGACTGTGATTTGTTAAAGTTCCATTTAAAAACCCAACATTTTTTGGTGACTCCGCTGGGGATTTTGTTTCAAACGTATCCCTTTCTAAAAGAACAATTTCAAAATCATTGTTGTCCTGGTGACTCTACCATATACACGTGGGAAGAAAGCTCTCGAGGTAGAAGATTCCCATTTTCAACTTCTGAAGCAATAAAAATTCTCTCTTCCTCAAGCAAGAAGGAATAGAAGAACTCATTCTACAAGCACAGCTCTTGTTAAAGACATATATTCCAAGGATAGCATTCCCCAAGAACATCTCAGTCCTAATCTTCGTGCTTTGATACTTGTTATTGTTTCTATTCCCCTTTGGTCAATTTTTCCAAAGATTGCAGCCCCTTTGCCTTGGGGACAACAGGTTGGGCCACTTGCTCTTCCTCAGCCATTGCATGAGTTACCTAGGGATAACAAGAAAAGTTTCCCCAAGTTCATGGGTGATGGGAAAGTTCATCCATATGAACACATTGCAGCCTTTGTTGTTACATGTGGGATTCTTGGGGTTGAACATGAAGATGTCTCTATCAGGATTTTTGTAGAAACATTGCAAGACAATGTTGTTGATTGGTTTTATCATCTTCTTGTTGGGAAGATCACTAATTGGAAAACCATAAAAACTCAGTTTGAGCAACGTTTCAAACCTATTGAAGATGTGCATGCTATGTTAGCACAAATTTCTCATATCAAGAAGGAACCATTTGAGCCCATGAGGGAGTTTGTGGCTAAATTCAACAAGATAATTCATAAAATTCCACAGAACACTCGTCTAGTGGATCAAATCCAAAAGTGTTTCTTCCTCAATGCTCAATTACCTACAATAAGCTATGCACTAAGGAGAGCTAACCTTATAACTCTGGATGCTAATTAGTGGTTAGCTATTAGTTTTGAGGATGATTTAATCATGTCTGGTAAACTGAAAAGATAACCCTCTAAATCTAAAGCTTCTTCTTCTCCTTCCTCTCGAGCCAATTCTGATCAGTTAGTACAAAAGCTTACAAATGATCTCATTGCTCTCAAGAAACAATTGGCTCAGCATACTCCTTACCAAAATGTTCCAAGGAAGAATTTTCAGCCTAGGAACCATTTTCCCCCTTCTCAGACCAAATTGGCTATTGAAGGCCCACCCATCAAGGTTCTAGTCAACGCAACTTGTGAAGTTGAAGAACCTGATGATGAGGAGTGTAATGAGCTCTATGAAGAACAAGAAGAAGAGGTTGATGAAGAACTGGAGGAGCTTGGTGGATCTCAAGTTCATTTCCTCACCACTGAAGGTACGGATGATGAAGATGAATATGATGAAAGAGTGGAAAATATGAATAGTGAGTCATATGTTGTTATGACTCGGGATAAAACGAACAGAAAATAAAAATTGGTGCAGCCTGCTAAGAAGTGCAAAGAGTTTCCTATAACTATTTCAGTGGTTGCAAGAAGAGGAGCTCTTATTCCCACTACCTCCACACAAAAGGTGAGTATTGCTTGTCCTCCTTCTTCTACTTATTTTTCCAAAAATCCTTGTCCTTTAAATCCTAAAACTGATAAATCAAGAGTCTCTCAATTTCCTAGCGATGATGCCCCATCCACCTCTAGATCTTTTGATATCATTGATCATCTCAAAAAGACCAAAATCCAAATCTCAGAGGCAGAGTTTTACCAGACTCATCCAAAAGCTTTTACTAAAAAGGTAAAATTTGTCAATTCCAAATCCAAAGCCTCATCCAGTACTTCTAAAGGTCTTTTTCCCACTCCCTCTTCCTCACCTCAATCAAGCCTTGTGGCTGCAATCACTTCCCCTAATGAGAAAATTGAACCATTCTATGTGACTCTTCTCATAGCAAGCCATAAACTCAGTAATTGTGTTATAGACTCAAGAGCATTAGACAATGTAATGCCTCCAAAAGTATCTCATGTTTTGGGCCTGACTCTAACACATGCCTTTGGTTCTTGCTATTCCATGTAGAGTACAAAAGTGCCTTTGGTTAGAAGAATTAAAGATGCAGAAGTAGCTTTTGCTGCTTTTCCAGAGAAAAGAGTCTTAGCCACCATTTTGGTAGCTGATATTCCTCCCTCATATGGGATTTTTCTGAGTAGAAATTTATGTAAGGAGGTAGGAGGTGAAATTCAAATGGACTGGTCGCATGCTTTGATCCTGGTCAATGGAAAAATGAAGAAGTTGTTACCTGAGAAACAAACTAAATATATTGTGCAAAAGACTGATGATCTAAAAGCAAAAATACTCTATGCAAATATAGGGCATGGTAAATACATGATCATGTCACGAGATGAGGAAAAACTTCCTAAGGGAGTGATTCATGATCCCAATGGCATTTGTACTCTGGATTTTGATGGAAGCTACTCTTCAGCTAATTCTGGAGCTGGAGTGGTGTTGACCTCTCCAGAAGGGAACATTCATCCTTTTTCTTTCAAGCTTTATTTTTAAAATACAAATATAATACAGTTGAATATGAGGCACTCATACTTGGATTGAACATGGAAAAATAAATGGGAGTGAAGAATATTTGTGCTCATGGTGATGCAGAATTGATTGTGAAGCAGGTAAGGGATCTTTACCAAGTCAAGAACATGAGATTGAAGTATTATAGAAATCTTGTATGGGATTCCATTGAGTTTCTTGATGCTTTCTCCATTGAAGTTATGCCAAGAGAAAGGAACACTAGAGCTGATTCTCTAGCTGTCTCAAGGTCTTTGTTGATTCCTCACCCAGATTTCTCTTAGGAGAAATTTAGCATTGAAATGATTCATATGCCCAGTGTACCAGATAAATCAAATTACTAGCAGAATTTCAATGATGATCAAAACTTACTCTCATTCTTAGAGCCTAAGGATAGCTTTGACCAGTTGTATTTTGAAGGAAGTGAGAATTTTCCTAGGGAGTGTGTATCCTCTAATCAAGGAGATATCAAGGAAGAGATGGATCAAGATTCCTACATCAAATTGAAAAGTAACAAGATCCCTAAAGGGTTGGTTAGTTTGGAAGATATGTTTGATAAGCATGATAGGTACATTAAGTCTAAAGCTTCCCAAGGAGATCGACAGTCTACTAAATGTGAAGATATTAATATGGGGAGTCTTGATGGACCCAAGATGGTGAACATTGGAAAATGTTGCACTCAAGAGGAGAAGAAGAAAGCAGTAAATCTACTAAAAAGGCATGCTAATGTTCTTGCCTATTCATATGATGATCTCAAGGCTTTTCAACCAAAGGAGATGCAACACTTTGTCCCTCTGAAACTTGGGATCAAACCTTTCAAGGAGAAACAAAGGCAATGCAATCCCAAGGTTGTTGGCACTATTTTTCAAGAGATCCAGAATTCACTAAAGGCAAAGATCATTTTCCCTATACATCATTCAACATGGATTGCCAACATTGTTCTTGTTAGGAAGAAGAATGGTGAGTTTCGCATCTGTGTGAATTTCAAGAATTTGAATCATGCCTCTCTGAAAGACAACTATCCTCTCCCCATGATGGATCAAGTTTTTCAAGTTGTCACAGGCTATGAGATGTTGTCTATGCTAGATGGATTCTCTGGGTACAATCAAGTGGAATTCAATACCCTAGATCAACACAAAACTACTTTTACTACTCCTTGGGGTACCTTTGCCTATAATAGGATGCCTTTTGGTCTTATCAATATTGGTGCCACCTTTCAGATAGCAATGGAATTGGATTTTGGTAGTCTAAAGGGAAACTGTATTGTTGCGTACCTCGATGATTTGACTGTTTTCTCCAAAACAAGTGCAAATCACTTTCATCATCTTGAAGCAGTCCTCCAGAAATTCAGAGAACATAGAGTTTCTCTCAATCCTAAGAATTCTATCTTTTGTGTTACTTAAGGAAATTTTCTAGGGCATATTATCTCCAAAGAAGGAATCAAGATAGATCCAGAAAGAGTTCAACCAATCTAGCAGATTCCTCTTTGTAGACACCTAAAATTGGTTACTCAATTTAATGTCCCCTGTGTTCGATTACCTATTCTATTCTCGGGTAACTCGGTGCACTTTTGTATCACTACTTCTCTCTTAGGGTATTAATTAAATATCTAATTAATATGCCTATCCTAAGTTTTCTCCACCCCATTATATTTCACCCATGGATAATTAAACATTAACCATGTAATTCTATCTTCTACATTTATTTCAACTACTTATTCACCTCATATCACTTCCTAACCTCCCGTGTCACTATTATCCATCCATCCCGCCTATTTCTCCTCTCCCGGAACCATGCAGTGGGATTTTTCCCATATTTGAGTTGGAGGGATAATATTCTTATCCTCACAACTCATCCCTTTTCGCCACTTTGGGATTCTATTCCCTAATTAGTGTCAACCATTCCTCGATCGACGCCAATTTTTCGGAACAGCACCGATTTTACCTCGATCAGCACAGACTATAAATACAGGACCTGAACTCAGCTCTGGTTAGACAGTAGAGACTTGAAAAATAGTGAAAAACTTGAGTGAATCTTGAAATTATCAATTGAGAGAGAGAGAATTCTGTCCAGATCAATCCCTAAGAGGTGCACCGTTATTCTGCTTGCATAACATCGGTACCACTTAGGTTCTTCAACCTCTAGGTGACTCCTTTTCTCCATCCAGCCAAGGTGGAACTCTGTCCACATCTCTGTAGCTCCTATGGGTCTCCACAATCTGATCATCATAAGTCATCAGTCAAGCTTTTTGTGATTTCTTCCTGGTCGACCACGACCCAGCATCAATCGACATCAATTTCTCCAAATCGGCACCATTCCAAACCATCGACGCCAATCACTGTCTGATCGATCTTGACCAGTCTGTAGAAAAGTATTGAATCCAGGTGACACAATTTCATCTTTTTTTTACAATTTCCTACTTTCTTTCAGTTTCTGTTGCTTTTTTCACATTATATTTGCAACTTAAAATTAGAAAATCTAAACATTTGCTTACATCTTTTATCATATCTACCTTTATTCTTAATTGAAAATCTGAACTGACATCCACTGAGGAAGCTAATCACTTACGGGACCCACTTTCCAGGCATTTCACCTTATATCTTCTAACGTCATATTTTTTTTGTCAAGTATTTGTGCATCGCAGGTTTCTTGGATCTACTCCGTAGGATTGCTCGTGTGCGCCTGTCTAAATTCCATCAGGCTTTCTTTCCATGTACATCTTTGAATCTTGTCCAATTAATCAAGTATCAAATTTATTTGATTTTTTCAAGGTTTTTGTGTTTAGTTTGGTGCATTAACTTGGATAGGTAACAAGCATGGAAATTTTTGATCTACACTCTTCCCACAAGCAAAAAGGGTGTTCACTCTTTCTTTGGTAAGATAAAATTCTTGAGGAGATTCATTCCTGATTTTACAGAATAAACTATGAGCATTTCTCACATGGTGAAAGGAAAGTAAAACTTTGGTTGGACTTCCAAAGGTAAGGAAGCATTTGAATATATCAAGAAATCCATTGTTAAGACTCCCATCTTAGCATGTCCTGTTTCAGCAAGAATTTTATCATCTATTACTATGCTACATAGAGTACCTTGGCTATTGTCCTAACTCAGATAAATTACGAGGATCATGAACTTCCAATTACCTTCATGAGCTATGTTCTGAAAGCTCATGAGTTGAAATATACTATGATGGAGAAACATGCTTTTTCAGTGGTCAAAGTTGTCAAGCAGTTTCATTTTTATATTCTTAATTCTCACTCTATTGTGCTTATACCTGATATAACCATCAAGTCTATTCTTACACAACAAGATTTTGGAACTAATAGAGGTGATTGGGTAGAAAAAGTTTAGGAATATGACCTTGATATCAAGCCAACTAAGCTAGTTCAGGGTAAAGGCTTGTGTGAGCTTATTGCTGAAGGAGCTAATGCAACATTGTCCAAAGAAGCAGTTGATGTTCTTGTTTTCATCTTCCTCAGTTCAACAAATGAATGGTATTCTGATATTACATTTTTTCTTACTATTGGAGAGTGTCCATCCCACTTGAGTGCCAAGGAAAAGAGGGATATTAAGCTAAGTTCTACACAGTATGTACTATGGGAGAATTCTTTGTTCAAGCGAGGCATAGATGGAAGATTCTTGAAGTGAATGGACAAAGAGCAACAGAAGAAGTTGTTCTCAGCTTTTCATGATCAAGCTTATGGAGGCCATTTCTCTTCTTCTATCACTACCCATAAAATCCTTCATGTTGGGTACTATTGGCCTACATTGTTCAGAGATGCATCAAAATGGGTAGGTAAGTGTGAAGCCTGTCAGACTTTTGTTTAGAGACCTAAGTTGGCCACTTTGCCACTAAAACTAGTAGTGATTGATGAGCCTTTTCAACATTGGGGATTGGATTTCATTGGAACTCTTAACCCACCTTCTAGTGCTGGACATACTCATGTGCTAACTACCACATACTACTTCACAAAGTGGGTAGAGGTTATTCCAGTCAAAAGAACTACTTCTAAGGTGGTGTGTAATTTCATTAAGGAAAACATATTGATAAGTTTTGGGGTACCAAACAATATTGTGACAGATAATGCTTCAAATTTTTCTTCTTCCGAGATGGTGGATTTCTGCTATGGTTATGGAATTTCCCTTTTTCATTCTATAGACTACTATCCCCAAGGGAATGGACAAGCAAAATCAACAAACAAGAATTTGGTAACCATCGTTCGGAAGCTTGTCAATGAATCTCAAAGGAATTGGCACAAGAAGCTCTATGATGCTCTCTGGGAAGATAGAATTACACCTAAAAGAGAAATTGGGATGTCTCCATTTCAAGTGGTGTATGGTGTTGAAGATCAGTTTCCAGTAACAGTGGAATTACCAGCCTTGCACTTAATGAAGGCTATTAAAGATTTAATTTTTACCAGTTCCTTGGACAAGATGATCATGTATCTCAAGAAGCCGGATGAAGACAAGTTGCATGTTTTTTATAGAATATCAGCTCATCAACTGAGGGTGAAGGCTTTATTTGACAAGAAGGCTAGACCTAGATATTTTCAAGCGGAAGACATTGTTTTGTTGTGGGAAAAAGACATGAACCTCAAGGAAGCCATAGTAAGTTTGATTTCCTTTGTCTTGGTCCCTTCAAAATTAAGCACTTTGCTGGAGAAAATTATTTCTATTTTGATTATATGGATGGATCTCCTCTCCCACTTCCTTATAGTTGGAAATATTTAAAGTTGTGCAAGTCCTAGGTGGCTAGGTAGTCCTTTTGTATATTGTGTACAGTGCTTTGGTTTTTGGTCGTTCCTTTGTGTTATGTTTCTGTCTTTCCCTTTTGGTTTGTTTTCCTTTCGTGTGTTTTGTATTTTGTGTTGGTTTTGCCTTTGACTCTATTACCCAATGGATAAGGCGCTGGTCTACTTTCTCAGAGTTTTTCTATGGTTCTTGATCTTGCCTCATTCCTCTATCAATTCATCCCCAGAAAGAGCCAGCTGTTTTCACCCTCAAAATTCCCCTCTTTTTGAAGTCAAGTTTTGAAATTTTTGAGTTGGTACTTTGGAGTAATCTGTTCTTTTTCTTGAAAAAAATTTCCTTCATTCAGATGTCATTTTCAATTCTTCTCTTTGGTTGTGGATCGCATCAAGCCTGGTAGTGCTTGATGTTTTCCATTCTATGGAGAACAATTTGAAATTCAGGCGTAAATGTAGGGTTTTCCCTTTCTTTTTATTTTTCCACAGTCGTGAATAACGGGCATATCTTTCCTGTCAATTTTTTCCCCAACATCCATGGGTAGTACGTGGACATCTTTGATTGGATTCTACGTGAGCATGTTTCAAACGGTAGCAGAAGCCTCCACGCATCCAAAAGACGCAACTCCAAGGGCAAGGCCCAAGGGATAGTCCTCGAATAAGCGTAAGCTTTTCACATGTCCCAGGTTTGAAATGAAGACAGAACAAGCTTGAATCGGCTAAGTATGGAAGGTTCAGTGGATGGCAACACGTGTCTCATTAGTGAAACTTCAAGGGTCGAAGCCGATGGTGGTTCCCCAAACTTGCACCAGCTCTCCACATGTCCTAGGTCTAAAAAGGGGACAGAGCCAACCGTTTAATCGACTAAGTATGAAAGTGTTGGCGGAAGCCTCCACGTGTCTCTTCAGTACAACTTTAAAGGAAGAATCAAGAGCGGGTCCCCAAGTGTGCTCAGGCTCACCACATGGTCATATTCAGAAAAGGGGTAGAGCTGGCCGTTGAATCAGATAAATATAGAAGGGTTTGCAGAAGCCTCCACGTGTCAGCTCGACACAACTTCAAAGGAATAATCCGAAGGCAAGTCCCAAATGTGCGTTGAGCCTCCATGTGTCCAAGGTCAGACATATGGCCCCGCCAAACAAAAGGGACTTAGTCAAAAACATAAAAATAATGAACTGGTCCACAAAGGGACACGTGGTCATGTTTCAAGTGAAGGTGGAGAGGCAGGTCCTTTTTGTGTTTTGATGCTTTGAAAATTCAAAGCAGGAAAGTGGGCCGTCGGGGCGATTTGAGAATTTTTGTTTTATTTCCAAAAGGGCATAAAGTATAAAGTAAGTCATGACTCCACCGTTGAAAATTCAAAGCGTGAAGGCATATCGTCAGAGCAATTTGGAAATTTTGGATTTGTTTACATAAAGAGCTTAAAATTATAAAGTGATCCACGACCCCACCCATGACAAGGGATAAAGTCAAATGATGAGCCCGCATCAAAAGTCAAAGTGGGGAAGCAGGTCAGTGGAGTAATTCAAGTTTTTGATGTTAGGAAATAAGGGATAAAATATAATAATCCCTCACAGAATCACAACAGTAGAAACTAATATGCAGAAATTATTATAGATCTCAAATAAAATTGCATAATAAAATAACACAACACAAAGAGACAATATTTAACGTGGTTCACCCAATTTGGGCTACGTCCACCAAGAATCACTTGCTTATATTTTATTACAAGCCACCGCTCTCTTAATACAATACCCAGATCTGTTTGGAGCTATGCTCAACAAACTCTACAGAATTCACAGCCGAATTCAAAGCACATTTGTAATGTTCTTCACACCTCTATCATATGCATAAACCATATAAACAGACAACTACTTAAGCAGTTTTACAAAACCATGGGTATCAAAAACCATGGGAAGAGCACATTTCCCGATATGTCGGGTGCATTTTTTCGAGGCCAAAAAAAATTTATGCCTAAAAAAAAAAATTGGGGGTTGCGCCCCCGAACCCCATGAGGATACATGAAAAGTGTACAGTACTCTTAGTGTACAGTCTTCAACACTTTCACACATGAAAATAGGCTCCACAACCTAATAATCTCCCACTTAGAGACTAGTTTTCCTCTCAGCAAGTTTCTCAAACCTTCACTAGTTT
The DNA here is from genome assembly GCA_019776745.2 of Taxus chinensis. Taxonomy (NCBI): domain Eukaryota; kingdom Viridiplantae; phylum Streptophyta; class Pinopsida; order Cupressales; family Taxaceae; genus Taxus; species Taxus chinensis. The sequence goes on from CM034156.1 coordinate 651,246,623, forward strand.
CTGTGAAGACCAACCAAAGCTTAACACAACTTCAGTTTTTTCCTTGTGACCACCTTAGTCATCATGTATGTAGGATTCTAACTGGTATGAATCTTCTCCAACTTTAACTTCTCATCCTCCAAAGTTGCCCTAATGAAATCGTACCTTAACTGTATATGCTTTGTCCTAGAGTGGAAAGCAGAGTTCTTAGCTAGGTGTATAGCACTCTAACTATCACTATGCAACTTACATTCCCTCCTGCTTATGCCCCAACTCCTCAAGCAATTGTTATAACCAAATCATCTCCTTTGCTTACCTCTATGGCAGCAACATACTTAGCTTTTGTGGTAGACAAAGCCACCAGCTTCTGTAATCATGAAATCTACCTCACTGATTTCCCACCTATAGTGTAAATAGAACCTGTTGTGCTCCTCCTACTGTCTACATCTCCAGCCATGTATTGAATCTACATAACCACGTAAAGTGGTGTCTGATCCACTGTAGCACAAAAATGTCCCCATGGTTGCTCGTCAAATATCGAAGGATCCACTTTGCTTGCTTGCCAATGCTCTTTACCTGGATCACTCATAAATCTACTCACAACTCCCACTACATGGGGCAATATCAGGCCTAGTGCACACCATAGCATACATCAAACTACCAACTGCTGACGAGTAAGGTACCTTGGACATTTGGTTCCTCTCTTGCTCTGTCTTGGGACACTGCTCCTTTGATAACTTGAAATGGCCAACCAAAGGAGTCCCAACCGGTTTAGCATCCTGTATATTAAACCTCTCCAAGACTTTCTTAATGTACTCTTCTTGAGATAAAGTTAGCTTCCGTTCCTTCTTATCCCTGAGATATCCTCATACCAAGGATTTGTTTGGCTGCCCCCAGATCCTTCATAGCAAAGGATTCACTTAGCTGCTTCTTGAGTACTTTTATTTCTTACATGTTTTTACCTGCAACCAGACATGTCATCCACATACAGACAAAGGATAATATAACTGTCATCCTCAAATTTCTTTGTATACATGCAATGTTCAAAATGACATCTAATATAACCTTACTCCATCACGAAGCTATCAAATTTTTTATACCATTGACGTGGAGCTTATTTCAGGCCATACAAGCTCTTCTTCAATTTGCACACCATCTCCTCTTTACCTTTGACCTCATAGCCCTCTGGTTGCTACATATATAGTTCCTCCTCCAAATCACTATGGAGAAATGCAGTATTTACATCAAGTTGTTCTAAGTGCAAGTCTTCTGCTGCAACTATTCCTAGAACAGTTCTAATAGAAGTCATTTTTACTACAGGAGAAAATATCTCATCAAAATATATACCTTGTTTTTGTGCAAACCCCTTGACCACCAACCGGGCCTTATATCTTTTCTTTCCTCCTTCTTCATATTTAACTTTGTACACCCCACTTGTTCTGCAATGCTCTTTTTTCCTTTAGGTAGCTTTATCCAAATCCCATGTCTGGTTCTCCATGACAGCCTGATGCTCCTCATCCATGGCTTTCTCCCACTTCTTCCTAGCATTCTACCTGCATTACTTCATCAAATCTCTCTGGTTCTCCACTATCAATGAGCAATAAATAATAAAGAGAAGGAGAAAAATGTTCAGGTTCTCTTCTTACCCTATAAGACCTCCTCAATATAGGAGTTTGGGGTTCCTGTTGAGGGGGTTCCTGAACTGATTCATGTGTCACTTTCCCATCCAGAAGATCCTCTACCGCTGTATATTCTTTCTTGGATTCTTCCCTGTTTTCCTGCAACTGTTGCTTATTACATGACTTTCTCATTAAAGACCACATCCCTAGATCAAATGATTTTCTTGTCCTTAATTACTCCAACATTTATATCCAAAGTCATCACCACCATAACCAATGAAAGTACATTTTTCTAATTTAGCCTCTAGCTTAGTTCTATCATCCTTGTCTATGTGAACAAACACCTCACATCCAAAGACTCTAAGAAATGAATAATCAACTTTCTTACCATACCAAGCCTCCTCAGGTATGCCTCCATCCAGGGAACTTGAAGGTCCTCTTTTTATCAAGTACACAGTTGTGCTCACCGCTTCTTGCCCAAAAAGAAAGAGGCAGTCCTACATATAACCTCATGCTCCTAGCACGTTCCATTATTGTTCTGTTCATCCTTTCCTGATACCCCCATTCTGCTGCAGAGTTCCTGGAACTGTCTTTTGCCTGCGGATTCCATTATTAGAACAGTAATCATCAAATTCATTGCTGCAATACTCCCCTCCATTATTTGACCTGAGATATTTTAGCTTAAGACCTGTTTCATTCTCTGCCAAGGCTTTCCATTTAACAAAAGTGTTAAATACATCAGATTTTTTTCTAATACAATAAACCCAAACTTTCCTTGTTGCATCATCAATAAAAATAACATAATAACTTAAACCCCCAAGAGATGATGCCTAAGTTGGTCCCCACACATCAGATTGCAACCAGCTCTAACTTACTCCTCTTTCTTTGTAAGTCCAACCTTGAGAAACCTTACTCGCTTCTGTTTCCCATATATGCAGTCCTCACAGAGCTCTAAACCTATTTCTGTATATCCGGGAAAATCCTTCTTTAGGATCTCCATGCTCTTATGGCTCATATGACCGAGCCTATAGTGCCACAATGTTGTATCTACTTCTGAAGCCACAAGATTACAAACATTAGTGCTATAAGTGGTTAAATACAAGGTTCCAACCTTTTTAACCTCTTGCCACCACAAGAGCACCCTTGGTAACCTTCTAAGAGTCCGCTGTAAATATCACAGTAAAACCATCACTTCCTAACTACCTTGCTCGATATCAAATTTCGTCTTAATGTAGGCACATGTCTAACATCCTTCAATAGCAAAGTATTCTCATTCTACATCTTAATCTGAACAGAACCTTTTCCCAACTATGTTTCGAGGCTCATCATCACCAAGAAAAAGATGCCCAAAATCTCCTTGAACATAATCAACAAAATAATGCCTACGTGGAGAAGCATGGAAAGAAGCCCCTGAATCTAAAACCCAAGATTTAGTAATATTGTGCAAAGAAAGAATCAAAGCATCCTGACATACATTACCCGTTGCCAACATTTGCCTCCTTGTTTTTTTTCCTGTTGTTTCTTCTTATCCCGAAGCTCCCAACAGTCCTTCTTTGCATGCTAAGGCTTTCCACAATTCCAGCATACAATCTTGTTCTTCAGATTTTGACCTTGCCCGATCTTTTGATTTTCCACGGTTTCCCTCTATTCTTATGTCTCCCTCTAGTTTCCATTGTCAAAAGCATTCTCTGAAGTAGAAGATTCCCCAAAGCTTTTTCTTCACATTTCCTCACTTAGAATCACCCCTACAACATCCTCAAACTTCAACTTCAAGTTAGCTAGAACCGAGTTACTTACCCGCCATTACCAGGCTATTCCAACTCTCAGGTAAAGAGCACAGAATTAATAAAGCCCTAACTTCTTCATCAAATTCTATTGTAACCGAAGCTAGCATATTCACAACCTTATTAAAATCATTTAAATTATCTACTACTGAACTATTCTCAGACATCTTCATATTAAATAACTTTTTCATTAAAAATATCTTATTAGAGGCAGAGGGTTTTTCATACAACTTCCCTAATGCATCCATTAGATCTTTTGTAGTCTTTTCCTTTGAAACATTAAATAATACCAAAGATGCAAGACACAGTCGGGTCGTTCCAAGTGCCTTTCGATCCAACAAATATCATTCCACATTTGTCATACTCGAGGGTTTGTTCACCTTCTCAGACAACAGAGTATAAAGATTCTTCTAATAAAAGTAATCTTCCATTTGCATCTTCCAAAGACTGAAATTATACCCGTTGAATTTATCAACCTTAGATCTTCCATCATCTGCTATAGCTCCCACTCAAGCTAAAAAAAAATTTCCTTGTGATTCAACACTTCAGCAAACCAAACTAGGCTCTGTTACCAATTATTAGGAAATAAGGGATAAAATATGTGCGAAATTAATCCCTCACAGAATCACAACAGTAGAAACTAATATGCAGAAATTATTACAGATCTGAAATAAAATTGCAGAATAAAATAACACAACACAAAGAGACAGTATTTAACGTGCTTCACCTAATTTGGGCTACATCCACCAAGAATCACTTGCTCATATTTTATTACAAACCACCACTCTCTCAATACAATACCCAGATCAGTTTCAAGCTATGATCAACAAACTCTACAGAATTCATAGCCGAATTCAAAGCACATTTGAAATGTTCTTCATCCTTTCTATCATATGCATAAAACCATATAAATAGACAATTGCTTAAGTAGTTTTACAAAACTGTGGGTATCAAAACCATGGGCAAAACCCGTCCCATAAACCTGTGGGTCAAAAAACTTGCCCATATGAGAAAAGCACGTTTCCTGATATTTCGGGTGCAATTTTTCAAGGCCAAAAAAAATTTATGCCTAAATTTATTTTTATGCCAAACCCCTGCCTAATCCCGGGGGCTTGCCACGCCCCCGAACCCCTCACTCGGGGCCAAGCCCGGCCTCGAACCTCAGACGAGGATACATGAAAAGTGTACAGTACTCTTAGTGTACAGCCTTCAACACTTTCACACATGAAAATAGGCTCCACAACCTAACATTTGAGCCCACATTCAAAAGAATTAAAATTGCAAAAAGTGAGCCACAACTCCGTCACCACTCAAGTAAAGCCACGTGTCAGGCCTATATCAGAAGCAGGTGGGTGGGCCAAAAATTTCCAAAGTGCCATTTCTCTAAAAGGCATAAAATACAAAAGGCGTCCTCAAGCCCACTTCAGTTCAAATCTCTCCCATGTGGACGAATCAAATTCAAAGTTTAAAAAGGCAGATTGAACAGTTGTAATTCAATGCATCTGGTTTTGCCACCAGGTATGGAAACAGCCGAGGCATTGGAAAGGTTCAGACGTCAGTTTCTTGAATCATTTTTATGATTTTTGTAACCGAATGTAACTGTTCTTGGAGGCTATTTAATGGCTTCTCCACGTCGTTGTTAGGGTTGGATCCTAGTACTATGTAGATGTAATAGATTCGAAGTAATCAATATATAAGTTTTTCCATTTCTTTCTATGTCATTCCTTCTTTCCTTGTCTGAAATTTTTTGAATCATCCATCTTTTATGATAAGAAACTTTGAGTTCTTGTTTATATGATTTCTGGAACTTTATGTCTGTGGAATTATATTTGTTATGAAAGTGAATGATTCTACTCTGCATATCTCTGGTTCAATACGTATAAGGTTATACTCTATTATCTATATTTCCTAAAGGTATTGTTATGTTCTTCCTTTCTCATCTCCTTAATTCTTCCATTCTTTCCTATTGATGATCTTTGGGTATAAAACGTTTCAAAGTATCAGGAATACACACTTTGAAAGTTGTACATATGTATATAAGTCTTGTTGCTTTCATTCAATAAGGGAACCTCTCCCATTAAAGAGGAGGGACTTGTTGTCCCCTGACTGTGGTTTGTTAAAGTTCCATTTAAAAACCCAACAGACTCAGGGCTAGAATCTTGTGGAAGTTTTGAAATGGGTGGATAGGTATAGGGAAATACGCGGGAAATACGAAGTAAAACATAAAACAAAGATGGAAAAAAGGTGGGATTAATTGGTACTTTGTACACTTGAGAACCTTCTAAATAGTAGTATAAGACCAGGCTAAATATTGTCTAATGTGTAATATTTGTGTCTACATGTTCCCCCACTTTATGTTGGTCAGCAAACAACTCGGTAACATAAAGTAGATAGAAAAATGTACCTGATGTTTGTGCAAAGTGTAGAATAAAATGCGACAATGGATGAAAAGCGTGGAACGAAAAAAGATAAAATGTGGAGGAGCATGGATTCTAACGATGAAACATGTGAAAAGGTGATGAGAGTGAACCTAGGGTGGAGCGCGTGTGTGGTTGTTGCAGTGTAAAGGCAAGTGCCTGTAGTGGTATGTTGTCATTGTCGTTGTCGTTGTTTTTGTTTATTGTTCTTGTCATTGTTTGTTGTTGTTACCCAAAATTTGACTTTTTTTTCTCATACGGTGGACCTGCAAGGAGAAAATGATCAAGTAGTCAAATATGTATGTATGTAAAAGTGTTGTGTAAAGTACACAAATGTAAAGTACGTTAGAATAGAAAGTGTAAATGGAAAAATGGAACATACTTGATCCATGTCGAGAAAAAAAGGGTTTAGAAGGATATCCTATGATGTCGCAATTTTTTCATGTGATCTCATGCCACCCTGGCTAAAGAAGTGTAGGGAGTAAGTGTTCAGTGTCCTCCAACTCTAACCACTTCTGCTGCAATTTGTTGAAGAGATCTTTATACTGCACTGGTTTTTTGGGTGATCCTACGCCACTGGATGGAGAAGTGTAGAGATGCCACCCACTATAACCCCTGAGTCTGTGACCACTCCACAGAATTTCCAAAGGACACCATGTCTTTTTAAGGCTACTATGTATGGAGTTCGGTCTGATTTGAACTCACTCATTGTGTTTGAACTGGTGTAGATACATTGTGTCAGTAGAAACCCTCAATTATGCCCCCCCTCTCTTTGGGGGTGCATGTAATGACTCTGGAAGGAGAATACAGCCCCAAAATAGGACCAACCGCACTCTGACCTTATAACCAACTCATTCTTGCAAGGGGAAAGGAAAGTGCTTAGTGGATACCAAGGCACACACAAAAGGGGATGGCTAGCCAATACAAGTGTTAGTTTGAACACATGCATGTAAATAAGTGTAAAAGACATAGAAAATGTAAAAACTACTAAGAAAAGTAGTGTAAACACATAAGAAAAGAAGTAAGCTGCATAAAGCAGGTTTCAAACATGGGACATCAATCATGATGTCACAAGACATGCAAAGGCCTCTATGGCTGCAAACAACAGTCAAGTGTGCACACAAGCAAATGGAAAAGACTGCAAACAATGGAAAAAAATGGAAGACAAGTGGAAACAAAGAGGTAGTCGTGGAAACATGTAATCTTGCAAAACGAGTGCTACACATGGAACACCCGTTAGCATGTTAGAGTGAAAACCAATATGTCAAACCATATAGAAGTAGTAAAAGATGCTAAATATACAATGAAACAATAACACCTATATCAGATGAATGTGGATGCCCCTAATGACCAATATAGTAAGGGTAGAAGGTGAGCATCCATGTCGCGTGTAGATTCTTGTATCTGTGATCACACTTAGACAAAGGCGTGAACATGCATGTGTGTATGATAATGACATATAGGAAAGCAAGCTAACATGTGTATTAAAGTGAACATGCAAAACACTAGTAAGAAAAATTAAATTTTGCGAAGACAATGCAGTATGATGTGGATGGATGGAATGGAATGCAAGATGTAATGATAGGGGCAACATCCCCCCCCCCCCGAGTGTATGGAAGTGTATAGAGGGAGGTTCATTTTTTTCACCCCCTCAACAGTCAAGAGTGAACCGTAAACGAGAGTGCATTATCGGGAAATGGTCGAGTAGTGTAATTTGTTTCTAGCGCGCTACGATGAGCATGTGTGTGTAGTGGTGATGTAATGTGACATGTGGAGAGATGATGTGTGTGAACCCTATAGCCAAAGTGTATATCATGATTTATTTTATTGTAGGAGTGATGATTTATCCCTAAGCGTATATCATTATAGAAGATGAGAGGATGGTGATAAGATGTATAGAAAGATGTGTGTGGACCATATAGCCTAAGCATATACAATGATTTTTGTGAATGGGTGAGTGATGATTTATCCCTAAGCATATATCACTATAAGATGAATGGATGGGAATGTGGCATGTGAAAAATATGTGTGTGGACCCTATAGCCTAAGCATATACCACGACTTGGTTGAAGAGAGGAGTGATGATTTATCACCTAAGCGTATGTTACTACGTGATGAACAATGTGAGGGTGGTGATTTAGCCTAAATCATATACCAGTACGTGATGAGTAGGAGGAATTGTGATGTAATAGAATGATGTAGGATAGGATAGTATAATAAGTGATGATACGATGTAGGATGGTAATGTGAATTGGATGAAGGGAGTGGTGATTTAACCTAAGGTGTATACCACTACGTGATAATTAAAGATGTGGGGATGTATTAGAATAGTTTGGGATGGAGAATAGTATAGGATGATATGATAGTAGATGATATAATTTAATAGAATTGATGGAAGGAGTGGTGATTTAACCTAAGGTGTATACCACTATGTGATGATGGGTGTGGGTTACGATATGGCCTAGAGTCACTAGTCCGAGGAATGTGGTATGAAGATATGTCACATGTAGGTAAGGTCCATTTGATTGGTAAAACTTTGGCAGTCGAGTATGGACCGAGGTACTAGAGTGCGTCGGGTGGTGAACGCAGCGCGTAGAACAATGTAGTTCACATGACAAGGTATGTGAATGGGTCGTGTAGGCAATGTAATTTAGAGTGTGTAGTGGGTATGGAATGTACTATAATAAATGTGTAGGTAGAAATATAATGTGTAACGATGATAGATAAAACTAGCCCAAGTATACGAAAATCTAGTGTAGTTTGTAGAATGTATAGGATGTATGAATGACATAGAAGACTAGACTTATATATGATGATGACTAGTGTAGCATGGATGAGATAGATGAGGTAGAAATGATGATTAGATGATGATGTGGGATATATATGTATAGGTCTGGTTATGAAGTGTGTGGCGTTTAGTGTAATAAAGATCCCTCAATAGTCCAGTCTGAACCAAAGCACTAGGGTGTGTCATCGGGTAATGAGGGTGTGGTAATAGATGATGGAAATGTTGATATGCAAGGAAAGGAAACATGTATGGGTGGGAGAGGTATCAATGCAAAAGTTCAAGATGGGGGGGGTATGTCAGGTGATATGCCCCCCAGCAGCAGGCATGTGAGAAGAGGCTATGTGAACTTGTCAAGGAGATCATCGTCCTCTGAGGACAAAGTCAAATGGATTGGAATTAGCAACTTGGTAGGATATAGTATGATTTTGATCATGTAATGAGCCAGTGAGAGATAAATGGTACATTCCCATGGTGTATTCTTCGTCAGTTAATGGAGGATTTGGAAAACCTTGTGCATACCATCGGGTGAGGTTAGACAAATGGCCAAGAAAAGAACTATTGCAAATGAAAATGCGGCCAAAGGACAAGAGGAATGAGATGTCAGTTTGATTAGGGTCTAATGTACCTCTGATGTAAGTAATCCAGGAGTCCCCTTATGTGAGTGGTGAATAACATGAGGTACGTGGTAGATAAATGACGAGATTGAAGACACACAAACCATAAGCAGCAGTAATGATGAAAAAACTGTAATAGAGATGCGAGGTGTGAGTAGACTACTGAAGGTCATCAAAGGTAAATCCAAGGAGAGTGAGACAAGTGGGAGAACAAATGGTTTCATCACATGTGGGATCAAAAGGAACATGGTCCAAAAATGAATCACATATAAAAATGGGTACACGTGAAGGGTGGGTGTGTGGCTAGTACTGGCGGAGATGAGATGATAGTGTTCACGGAAGGAGGGGGTGACTGATATGGAACTACAACAGTGGGAATGGGTGATGGAGGGGGAATGGAATCAACTAAAAAAATATCTCCATCAAGTGGTGGTAAATTTGGTTGATCCTCTAAAGGATGAGGTTCATCGACGATGTCAATGCAAGGAATAGGGATACTAGTATGAGGGTCATGGAAACAATATTAGAAGGGATCACGATATCGTAGGACAATATACTCAAAACATTCATGTAATAATTTGACACAACGGTAGATGGTAGAGGGAATGGATTGCATGGCATGGAGTGATGGTCTACCTAACAAAAAATTATATGAGAGAAGGAAATCAATAATAAATAAAATGGTGGGGAGAGTTTTAGGGCCAACAATTAAATCCAAAGTAACATGGTCTATACATGGATGAATAGAACCATCATAAACACTGAGGGAAATGGAAGAAGGGATAATGTCATGGGAAGAAAAACCTATGGCTTGGAGAAAGGACATGGGGCATAGATTAATCTCATAGCCATTATCGATGAGAGTAAGCTTGATGATAATGTTGTAGATGTGAGACATGATGTAAAGTGGTGGGTCATTGTCAAAAGGGTGAATGTCAGTGGGATGATTGCCCCATAATGTTATATGTTGATAAAAGGCCTTAGAAAATGTGTCATACATAGGGTCTGGATACATTTCGTTAGAAACATCAGTAGTAGCGAAAAGGGTTTGGACTCGATGAAGCAAATGAGGGTGGGTAAGCAGGTATCCAGTGATAGAGATATTCATGATGATGGAATGAAAAAGAATGAGAAGGTGGTAGAAACTACAATTGGGTTCACCAAAATGATTAACAAAAATATCTTCCTAAACCTAAAGGGAGGATTTAGGGCTCTAGTGTTAATATAAATAGGAGGACTAAAACGTAGTAAACAAAGTAAAGCTATATGCAATGAATAGTAATAAACTATGCTAAATGAAATAAAACCCCTAATGGAAAGGAAGGAGAGGGAAGATGACTTAGCTTATTATTGTAGACTTTTACAGGTTGTCACAGATCTGAAAATAAAATTTGGAAGTGCAAAAAATCACTCAGGGACCCTGCGAAGGGTATATCTGGAGTATCTGAAGTGACACAGGCACCTGAGAGTGTATTGGGGCACCCCGCAGTGCCCTAGTCTAGATTTTGGGTACTGTGAACTATGCAGGGACTCAGGAATTGTGTTCAATAGTGTCAAAAATAGGTCTTAAACCCTGCATGTCTGTCACACTAGATTTGTTGGATGAATTAGATGACACCCTACACATGAAGAAGAAGAAGGGGTGGAACCTACCTCAGTTGCCAAACTGGTGGAATTATCACTAATCATTGCACTACATTACAGACCGTGATGTAGTTCAGGTGAGTGTGTGTATTTCATGCCCTAGGTGCTCTTGTGTCAGTTGCACTTTGTGAAATAGTGAGCTATGGTAGCTATAGAAGATGTAGATAGTAGAATAGAATGTATAGAATCCCTCCTCTAAGAATGTGTGTGATGCAGACTTCTTAGCTTGAATGTATGGCGTTATGTGGATGCAAGATGGTGCAATGGATGCAGCCCTAGATGGAGTGATAGTAGTGATAGGATGCAATGACCTCGAACCCTCATTATGGTCTTATAAGCTTTATATTTATAGGGCTCTCAAATTTAATTTCATAATTAATCCCGATAATGCCGACTAAGGAAAAGATAAAGGAGACTAACGGCTAGAAGTGACCCAAAAAGAAGCGAAGAGGTTAAACATAGAGAGGGGCACCAAGGGTGGGACCAAGGCACCTCGGGGTACCCCAGTACAGGGTAGGGCACCTGGAATCAGGGATAGAATCTTGGGGAACTTGCAAAATGGGTGGATAGGTATCGAGAAATACGTGGGAAAGGCGAAGTAAAACATAAAACAAAGATGGCAAAAAGGTGGGATTAATTCATACTTTTTACACTTGAGAACCTTCTAAATAGTAGTATAAGACTAGGCTGGCTAAATATTGTCTAATGTGCAATATTTATGTCTACAGATATGTGGACGACATAAGTAGAATCATATGCACATGATTCCAGAGCACTATGGAACCCAAGGAATTGTATGGTTGCGAGCTGATGGATGAAGAAATGTCAAACATGCACACAAGAAAGTAGTTATCATGATCAATGCAGACTCATATGGATGAGCCTGATTTCGAAGTATGTGAAGAATCATGCATTTCGCGTAGGATGAAGAAAGCACCCCACATACAACATGTGAATGTTAAACCTACTATTATGTCAGAAAAAAACGTAAGTAATGCCTTGGTAAATTTATCTACCGAGGTTGCGCGCATGAACATAGATAAAGCAATAACCATTAGATTTTGATGGATGATAACAAGGATAAAGATAGAGGAATAAAGTGCTTCACAATATATAAGGAAAGGGCTGAGGCAAAGACAAAAGCATTGATCAATATGGCCGATGAGATTGGAGATGATATTCTAAAGGTAAGGCCACATCTAGAATCTCATGTTCTAGAGAAATTTCCTTTTCTAATGCAGTGCATACGCATGTTGGTAAAATTGATGATAGATGAAGGGCCCATGTGTATGCCTACACTAAAGGATTCTACAAAGGAGGTAGCAAAGGCCAAAGCCACCATTTCCAGAAATATTGCAAGCTATGACTCTCTGTCGTAAGACTTGAGGGATGAGCTTAAAAAGGAAAATAAAGCTCTAAACATGTGCATGGCACCATATGCTATTATTAGGACAAGGACTCTAACAGAAGAGAATGAGGTCCTTCAGGTGCAGAAGAATGACACACTTGAGCTTGAGGAGAGGTTGGATATGGTAGAGAAAAAGTGCAATGCACTTGTAGCAGCCCAAAAACCACATGAGGAAAGAATGAATGGAATTAGAAAGCTCATCACGTAGAAGATGGATTACATGGAGGGCATGATTTCAAGCATGACAAACATTATTAGGATTTTTTAAAATGAACAAGAAAACATGACTCATGATGAGTTGGATTTCATGGTTATAGATGTCCTTGATAAAATAGGTAAAGTGCTGAGTGATTGGTAGGGGTTAGAGGATGAGATTAAAAATGAGTATCCAGATTTGATCCTACCGGTAGAGGAGAAGAGTGCCAAGTAATACTTCAATTTTTTTGGTCAAGTAATTGTTATTATTTTATTCATTATTCTTTATTCTTGGAGAAATAAGTTGGGATTACCCATGGCCAAGGGTAGAAATGCATTTAGTGTGGGGTAATGTTGAGAATATGGAATATAGCTCAAGGTTGAAAGTACATAAGGTTTGCACACATGGACATAGGGTGCGCAGGACCGCACGAAGGTATAGCAGAATATGGTCTTGCCCAAGAATAGTTGGAAAATAGGACTTAGCCACTTTTACAGGTCAAGGTTATATTTGGACATGGAGTGTGGAGCACGCAAATATATGGAGACTTGCAGTTCGAGCGCCATACAAGGTTTTGCTCTAGTAATAGGATCTATACTTAGAGTTAACTTTAGAAGCTCTATTATTAACACTTGCATGCTTTTGTATTCTCTTGTAAAGGAGCATGACTATGCTTTTGTATATGTATGTATGTATGTATGTATTGATTTACATGGTTTAGAAAACCCCCCGTTGATGTTGTTTGATTGTAGAGTTATGTTGTTGGTTTTGTTCGCGTGCATGACTCATGATGACACTATTGTGATGTATGAAGCTTCTATGTTTTGTAGTACTTAATATAATTGATCATAATGGTTGGATATTGGTGTTAGATGTGACTGAACATGGATCTTGCATGATAAATCTCATTATAATCATTGTTTATCTAATTTTTCTTATGGTTTATATCTATAGCTGGTTTATGCACTATGGATTGTTTACTATCTATTATGGAACTGAATATATATAAACTCAATCATGCTAACATTGTGGACAAGAAACTCTAAAGAGGGACCTAGTACCCTTGCTTGCTTCGGGTGAGCACTCAATTCAGGTTGAGTGATGTGCTAGCGCAACTTAGGCTAATTGCAATGAATTCTAGGCTACATCACGCGCCTTGGGCCATTTGGTAATATAAAATACTACAAGTTTGAATGATGACTTGGATGGGTGTTTTTAATGGAAAAAGAAGCTTATCTCTTCATGTTCTCCTCCTCTACAACGAGCTCCTCTCCTCTACCCTATATTCTATAATCTCGGATAGGTCCAATCAACCTTTACATTAGGGAAAAGCTTGACACTTAGCTTGGTTCTTCTTTACAAGGGTCATAATGGGTGAACTTCTTCAGTAACTTGACCTTTGTTTTTCCTAAAAGCAAGCCCTAAGTACATTTTCCTTGAGCTCCTTCTCCATTTCGTACAAATCAAACTAATCCAATCATCTTAGCCCCTAGCTTGTCTACACACTAAGCCTGAATTAATTTGGGCAATCGAGATCAATACCATTGCAAGCCCATCTCGCCCTTTGGAACAACTACATCTCCCATAGAGCTCGCTCGACACCCTACATTGTGAGTCATGAATTGAAGTCACCCTTTGAGATGAGATCAACACTTTTCTCCAAGTTCTTCCTTTACCTCAGATATCCATCCCATCCCATATTTGAGCTCTTAATCACTCAGCACACTCGATCTATTCCAAATCATGTTGTGCATGCTCCCAAGTGGGTAGATATTTATGTGCAAGTCGATCCTAGCTTTGTTCTCTACCTCTCAAGGTCGCTCCCGCAACAAAAAAAAGTGGGAAAAAATACAGGGCAATAGATAAAACATCCAAATGAATCCCAAGTAAAGGCCACAACCCTAAATGGTAATATTAAATATTTGGTTTTAAGGTATTTGTGATCAAGTATTTGTTGATTTGACATTGCCAACCTGCTAGAAATTTATGATTTGACCTTAATAGTATTATAGTAGTAATATATTTATTATATTAAAACTTTTGATAATTGCTCAATACGTCATGTCTGACGTATCTGCGAGTCACATGAAGAGCATGGAAAACTGGAGGTGATTTTTGTTTGTAGAAGTCATCAAAAATATTTAATAAGATTTAAAAAATTTACACAAATTATTGATAAGCATTTTCCACCATAGCCCTTCTTTTGACACTTTTAAAAGTAACTTGCATTTCCCTATTGTCAAACGTTTTTTTTACATTTTGAAAAAAAATTTACATGCAAATTTTTACCCACCCTTTTCTGAAGGGTTAGAGACCTTGGGAAGCGCTGAGATGGGCTCAATTTTGAACCCTGATCCCAATCCTTATTATCATTGTAGAAAGATATTACTTTTTAAAAAATACATTCTCATAGTTAATTTTTTTAAAGTGACACCTAAATGGATGTCAAATTTAATGTAGAGAATACAAATTGACACAGTCACATCATTAGATCATTCCCCTTATTACCATTGTAGAATACCTATTGGTATACATAATGTTACATAATAAAGAATTATTTAAAATCAGATATATATTACTATCAAAATATTATTTTTTTTACAATTTAGATCGACTTAATTTTGATTGTGATAATAAAATAATAATTTTAATAATAGAACATTATTTATATATTTTATTAAATGTGTATGATTAATCAAGTTTAATAAATTTATATTATATATTATCTAATTTTTATTTAGATATTTAATCATTTTTTTAAGGACAAAAGTCATTATTTTGATAATGTGAAAACTGGAGTCGGCTCTTCTAGGGTTTCTCTTTTCTAACCGCCATACCGCAGCCTTTTCGAGCTCTGCAGGAATTTATTGCTATAGCCTCTCCTAGGGTTTCTCACCTTCATAATGTCCTTGCCTTCTTCAAACTTGGTTTTTTCAACCGTGGTAGGAGATAGTGGAGAGAGCAATGACACCACTGGTGAAGTGACCCAAGAAATTTGTCCTGAAGGTTTTTCACAAGGTAATATTTCTCCACCTGATGTAGTTCTGCCCATTCCTAAATTTAATGTTTTTTTCAATGGTTAGAGAAATTTTGCCTAATTGGGTATTTTATGGGTCGAATCTCCTCTGAAATCATGCTCAAATCTTGGGTTAACACGGTCTGGACTCCTCATGGAGTCCACCTGGATAGTGTTCAAAACATGACCAAAGGTTTATTTCTTTTTCGTTTCTCTGACCCTGCTAAAGCACCCAATATTCTAGCTAAACAAGCCACTTGTTATGTCCACAACTCGCTACTTGTGTTAACACCCTGGCACAAGGACTTTGTGGTATCTCAATATGCCACCCTTAAAGTGCTTATTAGGGTTGAATTTCTTGGTCTTACTATGCCACACGTGCCTTTTTTTCCTCAAATTTCTGCATCACTTGGGTGGGTAGTTTACCTAGAAGCCGATAATTTTTTGTCTGCAGAAGCAAGTATGCATTGAGATTGATCTCTCACAAGATCTCAAAGAATTTTTGGATATTCAAATGGGTGATAAACGTTATTCCTAGCGGGTCATGTATATCAATCTACCCAACACTTTCTTCCATTGTTAAGTATTTGATCACAAGATCAAGGATTGTCTGCTTTATGTACCTCGTAACCGCCTTGTGGCCAAAACAACTCCTGAGCCAGTCGAACCCCAATAGGATGAAGGTTGGCAAGTTGTTGGGGGCCGGAAAAACAAGAACAAAGCCCAACAATCCAAAGCCTCTGGATCCCATGGCCATCGGGAACCAATTGTTAAGGAACAATCTCTCAGTATCCCAGATAAGGAGCCTACAATTGCTGCTAAAGAACCAACTGTTGCTGCCATCTTGGCCACCCCTTTTCTAAAGTATTCCAACACGCCCCTTAAGGCATCAATTCTCACGAACCATAAATATTTTGTTTCTTATGTCCCCATCCCACATTCAGTTCCACTGCTGCTGCCAAGCAACTCAAAAGGACCTTCCAAACAACCCCGAAGTCCCTCCCGCATCTCTTAGGACCATAGCCCAACACACAACTTGGATTCCACCGAAGAGGAATACAAAATTGAATATGCCGACTGGAAAAAAGTTGATCTGCAATATTTTTTACAACACAAAGTTGTTTGTTTCTTGCACAATCAATATGATGCCCTTGAGGGCTTAGACGATGGGGATATGGCTCTTGACCAATGTCTCCCATGAATTGATTATTTTGGAATGTTAGGGTTCTTATAGACTCCTATCGTAAATATGTGGTGTGTGAAACTCAACAACGATGTACAAATTTGGACATTTTGTTTTTGCAGGAAGTAAAAATTACAGGTTTTCAGTTATATATGGTATGCAAATCCACCTAGCCTAACAGCTTGGCTTTATATAGTAATCATGAAGCAGGGCATGGGGGATTAATTTTTATTTTTTCTCAAAAATGGCAGCCCTTATTAATTGACCATGGAATCGACCCCACCAATCGTGTCATATGGGTCCTCTTTAATATTGATGGCCACCCTTTTGGGCTCATAAATATTTACGCCTCAAATGATACTGCCGAAGGGATGTTCTGTGGCGGTGGGTAGCCAACTCCATTCCCAATGCCTAGTAGGTTATAAGTGGAGACTTTAATATGGTTGAATCTCCAAATGATAGATGTGGCCACTTGCCTATGAGGTGGGCACCTGGTGAAAGGGAAGTGTGGTACTTCATGCGAAACAAATTTTGATTTTTTCATCCTAACACATCTCGCTTTCCCACCTCTGTAGCTTGGTACACGTGGACCAATCTTCATGGAGGGAAATATCACATTCTTAAATGGCTTTACATGGCCATGTTGTTAGCTCAAAAAAATTGAGTTTAATAGCATTTATTCTATGCTAATGGAGGTCATGCCTGACTTTTTCCTTTCAGACCACTCTCCTATACGATTTTGTATATGTTTGCATGATACACTCCCCTTTTTTCATAAAGGCCAATTCTTTATTAATACTACCTTGATGCAACATGGCCCCACTGTCAATCATATCAAACATGTTTGGAATTTAATTCCATGACCCAGTCATTTTCAGCAGTTTCATCCATCTATGCAAGCCAATTGGATACAATGGTGGGAAGATACACTGACTCATACTACCATATTTCTTAGAATCTATGGTGAACAGCTGGAAAAAATTTGGCACCGCTCATACACTGCTAACACCTTAGCTCTCAGCCAGATGATTGTGGTGCTTCAAGGTGATCCCTTCTCTAACGCTCTGCAACTGCAAGTTTCAATGCTCTAGCATCAAATCCAAATTTTGGATAACTATAATGCCAGAGGTGCTCATATCTGGGATTGGTTGCATTGGCCGAAGATTGGAGATCAGGTGTCAAAAGAATTCTTTCTTTCTCTCCAAGCCAGAAAGCCTTCTCAACAGATTCAAGCTATCATAGACAACAGAACTCAAATTACTGACCCACAACTTATGTTGCAAGCCTTTGTGTGCCATTACAAGCTCGTCTTTCAAGCACAGCCACCCTATGCAGCTCACCAAGCCGCTCTTGACTATTGTTTGGGTGTTGTGTCGCAAAAGCTTTCAGAGGATCAAAAGGTGATCTGCGAAAGAACGCTCACCATTGAAGACCTTCATGAATCCATTCTGCAAATGGATAATGACAAAGCATCAGGCTAATGATAAAGCATCAGGCTGCGATGGATTCCCTTGTGAATTTTATAAAGATATTTGGGATTTCGTTGGGAAATACCTTTTTAAGGTCTATCTAGAAGGATTTTAGAACCAATCCCTAGGGCCATGCATTAATAAGGGAAACATAAAATTTATCCCTAATCAAGGAGATCCTGAGAAAGTCATTTGTTAGCAGTCAATTATGTTGTTGAATGTCTCCTACAAAATCATTGCAAAAGTGTTAGCTCTGCGATTACACAATATTCTACCTGTTATTTTTAGCCAAAGTAAACATGCTTCATACAGGGATGTTTCATACTAGATAACATCATCACGGTGTGGGAAGTCATGGAATGGTCTCACATATCTCATCAAGCCACCATGTTTATCAAGATTGACTTTGAGAAGGCTTATGATCAGATTGAATGGCCATTCATTCTTGCCATGCTTCAGGCCCTTTGCTTTGGACCCATTTTTATTCAATCCATCAATATGCTTTTTACAGATGCCTCTACTCAAATTTCTATTAATGGCCTCAACTCCAAGTCTTTTGGGATTTTTTTGGTCTATCAGACAATATTTTCCCCTGCATTGTATGTGTTGGCGGCCGAAGGATTTAGTTATCTTTTAGCTCATGCCAAAGCGCAAGGTCTTGTTCATAGGAATCTCGTTTCTTAATGAGCACAATTCACAACTTTTAATGGAAAATTTGAGGATGATATCTTCCTTATGCTTAGTGAGGATGAGACCAACATTAGCAATGCTATGAAATGTTTGGATACTTTCTACCTAACTTCTAGCTCATCCATTCAATGGTGAAAAAACCCAAGGTTACCGACAATCTTTCCTTCTCACACCTCACTGGCTTGTCACCTTTGATTGGAAAATTTTACAACATGGTGATATTTTCAAATTTCTAGGTATTCTTTTTTCTTATCAAGCCTCCCCGGCTAAGCTATGGCATTATTTCATTCAATGGGTGGCGAAAAAATTGGAATATTAGATCACTAGGCCTTTATCTCTGGCTGGATAATTCCAAATCAGCTTTAAATTTCTTGTCGCCACCCATGTTTACTACTCGTCTTATTAGGTTCCTTCCAAATCCTCCATTCAAAAGCTAGAAAAACTACTCAAATTCTTCTTATGGGCTAATGCTTCTACTGGTAAAGGTTTTCATCGGGTAGCCCTGGGATATATGTGTTATCCTGCAAAATTGACAAGGGCAATTTGTAGGTAACCATATCAAAAATTCCGTTCTGGCCCCCGAAAGAAGTCTGATAATGTTAAAAATGGCCTAAAACTACCTTTCAAAAATCAAGTTATTTCTGAACTTAGCCTTTTTTCAGCTTCTTCCCTCGGCCGCAGTTTTTTACGTGTCAACACTCTCAAAAACGTGCCTTTTTGAACTAGGCGCATAAATTATCGTGCCAACATCAAGAAATCTACGCCCACCTCATAAAAACTAAAAGCGTAGAAAGTGTTATGTCGACATACCAAAATGTGCGCCCCTTAGAAAGCCCTTTGGCACGGGAAATGTTGTGTCAACATCTTAAAACATGCGCTAAGTATTTTTCTTGGGCACCTGGAAATATTGTGTCGACATTCTCAAAAGCGTGCCCACTCCTAAATCCTTAGGCACGGGAAATGGTGTGTTGACACCATGAAATGTACGCTTAGACGCTGGAAGTATTATGATAATGTCAATAAAATTGCGCTAAGGCACATTTTCACTTGTGTCGACGCTCTGAAAAGTGCACCAAAGGAGGTTGGTGAAGTAATAAATGCCAATTTTCCTATAAATAGGCACCCGACACCTGTCATTTTCACGAATTGAAAATTGAAAAAAGTATTTTCTCTGCACCTATCAGTCATCCTTGTCACCCCCACATACCATTTTTCGAGCTTGTGGACCCCAACATCATCCTTCATCTTTTATAAATCTAGGTAAGTGGCTCCTCTCCTGGTTGTTGTTTTTTTCATGTTTGTATTAGGTATTAGGGTTGTTATAAAGATAAAATTTAATGAAACACACCTAACACAATCTATAAACCAGATGAATCCATTTTGTCTCTCCTTCCAGATCTGTAAATCTAGAAGACCCCTGCCTCCGAAGAAATCCAAAAAACTCATCTTTTCCTGAGGCCTGCAAAACCCTCTCTTTACCATCTGAGATATCCAAAAGAGAGAGAAAGAGAAATCAAGAAAAATAAGCCAAATGGTTAACTGAGTAAAATCATGGCACACTGTCCTTCCTTACAACATCTTCCAAAATTACACCTTGGCACACTCTACCCTTTTGCAACATAACTTTAACCCGCGCACCCAGTTAAAACAACACTTAGCAGCTTTTGTGGGGAGCGGGTGCAACTTGCACAACATCAACATAAGATTTTGTATGCTTGTAAAACCATGCCACACACTTTTTCCCATGTTGACTGATTTTTCTTGCAACATATTTCGAAGTTGCACCTTATTGCACTCTAAACCCATGCAACACAAACTTTTTCAGTGCTCAGCCAAAGCAGTTTTTTCCCAAGGCGCAGGTGCAACCTCCTTAACACCAACATAAGATGTTACATGCTGCAAACCCGCGCCCTATGCTTTACCCTTTGGCACTGCCTTTTGTCATACAACACCTCTCAAAAGTGTGCCCTTTCTACAAAACTTGGCACAACTTTTCTCCTGTCAACATTAGGCACAACTTTTTTCATGTCAACATCTTCCCAAGTGCGCCTAGCAATAAAAGGCCTTTGCAGCATGTTGTGAATCCTGTGCCTTGCGCCCTAAGCCTTATAATTGCTCGTTCTTCATTCTAAAAGCTTTCATTATGAATAACATGACAGTTGACATGGCTCTTCTGTGTTGGACCTCCTTGATTCTTCTTATAGAACAACAACATCCATCCTTGAGCTCACACATGTCTTCATCAAGCAAGAAACCAACTAAGACTAAAGCTAAAGCTAAGAAGTCGGAACAAGAGATGAAGTATAAGTATCAAAGATTCAGAATGCCTGACTCATATGCAGAGTGCAGCCTCGACATCTGAGACTCTGAGCTAGGTCATATTGACATGGATGACTTCTGGGCGAGGACCAACCAGGTAAGCAGTGGCCCGTGGATGAACAAATTAATGGGCTATGGATTGCACTTCGTAGCTGGGCTGCCATTAAGTATCATAAATAACGATTTCATCATGTTGGTTGCTCGGTATTATAACAAGGACACTAGATATGTCGAAGACAAAGAGAAAATGATGATCATCGACCTCACATCTCGTCACTTTGAACTGACCCTGGGCATTCCTCATCACAGGAAATGTGTAGGAATAAGCATCGAAGACTGCAAGAAGGCTTGGGACGATAATGAGGATAAATGCATGCAGATGATGAATGAGCTTTACCTAAAGAACAAGAAGTTGGTGAGCAGATGGCCACAAACCATCCACCGTAGTGACTTCAATGAAGAGTTGATTGATACAATCACCTTCTTAAATAGAGTATTTGGGCTCCCTGATGCCCATTATTTCCACAAATGGATGCTGAGGTACCTGGAGACCATGAGCAAGAACGCGCCTGATCAGCGCTTCGGATGGGGCAAGATCATCAGTGACACCATCTCCCATCAGCTTCAACAAGTTCTAACAACTGGGAAGTTCTACATGAATTCCTACGTTGTATACGTTGCTGCATCAGCAAGAGATTTCGTGGGGTTAGCTCGTAATGGGGTATGGCCCCAAGTCAAGATATATGAGTTCTACCCAGAACTAAAGCTTGAGGCCAGCATCTCTCAGTTCTCTAAAATCAATTATGCCTTCTTCTATGAGGTGATATACTTGCTAAGACCAAACATGAGACATGGTCGGACCAGCCCGAGTTTGATTGCTGCTACAAAGAAATGGGGAGCATTGTTCACAGCAATTCCCCACATTCACATACCTAAAAGCTATGAATTTCGAGGGTGAACCAACGAAGCTGCCAAGGTATGAATTTGGAGTTGTCAAGGCAACTAATCACTTATCATGAGAATTGCATGAAGAGAAAGAAAGGAGGAACCCCATTCCCCCTTACAGTTGGCTGATACACCTGCCCCACACTGGCCAAAGCACAGGAGATGTATGCCAAACTAGAGCTGTTGAATTTGAAGCACAACTTCCTAGTAAGGCCGACCTTTGACTACCGGAGCTACCTTCTAAATTCAAAAATTGATCCCATCCATGTTCCTGAGATTGAGAACATTTGGATCGACCTAACACATGAGATAGACATCAGGTGAAAGGATCACTCCCAGCTGGCTCTGGAAGAGATCATCCACTATGGCGTTGCTATTGTTCCAAAGGAATTCCAAGATACTGATCAAGAAATTGATCATGTTTTCCTTGACATAGATGGTGACGATTGGCCATTCACGGAGATCGACAAAGCCAAGGCACCGAAAACCATTCAGGAAAGGGTTAAGCCCACGTTGTAACACACCAAACATTGGTGCAAACAGAATGGTCTCACCTACCTCAAAGTAGATTTCACTACTTCTCCTTCAAGAAGAGCACCTCCAAGACCGGCCCATGTGCCGAAAGGAAAAGGAAAAGACAAGGAGGGAGAATTAAGAAAACAAGAAGAAGCTCCTGAAGGCCTTCCTTCTACTTCTGAGAAGCAAGTAGTCAACCTGGTGTCTCCGGGTAAAGAAGAAGAAACAACAGAGGTTTCAATGGATACATCCACTCAGGATGTTGTCACAACTACAACTGTCGAGGTACCCAGCATCCCTTCTTCCATTTCTTCTCCTCCTCCTGTCATCTAAGCATCTATTCCTATGGATGTGTCTTCTCCCCTTCCTTCCTCCCTTCCATCTCCCACCTCTTTCATCTTCTCCTCTCTCGCGGATCTATCACCTAGTATTCCCTCCATCCAATTGTAGATCCCTTCCATTTCCATGTCCTTCTCTTCTCCTGTAGTAACTCCAGGCCCCACAAGCAGTGGTGCATTGGATTCCTTGTCAATGCCACCACCGAGTGTTTCAAACATTCTTCCTGAGGCCTCTACAGTTGTTTCCCCTTTCACTCCCATTTCTTCTTCTATTTCCTCTACTCCCACTCCCATAAGTCCTAGTTGGATTTCTGACCATCTGGGTCAACATAAGAGAAAGGTTCCCATCGCACCCATGGACTTCTCTGTCATTCCGAAGAAGGGACCCAAGAAGTCAGAAAGCAATAACTCACTTTTCAAAAATCACTTCGGGGGAGAGAGTCATGGAGATTTCTTATCCAAACCCCACCAAGGAAAAGAAGAATCTATCTCCCACAAACTTCACAATGACTCAAGTCACAATGGGGATCTCATCTGAAATCCTGCAAGGGGAAGCCTTGTCTACAGTGGATGCTCTCTGCAAAAAACTACAAGAAGAAAAAGAGGAGAAGAGAATACTCAAGGAAAAAAAACAAACATCTCCTCCAAGCATTGCATAAAATGGGCAATGCTCCTCCTGTGACTGCCGCCAAACCCATTAAAGTTCTCAGTCAGGATAAAATAAATGAATATGTTAAGATTGGTGAACAAGGTGCAACAGTATCCTCCTGGATTGAGTGAATCCTCAGAGATAGTGAAGAAATGATTAGGAAATTCATAGTGCTCTACCAGGATATAGCTCAAGCAAATAATGAGCTACAAGCATTAGCAGGCTCCCTCTCTGAGGAGTTGGATAACGCTAGGTTGCAACATGAAACGTTCCAAAGCAATGGCTAACTGTTCAGCTGATAACCTATTGAAGGTCGGCGTCATCGATCACCCATGGGCACATAATAAAGCTCTTGTTTCATTAGATTACCAGGTTGATCAGATGGAATATATCCTGGAGAGGATAGATAAAATCAAGGATGAAGCCTTGGACGCACGATACAACATGGAGCAGACAGTTACAAAGATGTCTCCAGGGATGCTCAGTGAATCGTACACCTTAAGGGAAGTAGATGATACATTCCAGTGCTTCAAGGCTATCGTCACTCAAGGTTTGGCACCAGAGGTCACTTTCAACTGAGAGTCAATCAATAACCTCTTGGCCCTACCGTGATTTCATTGGCTTCTTGATCGATGCATGCGAGGAGTTTTCCGGGTTACCTGAAAAGCTCAAGAATGAGAAAGAAACTTGTGAATTCATTAGCGACCATTTTAAAGGTCCAGATCATGATCAACTTCAGGTAATGATCAGCAAGTTTATGGAATATCGAGCGCAGTGTCACATCACCTCTCCTGATCAAAAGCAGGACACCAAGTTTGAGCAAAGAGATGATGAGGAGTAGTTTCTCCTCTTATGTATGCTTTGATCATTTTTGTAAAATATTTAAAAAGCTTGTTGGCATTTATGATGACATCATCCATGTTGCACCATGGGATGTTGCCATCCAAAAACTTTCCCAAAGTCAACTATTGAATTTTTAGATATTTTGTAAATATCTTGTAAGATATTTTCTCTAAATAGTGGTTGGTTTCCTTTTGTCTTCTTTCGTCTTCTCCTTCTATAAATATTGGAATACTTGTTGTATTCAAGGTGGAAATTTTTTGTATGAAAGGAGAAGTGAGGAGAGAAAGACTTTGTGCATCTTTATTTGTAACAGCTAATCTATGAAATATTAATACAAGAAATCATTAATTAATATGTTCAGACTTTGTGCTCCATATGTGTGTTATTTGCATCAGATCTTTCTTAAGTTAGATCTATGTTTTTATTCTGTTGGATTCATTCCTACTATTGTCATTTGTTCATCAGTATTGCTTTATTTGTTTATGCAAGTAAGTTTGGCTCTATTTACTACCAGCCCAAAGTATAAACCTTCTGACCTTTCTGTCTTGGAATTCATTTCTTTTCTTCCTTTAGATCTATCCTTCCTCTGTTCCTTCTCTCCTACCTTTCTGTTCATTTTTGGAACTACCTCTACTGGGATGAGATCCCAAACCCCCCCTGAACTTAGAATAGTGCAGATTTGCACAGATTCCTACTTGATAGATTAGCAATAAACCAGTTTTGCTTTGTTGTCTCAAAGAGGGGCTATGCCCTGCACACTATTGGCATGTTTCCCCACGACCCTGCCTAACCGATAGTTTTTCAGACCAACAATATGTTGTTTTCCTCGCAATTATGAAGGCCTCGGGATTATTCACATTAAACGTCAAGGGAAATCTCTTTGTGCTAAGTGGATTATCAGAAGAATTACTAGATAAGAAGCTTCGAAACTTCTCATATGACATGGCATTACGGAAAGTTCTCCTTATGCCCGCCCTACGTGGAAAGGCTTAGGGTTTGTCAATTTTCTCATCACTCATGTGCCTGTCAAAAATTTTGGCACCTTTGTGCTTAAGAATATTTGGAAAGTGTGGGCATGTGTAAAACCCTAGGTTTTTATGGAGGGAGGATGGATTTTTTAATGGGATTTCTCTCAATCAGCAATATCTCTAGTGGTCACTGATTTTTCAATCCAAAATAAATGCTTAGAAGTGAACCTGGGAATATCCATGCTCAAATTCTTCAAGCACGTAATTTGCACCATCAAGGACTTCTTCTGTAAGAACGCTCAATCCTAGTACTCTTGACCAAATTTTAAATCTCTGTTTTGGCTTTATAACCAAGATCGAGATACTTTCACTACTATGATCAATTCGGTTCCTAATCACATGTTGCATAAGATTGTTGTGCAATCCTCCTGTTGCCCATAGTGGATAGACTGGAAGTGGCATGTTGATACTCCTTTCTATAACTAAAAAATCCAGCAAAGGCTATCATTGGCTCTCACCCCCATTTTCCCATGGTGGATAAACTTAATACTCATTGGAGAATTCACACCAATCTGTCTACCTGGAGAAGGATATTCGACACTGGGGTAGATGATTTGAGATTGTTTGGACTATATGTGTGGAGCCCAAAATTGCTCATTTTCTTTTGTGTATTCTATACCAAGGCCTTCCTATTGGGGTTCATCTTGTTCAAATTGGGATCCCGATTCCCAACTGACCCTTCTGTGGGCATATGGAAAAACTTTTACATGTCTTGTGGCACTATCCTAAAGCTCAAATTGTATGGAATTGGATCCATTCCTTTTTTTACCCTCACGACCCACTGTTTCACTTGGCAACAATATCCTCTTAGGAGATAATCCCAAAATTATTCCTATGTTCACCAAAATTTGGCATGTTTTCAGAGGGGAGATTCTATTTTGGATATGGAAAGAAAGAAATATTATTTTCTTTGATAATTTTGCAGTTGATCAATCTTTCTTGATTTATAATAAATCTGTGGTGATCTCCAATGTGCTTCTACAAATTCAAGTTTAGGCAAACAAGGTGGTGCTAGAGGTGGACCAACTTCAGACCCTGTTGTGCCACTGGGGGGAATCCCCATGCAACGTTTCTCGAGTGCCTCCATATCCCACTAGGCACTCCTTGTCTTCAGCCCATGGTGGCTGACTGCAGTCGATCTCAGCATCATGCTTTCAGCCGCACCCACCGCTCTCCGGGGTCAATACATCAGCATAATCACTCGTCACCCTTGCCGCCATGGCAGGGGCTCTCCACCATATTCGTCGGCTCACCAACAGGGTTGGGGTTCGCCACCTCGTCAGGATGGGTGGGGCTCTCCACCGCACTCGTCGGCTCGCCAAAAGGGTTGGGGCTCGCCACCTTCACCAATATGGGTGGGGCTCTCCTTCTACCCTTGCCTCACAACAGGATGCTTGACACCCATCGCCACCTCCACCACTTGTTAGGTTGTGGAGCTAAATAGCTCTACTGGAGCATATATTACATGTGGCTAGTTTACACAGTAACCGGTGTCGGTCAACATATTAACCTCCATTGGTCAACATATTAATCAGCATCGGTCAACATATTAATCTCCATCAGTCAGTAGATGAACCACCATTAGTCAAGGTAACCGACGCCAGTTACCTGTGTGTTAAAGTTTATATTTAACTCACATGAATTTAATATAGCTTTTGTTTTAAAGTTGATTTAAAGGATGTAATTACATGGTTGTGGTGCCCTAAGTTTGTCTAAGCTTATATAACTTAGAAAACTAGGGTTAGAGGTGTTAGATGAGGAAAGAGAAGAATTGAGATATCCTTGGTTGAAAGGATGAAGAAGAAGAAGAAGAAGAAAAAATAAAAAGTAGATTGCACGAAGACAAGAGCTTTCATAGAGAGAAGTTGAACAGAAGGAAAGTGCGGGTACACTGTTGGTGAGAAGATGGTATTATCTTCTACCGTATTTCCTTTGTATTATTTGGTCTCATGTAATGGCTTGCATAGTATGCAAAGCACTTAGTGTTTCTTCTTGTTAGATCCACAAGTTATTGTGAGATCATGTTATTGCTCATTCTTGTAGATCCACATGTTGTGAGATCTTGTATTACAGATCCATGAGATCATGATGTAATGTTGATTTATAGGAATATAGTATTATAGAGGAAGTTGTCTTCATGTTTTCACAGGCTAATGCAATGATGGAGGAGAGACTTACTTCTTGGTGCATGGTTATGGTTGCACATTGGTAGACCCTTTAAGAGGTCTCTTTTGCATATTCATGATACAGTGAGATATTGGTTACACAGTGGCAGATGCAGGGTAGCTTCATGTATGTGAGGTCTAGTGGTTTTTCAAAGGCACAGTTGTAGTGCACTCAAGTAGATCCTGTTAGAGATATGGAGGAGACATAGGTGGTGGTATGGAGGCACGGTTTAGTGTACTCACGCATATCTGGTTTTAGATTTGGGAGGAGGAGATACTCTTGGATAGATGCATTGTACTCTTGTATTGGAAGATTTGGTTTGTACTCTTTTTATATTATATATATGAGATCTCTATCTTTGGTGTATGTAGCCCACGTTGGGTGAACCACGGTACATGTTATGTTATGTGTGTATACTTTTGTGTGATTTGTATTATTCTTGTTTATAATTCCACTACTGTAGATTTTGTGGGGATTGTTACATCCATATTTGCATGTTTTGGATTTGATATTCTATAGTTGCAAATGTTTCCACATAGACCCATCCCCAACAACTAGTATCAGAGCGTTGCTTAATAGAGCGATGGCTTTAATTTTCAGAGCAAGGGTTTGCTTCATGGTTTTGTTAGTGGTTTATTGGAAAGTGTATGAGAGCAAGCTTTGTTTTGCCTAATGTGAAAATTGTAGGAAGAGATTGAATCTCAAGTGGGAGCTAGAAGAGTAAGGTTGTTGGAAATTACAGTGATCGGTGTCAGTTAGGTGGTAGCCAGCATTGGCAGGGTGATCATGGTCAGTTACAGGGTAATCGTGGTCGGTTACTGGGTAGCCTAATTTTAAAAAGAAAATCACATATCTAAATAATTATGAAGATGCATGGAATGTATCTTGTTTGTTGAGGTGCCCCTGGTTTTTGGAGGCACAAGCATGGTGTTCAAATTACAGATCTGGGTTACAGAGGTATGGTTTTATCTTGGTATTGTAGTACTTGTATGTTTTGGTTACACATGCATGGTTTGGGATTGCAAATATGAGTATGAGATAGAGGAACAATTATGCATGGGCTTTGGTAAAGAGGTAGTAGCACAGAACGAAGATGGGGCTTCCATCAAAGAAGCATGCACTTCAGTTTAGTTGAAGATGTGGTTGATTATCTTGGTGTTGATAAGGTGATGTATTTCATCTTGGTGCAATTTATTGTATGGTTTATTGTTGTAGTGGTTTTTGTACGAGATTTGGGTGCTTCTTAAAATGACTGGCTTAGCAAAAACTATCGGCTTCGGTTGAAGTAGGCACCTGGTGTGGTGTTTTATGCCAAATTGTGTGGTGTTGGGTTCATTCCAGCAACATCAACATCGATCTGAGAACCAAGGTCAGTCATAAAGGAACCAGTATCGATCAACTAACCGTGGTCGGTTAGGAGATGACTGTGGTCATTCTCTGTGGAAACTTATCTATAAAGGGTTTTTTACAGTAGGAGAGGGTAGATGGTTTTTTGTCTTGGTTTAGAGGATCAAGTTTCTTACACAGAGTGTACATGGTAGAAATGGTGTCGATCACTTGATGGTTTAGATCAGAAAGAGGATGAAGTTGGCTCAGTTAGTCCATTGAGACTTTGAGTCAGGTATTTCTATATGATTTGTGTTTTATTTCTTTTGTTTGGAGCAACTGATATTATGTTTGGATAGTGTGAACAGTTTTACACCATTGTTTTTGGGTGTTGTTTGACTTTTATTTCTCGGTTGTGTGGAATCTTGAGGACAAGGTTTTATAGTCTAAGGATGAGATCCTCAATGAAAAGTCATGATTAGAAACAATTTTAGGTAATGAGAGATGTTGAGTACACAAAGATGGAAATAAGGTGATTCCCCTATTTCATAAGAAGTCCAAACTTCTATGATGTAGAAGTGTTCTCAGAAAATAAAGGGAATCAATTTTATAGTTTTTTCATATGGTTTTATTCCTCACTGACATATTAGCTTTTGAGCTTGGTGTTAGAGGCAGTGTAGGGGATTTCATGTTTAGTGGGAGCAAGCCATGGTTGTTGGCATTGTAGGATTGGATACATGATGCACATGCAGAGTGAGAGGAGATTACTACTATTCATAGTGGTAGAAGGAAGAAGTTGATCTTGGAGGGCAGTCACGGCTTTGTAGGTATTTTGATTTTATTTCTTTGTGATGTCACTTATAGTTTATTTTGTGGTGCCTAGATATTCCTTAGACAAGGCAGTTGATGGTTGATTCCGCTGGTTTTAGATGATAGAGAAATTTTTAGAGTTTGAA
The DNA here is from genome assembly GCA_019776745.2 of Taxus chinensis. Lineage (NCBI taxonomy): Eukaryota > Viridiplantae > Streptophyta > Pinopsida > Cupressales > Taxaceae > Taxus > Taxus chinensis. The sequence continues at coordinate 651,276,516 of CM034156.1, forward strand.
GGGTGAAAAAGGAGAAAATCTGACTATTATAGATACTGGTGTCGGTTAGGGTTAACCGTGGTCAGTCATCTAGTAACCATGGTCAGTCAGGTAGTGACCGATGTCGGTTATGGGAAACCGTGGTCGGTTTGGTCACAGGTTTGACAACAGTGTTTATTTACCATTTTTAGATGGGGTCCTTGTTTTGCTTTCATCTTGGTTGGTTTGTGTAGTATGTTGGTATTTGCACTTGGTATTAGTTGCATGGTTTAGCATGGATGTTTATTATTGACATTGATGAGTACATGATTCATATTCAGCTTTGGAGTTAGTCGGTGGCAGACTTGGAGCTCCTGGAGAGCCTAGTAATATTATTGGATGTACATAGTGAGTTTGTACATGTGGATAGATTCAGTTTTGTGAGTCTATGATGATGCAGATGTTTGATTTACACATGGATGCCTTTGAGCATGGTTATGGGATGTTTGGATTTCCTCTTGTTATCATGTTACTCCATTGAGATGTTATCTATAGATGATTGTCTCAGACATGTTATTTGTTTATGCAGGGTTGGATTTGCAGATTGCAGTGTTTGGATTCTTTGAGTTATGCAGGTTTGTGGATTGATCACCCACTGTTGTAGGTAGAACCCATTTGGGCTGTCGTTACCTAATCTTATTTTTCTTTCACATATTCTAGTTTGACTTGTCTTGGTCAGTTGCATTGGTGGTTACATGGAGACATGGACAGATGGTTGGAGAACATGGTTGGTTTTATAGGTATGGCTATAGATGCGATTGAGGCTCAATACTTTAGTTTGATTGGGATCTCTTGCAGGTGTGTTAGTCATGATGGCTTATTGCATGAGGAGCTAGGTTGGCTTGTTTTCCTAATACCAAAAATTGGGATGGTGTTATGATTCAGTGGGAGCTTGAGGCTTGGTTTCATGGATCAGTTGTAGCTTCGTGCAGGTTTGATAAGTCATGGTTTTATTTTCTTAGTTTGAGAAGATGGTTTGATCTTCCTGGTTTATTTTTTAGAGAATTGTGAAGGAAAGAATAGATGGTCTTCATGGTGTGTAGAGGATGGTGATGTATAGGTACATGTACAAAGGTTCAGCAATTTATCTCCAAGTGGGAGATTGTTAGGTTGTGGAGCTAAATAGCTTCACTGGAGTATGCATTACATGTGGCTAGTTTACACAGTAATCGGCGTCGGGAAACATATTAACCACCATCAGTCAGCATATTAACCAACATTGGTCAACATATTAAGTGTCATCAGTCAACAAATGAACTACCATCGGTTAGGGTTACCGGCGCTGGTTACCTGTGTGTGAAATTTTATATTTAACTCATAGGAATTTAATCTAGTTATTGTTTTAAAGTTGATTTAAAGGATGTAATTGCATGGATGTAGTGTCCTAAGTTTTTCTAAGCTTATATAAGCTAGATAACTAGGGTTAGAGGTGTTAGATGAGGAAAGAGAAGAATTGAGCTATCCTTGGTTGAAAGGATGAAGAAGAAGAAGAAAAAAAAAAGTAGATTGAATGAAGACAAGAGCTTTCATATAGAGAAGTTGAACAGAAGGAAAGGTGCGGGTACACTATTGGTGAGAAGATGGTATTATCTTCTACCATATTTCCTTTGTATTATTTGGTCTCATGTAATGGCTTGTATAGTATGCAAAACACTTAGTGTTTCTTCTTGTTAGATCCATAGGTTGTTGTGAGATATTTTTATTGCTCATTCTTGTAGATCCACATGTTGTGAGATTTTGTATTACAGATCCATGATATCATGATGTATTGTTGATCTATAGGAATCTAGTATTGTAGAAGAATTTGTCTTCATGTTTTCATAGGTTGATGCAGTGATGGAGGAGAGACTTAATTTTTGTTGCATGGTTATGGTTGCACATTGGTAGACCCTTTTAGAGGTCTTGTTTGCATATTCACAGTACAGTGAGATCTTGGTTGCACAGTGGCAAATTCAGGGTAGTTTTAGGTATGTGAGGTTTGGTGGTGTTTCAAAGGCATGGTTGTAGTGCACTTAGGTAGATCCAGTTAGATATATGAAGGAGACACATATGGTGGTATGGAGGCATGGTTTAGTGTACTTAGGCATATCTGGGAGGAGGAGATACTCCTGGAGATATGCATTATACTCTTGTATTGGAAGTGTTGGTTTGTACTCTTGTTATATTATATATATGAGATCTTTATCTTTGGTGGACGTAACCCATATTGCGTGAACCGCGGTACATGTTTTGTTATGTGTGTGTACTTTTGTTTGATTTGGATTATTCTTGTTTATACTTCCACTGCTATAGATTTTGTGGGGATTGTTAGATCCGTATTTGCATGTTTTGAATTTGATATTCTATAGTTGTAATTTTTTCTGCATAGACCCATCCCCAACACCACCTTCTAACGAATTCCCTCGCCTCAACATCGCCATTCTTATGCACGGGGAAGTTGACTTGGAGGATGAACTTGCTATTGGCTAGGAGCTGTCGGATGCTGCCAAGGACCTGCCTGGTTTGGGATGGTTGGATGATCAGGATCCGCCTGCCTCAGGCATTGTTTGCTATTGTTGCTTAATAGTGCCTTTTAAGTGTTTTAGGTGATGCCTTTTTTTTTTGTAATCTCCTAGGCTCAACCTAGTTTGACTCTTGTTGTTCTAGGGTTTGGCCTAACTTGTTCGTGGTTTTGGGGCGTGCTCTCATACTACCTACTTTTTTGTTGAAATTTATCTTGTATATTATTACATTAATATAATATAAGATCCCTTTTCATCAAAAAAAAAATATTTTGAAATCGTGAAAAATATAATATGAATTCAATGTAGACTTTTTTTATACCTTATAATATTGTTTCGCCAAAGGCATTCTTTGCAGTCAAAATATTATTCCGTAGTGGATGCGATGTACCTGAAACTAATACACCTTCGTCGACTACCTAACAGTCCAACATGTAAGTAAGGTAGATGGTAGAGATGGATCTGTAACCCCTGTAAAGAGCATTTGTTTGTGTTGCCTTTAATTTTTATGTTACATTTGTAAAAAGGGAGAGATTTGATAGTTACCCCCACTTAAATGGGGAAGAGATTTGACGGTTACCCGTATTAGTTTTACTTTTGCAACTAATTTTTCGTAGATTTATATAGCCAAAGAATTTTTTATGGTCAATTTTGTACGTTGATAGGCATTTTGAGACTTTCATCAACCATTGAACAACCTCACTCAACAATCATCAGTCCATATGAATGAAGTGAGTGAGACCAGGATGATAAAATGAAGCGTGAATACAAATATCGTTTGGGTGGGAACAATCGAAGTTTTCGAACAAGTGTAACTCAAGTGTGGAACATGTAGGCATGAGTCATAGGTGTAAGACACGTATGTATTTAATTATCACTTTTTTATTTCCAAATTTTCATTCATGTCTTTCTCTTTTCTATCTAAAAACTAAACGTCATTCAATCAAAAAACTTAATGTCATAAATAATTTTAAAAAAAAAATTCCTATGTTTTCTCAAGATTCCTCGTTTCTTCTGATTGTGAAAGGTCCATTTATTGGCACCCTAGAACCGAAAAATAAGTTAACAAATGGCAAAAAAAATGTAGTTCAATGTTATTCTTAAACTTGATATTATTTTTGATTAAGTGGACACATGTTACTCAATAATCATTTCATCATATCCGCCCCTAAAAGATTCACCCGTAGTTTGAACCCTAGATCCTACATGCAAGCTCCTAGCATGGTCTTATGCCACAAGGAAGACATGGATGGGTCGATACATTAGGAATGCAGGGGACACTAACTCTTGAAACACAACCAATGAAAAAATTTATTCTAGTTATTACAAATGAAAACACCACAACAATATTTCTAAAACTAAAACTTGAGTGTTGTTCAATACCTCAGAACACAAAATATGTGTACACATATTCAATTGCCAAAAACTTATATAAATATTGTATTATTCCATACTTCTAACAAAAAAACAAAGGATAACGTTAATTTATCATATATTGATTCTAATATTACACATATGGTATTTCATATTATGATATTTAGGATGATGGGGATGAAGGGGAAAACTTGCATATGTCAGACACTTCTGTCCCATAACACTCTCTGGCTTGTTCCTCCAACACCAATTTTACCTTATCAATTCCTTGAAATTTCATTTCTTACTTACCAATAAATTTTATATTTGTTCCAACAAAATAGGAGCGCCTATAAATATTTTGATTTTTTATTGGTGGGTGTGTGACATCCCCTCCCAAAACGTTTCCCTCCATGATTAAATAGAAAAAAGGAAATGAGATAAAATGGCCTCACTCAAAGGTTGCACTACCATGTGGACTAATTATTTATTTTATAATAGATGTGTCACATAATTGTGGAATTGAAGTGGCAAGATTTGTACCTTTTATAGTTGTCGTGGTGGCGAGAAATGAAGAATGATGGATGAAAGTGGTAGGAGGGTGTTGAATTTGAGAATGGGATCGTATGTGATTTTTCCCCACTTACACATCTTGAACTTATTTTCTAATATTTTTCCTTCTGCATCCATTACTATTCTTTATCGATGCTTTTGATTCTACTTCTACATATAAATTACAACTAATGTATGGCTAACATGTAGACTAAGGAGATGTTTTACCATGAAAACCATCAATGGGTATAGAAATATCTCCCTAAAATAAATCCATCCACTAGATCTATTAAATGGGCGTAATGGCTAACATGTTGTACATAATGACGCCACATCTCATGTCAACTCAAGGATGGGTACACCTTCCACCGATCATGCTGTTAGGAAATAAGAGATAAAATATGCGGAATAATCCCTTACAGAATCACAACAGTAGAAAATAATATGTAGAAAAATATTACATATCTCAAATAAAAGTGCAGAATAAATAACACAACACAGAAAGATAGTATTTAACATGGTTCACCCAATTTGGGCTACGTCCACCAATAATCACTTTCTCATATTTTATTACAAGCCTCCACTCTCTCAATACAATACCCAGATCTGTTTGGAGCTATGCTCAACAAACTCTACAGAATTCACATCCGAATTCAAAGCACATCTGTAATGCATTTGCTTGTGTGTGTATCATATCCATAAGACCATATAAATAGACAATTGCTTAAGCAGTTTGATACAAAACCGTGGGTATCAAAAACCATGGGAAAAAAACCGTGGGTATCAAAACAATGGGTACTGAAAAAACCATGGGCCCCAAAAACAGCCCATAACGGTTACCCATTACCCATGGGTTAATAAACCACCCATGAAAATTTGCTTCGGGGGCTTTGCCCCCCGAACCCCCCTGACCCACTCACCCGGCGAGCGGGGACCACCATAAAAATACTTAAGTGTAACACATAGAAGGTGTACCACACTCTAACATGAAAATAGGCTCCACAAACATAACAATCTCCCACTTGGAGACTGATTTCCACTGAGAAAGCTTCTCAACCCCTTCACTGTCATCCGCGAAGGCTAACCAAAGCTGAACATAGCTTTATTTTATCTCTTGTGACCACCTTTGTCATCATGTCTGCAGGATTCTGACTGGTATGAATCTTCTTGAACTTTAACTTATCTTCCTCCAAAGTTGTCTTGATGAAGTGATATCTCAACTGTATATGCTTCGTCCTGGAGTGGAAAGCAGAGTTCTTAGCTAGGTGTATAACCACTCTGACTATCACTATGCAGCTTACATTCCTCCTACTTATGCCCCAACTCCTCAAGCAATTGTTGTAACCAAATCATCTCTTTGCTTGCCTCTGTGGAAGCAACATACTCAGCCTCCATGGTTGACAAAGCCACCAGCTTCTGTAGTCATGAAATCTAGCTCACTGTTGTCCCACCTACAGTGTAAATATAACCTATCGTGCTCCTCCTGTTGTCTACATCTCTAGCCATGTCTGAATCTACATAACCACATAAAGTGGTGTCTGATCCACTGTAGCACAAAACTGTCCCCCATGGTCCCTCTCAAATACCGAAGGATCCACTTTACTGCTTGTCAATGCTCTTTACTTGGATCACTCATAAATCTACTCACAGCTCCCACTGCATGGGCAATATCAGGCCTAGTGCACACCATAACATACATCAAACTGCCAACTGTTGATGAGTAAGGTACATTGGACATCTGGTTTCATTCCTGCTCTGTCTTGGGACACTTCTCCCTTTGATAACTTAAAATGGCCTGCCAAAGGAGTCCCAACCGGTTTAGCATCCTGCATGTTAAACCTATCCAATACCTTCTTAATGTACTCTTCCTGAGATAAAGTCAGCTTTCATTCCTTCCTATCCCGAGTTATCCTCATACCAAGGATTTTTCTGGCAGCCCCCAAATCCTTCGTATCAAAGGATTCACTTAGTTGTTTCTTGAGTACTTTTATTTCTTGCATGTTTTTACCTGCAACCAACATGTCATCAACATACCAAACATAGGATAATATAACTTCCATCTTCAAATTTCTTTGTATACACGCAATAGTCAGAATGACATCTAATATAACCTTGCTCCATCATGAAGCTATCAAACTTCTTATACCATTGACGTGGAGCTTGTTTCAAGCCATAAAATCTCTTCTTCAGTTTACATACCATCTCCTCTTTACCTTTGAGCTCATAGCCCTTTGGTTGCTGCATATATAGTTCCTCCTCCAAATCACCATAGAGAAATGCAGCCTTCACATCTAACTGTTCTAAGTGCAAGTCTTCTGCTTCCACTATTCCAAGAATAGTTCTAATAGAAGTCATTTTTACTACAGGAGAAAAGATCTCATCAAAATATACCTTGTTTCTGTGCAAACCCCCTTGACCACCAACCGGGCCTTAGTATCTTTTCTTTCCTCCTTCGTATTTAACTCTATACACCCACTTGTTTCTGCAATGCTCTTTTTCCTTCTGGTAGCTTCACCAAATCTCAAGTTTGGTTCTCCATGAAAGACTTATGCTCCTCATCCATGGCTTGCTCCCACTTCTTACTGGCATCTACCTACATTGCTTCATCAAAGATCTCTGGCTCTCCACTATCAGTGAGTAACAAATAATAAAGAGAAGGGGAAAAAACCGTTCAGGTTCTTTTCTTACCCTAGAATACCTCCTCACTGTAGGAGTTTGGGGTTCCTGTTGAGTCGGTTCCTGAACAGATTCATGGGTCACTGTCCCATCCGGAAGATCCTCTATCACTACATATTATTTATTGGATTCTTCCCTGATTTCCTGCAACTGTTGCTTATACATGACTTTCTCATTAAAGACCATATCCCTAGACCGAATGATTTTCTTGTCCTTAATACTCCAACATTTAAATCCAAAGTCATCACCACCATAACCAATGAAAGTACATTTTTCTGATTTAGCCTCTAGCTTGGTCCTATCATCCTTGTCTATATGAACAAACACCTCACATCCAAAGACTCTAAGAAATGAATAATCAACTTTCTCACCATACCAAGCCTCCCTCAAGTATGCCTCCATCCAAGGCACTTGAGGGTCCTCTGTTTATCAAGTACACAGCAGTGCTCACCACTTCTGCCCAAAAAGAAAGAGGCAGTCCTGTATGTAACCTCATGCTCCTAGCACGTTCCATTATTGTTCTATTCATCCTTTCTGATACCCCATTCTGTTGCGGAGTTCCTGGAACCGTCTTTTGCCTGCGGATTCCATTCTTAGAACAATAATCATTAAATTCATTACTGCAATACTCCCCTCCATTATCTGACCTAAGACATTTTAGCTTAAGACCTGTTTCATTCTCTACCAAGGCTTTCCATTTAAAAAAAGTGTCAAATACATCAGATTTGTTTCCAATACAAATAAGCCCAAACTTTCCTTGTTGCATCATCAATAAAATTAACATAATAACTTGAACCCCCAAGAGATGATACTTGAGCTAGCCCCCACACATCAGAATGTACTAGCTCTAACTTACTCTCTTTCTTCATAGGTCCAACCTTGAGAAACCTTATTTGCTTATGTTTCCCATATATGCAGTTCTCACAGAACTCCAAACCTATTTCTGTATATCCAGGAAAATTCTTTTTTATGATGTCCATACCCTTATGGCTCATATGACCAAACCTATAGTGCCATAATGTTGTATCTACATCTAAAACCACAAGATTACAATCATTAGTACTATCAGTGGATAAATACAAGGTTCCAACCTTCTGTACCTCTTGCCACCACAAGAGCACCCTTGGTAACCTTCCAAGAGTCAAATGTAAATATCACAGTACAACCATCACTTCCCAATTGCCCCGCCGATATCAAATTTCTCCTTAATGTAGGCACATGTCTGACATCCTTCAATAGCCATGTATTCTCATTCTTCATCTTAACCTGAACAGAACCTTTTCCAACTATACTGCAAGGCTCATCATCACCAAGAAAAACATGCCCAAAATCCCCTTGAACATAATCAACAAAATAATGCCTATGTGGAGTAGCATGAAAATAAGCTCATGAATTTAAAACCCAAGATTCAGTAATATTATGCAAAGAAAGAATCAAAGCATCCTGACATACATTACCCCGATGCCACATTTGCCTCCTTGTTTTCTTATTGTTATTTCTTCTTGTCTCGAAGCTCCCAATGGTCATTCTTTGCATGCCCAGACTTTCCACAGTTCCAACATACAATCTTGCTCTTGGATTTTGACCTTGCCCGATCTTTTGATTTTCCACAGTTTCCTCTATTCTTCTATCTCCCTCTAGTTTCCACTATCAAAGTATTCCCTGAAGTAGAATATTTCCCAGAGCTTTTTCTTCGCATTTCCTCGCTTAGAATCGCCCCTACAACATCCTCAATCTTCAAACTTTGAGTTAGCTGGAACCAAGTTGCTTACCACCATTACCAGGCTATTCCAACTTTCAGGGAAAGAGCACAAAATTAATAAAGCCCTAACTTCTTCATCAAATTCTATTGTAACCGAAGCTAGCATATTCACAACCGTATTGAAATCATTTAAATGATCTACTACTTAACTATTCTCAGACATCTTCATATTAAACAACTTTTTCATTAAAAATATCTTATTAGAGGTAGAGGGTTTTTCATACAACTTCCCTCATGCATACATTAGATCTTTTATAGTCTTTTCCTTTGAAACATTAAATAATACCAAAGATGCAAGACATAGCCGGATCGTTTCAAGTGCCTTCCGATCCAACAAATCACATTCTGCATTTGTCATACTCGAGGGTTTGTTCACCTTCTCAGACAGCAGAGTATAAAGATCCTTTCAATAAAGGTAATCTTCCATCTGCATCTTCCAAAGACTGAAATTCTACTCGTTGAATTTATCAACCCTAGATCTTCCATCATCTGTCATAGCTCCCACTCAAGATAAAACTTTCCCTACGATTCAACACTTTAACAAACCAAAACCAGGCTCTGATACCAATTGTTAGGAAATAAGAGATAAAATATGCAGAATAATCCCTTACAGAATCGCAACAGTAGAAACTAATATGTAGAAAATATTACAGATCTCAAATAAAAGTGTAGAATAAATAACACAACACAGAAAGACAGTATTTAACGTGGTTCACCCAATTTGGGCTACGTCCACCAAGAATCACTTGCTCATATTTTATTACAAGCCTCCACTCTCTCAATACAATACCCAGATCCGTTTGGAGCTATGCTCAACAAACTCTACAGAATTCACACCCGAATTCAAAGCACATCTGTAATGCATTTGCTTGTGTGTGTATCATATGCATAAGACCATATAAATAGATAATTGCTTAAGCGGTTTGATACAAAATCGTGGGTATCAAAAACCATGGGCAAAAAACCATGGGTATCAAACAATGGGTACCGAAAAAACCATGGGCCCAAAAACAGCCCATAATGGTTACCCATTACCCATGGGTTAATAAACCACCCATGAAAATTTGCTTTGGGGGCTTCGCCCCCGAACCCCCTGACCCGCTCACCAGCGAGCGGAAACCGCCGTAAAAATACCTGAGTGTAACACATAGAAGGTGTACCACACTCTAACATGAAAATAGGCTCCACAAACATAACACATGCCCCCTTGCGGCATTCGGGTTCTCTTGCAAAGTAATAGATTCTGCAAATGGGATGCTCGTTTCTATAATTATCGTCCATCTATCCCCTATCCCCTCATCTCCCTCTAATGTTTCCCCTTCACTGCTTCAACTTTAACTTCTTTCATGTCTTCCTTTCGGCGTCTCAATTGCATCCACTCAGGTGTGATTGCTAGTTTAAACTTAAATTGAAAGGTATAAATTTGGTTATTTGAACATAAGTAATGATTTCCACCTCTACAACTCAAAAAACTATAATGTTCATGTGTATGTTTTAAAGTTGGAGCAACCCATTGAATAAATGGGTACCATAAGTGACCACTGATACCCGAAGATCAAATTTGAAGTCATCAATGCCCTTCAAAAGTCTTTCAACTTGTTCTAGAATGGTGATTTAAAATTTACACTTCAAAATAAAATTGAAATTTAAAATTACTTTTCAATATTAAAAGGAAGTCAAATATGTTGAATTTTCATTAGAAGGGCCAACCGAAAAATCACTTGTGATGCAAATATTTTCTAAGTTAATTTTTATAAATATTAAATTTTATTTTAATAAATAGACTCTGAAACAATAATTAGACCAACAAAATTCATGCTTGCCAACATTATATTTTTTATATTAAAAAAATCTTCATTCAATTCACACAAATCATGTTCAAAATCTCTAAACAAAAGGATAAATCACTACCGATTTAGCAATTAATATAGTCCTTCTATTTTAAAAATAACAATATTGTTTTTTAGTTTTAGCTAGCATGTGAATCATGTTTGGAATTTGGATTTAATTCTCAATGCTTTTATTTATTTTGTAAATTGAGTTTTTAAATATTAATTATTTAGATGTGGTGCATGTTTATTTGACACACTAGTACCACATGTATGCCCTTTTTTGTTTCTCGACTCTAAATGGTTATTGATTCTTTTCTCTACAATATCTAAGTGTTACAATATATTAATGGACATGTTTTTAAAGAAGGTATTATCAATTCAATGTATGAAATTCTATTATCTTTATTTTTTCTTCTTCTAAATAATCTTGTCTTTATATTATGGGTTTCAATGAATATATGAGAGACATGCCCTGAATTTGATCCATAAACTCTTCAACTTTGGAATTATCCACAGAATCACAATTAATCACTGTTGTTCTACTTTCTATTAGAAAATAATAGAGATACCTAGTGAATGAATTATACTTGTGCTTAGAATCAATAATTTGTAAAAAAGGAAAGAATATAGACTCATACGCCAACAAATTTTATCCTAGAAAACCTCCAGAAGAGTAAAAACCGTTTGGGAAGGGCAATTGCTCTTTCTTCCCACTTTTATTGGAAAATTAAATAATAACTACAAGAAATTACAATAAGTATGAAAGAGAAGTAGATAATATCTCACACTTCCTCCTATTTACTTGTTTGCTCTGACTCAAATTACTCCTTGCTTCCACAAATCATAATTCTAACACTAAGAGATTCTTAGTCACTTTCTTCATGCTTTGATGCCGTTGTTCTCTTCCATAACACGCATTTACAGTCTTTCTCATGTTCTCCCCTATGCACTGGAGAATGGGAAAATTCATACAGAAGAAGAGACATGGAAACCCTTTAGAATTTTAGGATTGTTCACGTCATATTGTATTTTCTGTCTGCAAGATCCAGGACTACCACCCAATGCATACCAGTGGTCCCAGGATCACCGCCCTAGTAGGGTAGTGGTTCTGTAACCTCCGCCCTACATAAGGTGGTGGTCTTGTAACTAAACAAATAGAACCTTCATGCATCATTTTTCTTCTTCTTCATGTTTTGGATGATTTGATAAAGTAGAGTCATTTTGGATCCCCATGGATCACACCTCCCCTGCTTAGGAGGCTTTTGGTCCCACAAAATATTAGTGGGGGAGTAGATGAGGAAATAATTCCCTCACTTTCTCCTTTGGGTACCACTGGGCCTACCTTGGTGTCTTTCCTTTAAATCCAATCTGCCAAGACTATTACAGACCTCTCCTAGTCTCTCTAAAATTTTACTGTAGTACTACATCCTCCTCCAATTCACCTTGTGAGTCCAAGATGCAATCCTTAATGGAAGGTAACAACTGTATTTCTTCATCTTATCTAGCATGGATGGCTCATATAGGTGTAAGTTCTCACAGTTTACTACAGAGTACATCCTCATGAATGACAAAAAATCAAGTCGAAAGGCATTTTCTCCAACCAGCTCTAATATGGTGAAGGTTTCATATTGTAATGGCTTGAGCTTCCATGCTTGACCTTGTAGTCTCTCCTTGTACTCAAGTAAAGCCACACTCTAGCTCCACCATGAAGCTTATGTTCTCTCCTTTGCTGATCATGTCTAACCTTGTACTTGACTTGAGATTTCTCTAATTGTTATTTGACTTTGAGATGGATTTGTCTGAATCCTCTCAATGAATTTTTTTTGCTCTATTTACCTCTGTGTCTCATGTAACATCCTGATCATGTATTCCTAACTGTTATTTCTAACTGGATTTGTAGGTAGATACCCTAAAAATGCTTCAAATGATGACTTCATAGTGGATGTGTGTACTTACTCGAGTTATAGAAATGTTGAATGTATGCTAACAACTCATCCAAAGTCCTTCGGTATTTTCTATTATACCCTCTGATCAATTATACAAAATTCATGTTTCACCACCTTTGTTATTTCCATATATCTATGGATGGAAATTCATGTACTCCTCTGTAACCTGGGTATCCATCTTGTCCCAAAAATTAGTCTAAAATTTCCCCAAGAACTTGGAATACCTGGTTAAAAATAATAGAATTTGGAAAACTAAAATGCAACCATACATTAGCAAATAAACGATTTGTCTACCTCATGTGCTTTTTACTTTGTTTTTACATTCCATAAGAACACACATCTTACTGAATCTATGGAACAACAACATAGAGATATTCATGGCCATGTTTAGACATATATAATCCTCCTAAAAAATCCATAGAAATGTCCTCCCACGAATGAGTAGGTACTGGAAAAGGCATATACAAAACCCTCCTTCCTAGTCTTAGGCTTGCTAGTAAAACAAATTTTACATTGCCACGTATAAATTTTTATTCTTCTTACAGATTGGACCAATACACGTACCTTTGTAAGTGGGTTAGAGTCTTGCCAACACCAAAATTTACCTCTAATTTTGAACTATGTGATTCCCTTATCAATAGAAGTCTTTCTTCGTTAGGCACAAAAATATTCCCCCATCGGTAAATTAACCCATCGTTGAGATAAAAATATTCAATCCCCATCCTTTCAGCCCCTTGTGACTACAACTGCTGAAATGTCACCACAAAGTCTCTTTCCTAGGCATATGCATCTCTGTAAGCTTCCTTCATGAAGGGCTCGATCTGAGAGATAGTGGCCAAGTATAGGAAAACTTGTCCTATGTGGACAGCCTAGACAACATGTCTACCACGAAGTTTGTACTACCATTATTATATTTGATCACCAGATGGAACTGTTGAATGAACCCCATCCATTTTTAGTTCCTTTCCTGCTGTAATTTACATTATGCTTGCAAATACTAGAGAGGTTTATGGTCAGTGTGCACAATATTTTCTTTACCTAGTAAATAATGCTTCCATTTTTTAATTGTACTGAACTAGTGCATACATTTCCCTATTGTATACTGAATATCCATTAACTGCTGAAGTAAAAGTTTTAAAATGATAGCATACAGGTTTACCTCCATGAAGCAACATTATGCCCATAACGTAATCACTGATGTCTGTATATACTTCAAAGGGTTGTTACAAATTAGGAAGAGCAACTACTGAAGCATGACTAATCTTGTATTTCAATAACTCAAAGGATTTGTCTTGTTCCTTACCCCAACCAAAACTCTTACTCTTTTTGGCCTCTTGTTTATAGAGGTATTGCAATTGCGGAGAATCCTAAAATAAACTTCCATATGTAATTGTACTGACTCTCACAAAATCTCCTATTCTCTTTGGATCCTGTTGGTGTTGGCCAACTATTGATGGATTCCACCTTTTTTAGCTCCACTCATTGCTCTCCTCCACTAACCACAATGCCCAAGATAGACAAGTGTTTGTTTGGAAAATTCACATTTCTTCATATTACAAAGTAGTTGTTTCTCCCTGATAACTTGTAAGACTTGCTGCAAATGAGTTAAATGGTCCTCCCATGTGGAAATAAAAATTGATATATCATCTAGATAAAAAATGACACATGAATCAATGAAATACCATAATACATCATTCATCAGTCTCATAAATGTACCGGGGGTACATTGACATTAACCAAATGGAATTTCTAACCAACTCATACAAACCCTATGCTTTTTCTTGAAGGTAGTCTTCCATATATCATGCTCCTTCACTTTGACCTGGTGATAGGTAACCTGACTTGAAATCCAACTTCGTGATAGAATTTGGCATGTTGAAGATTGGTCCAAGAGATCATCTATGCGGGGGAAGTAGATATCTATCCTTTATGGTGATCTTGTTTAAAGCATGGTAGTCGATGCACATTCTCTAAAAACCATCCTTCTTTGGTACCATGACAATAGGTGAACCACATGGTGAAGTACTTATATGTATCACCCCTTGGTCTAGTAGTTCCTAGAGTTGTTTCTTTACTTCAGTACTCTCAAGCAAGGATTACCTATACAACCTGATGTTCGAGTAGAGGGGACTCTGGCAATAGCTGAATCTCATGCTCTACTTCCCGTTTTTGTGGTAACCCACTAGGAGCCTGAAATACTTCCTGAAAAAGACTGAATAATACTATCAAAATCATGTTTTCCCTAGTTAGAAATCTCTGAAACTTCTACCCCATCTTGTTTATCCTTTAACAAAAGTAATGACAAAACTGATTATGATTTTCCTGAATAAGTCATTTTACTTGGTTAGCACTCACCATAGTAACTCGTGTCTTACGCTGGTGTGCCCAGATGTTGTAGTCTGATCCCATCCTTGACCCATCTGTATCAGTTTTCCCTTCTCATAAATATAGCATCCCTGATATACAAGTAAGGAATCCCGAATACAACATCAAAAGCATCAAGTGGAATAACGTCAGCTTCTAAAACATCAATATACTTGGAATTTATCCCAAACTTGACCTTACATCTTCTTGTTACCTGAATTTCAACACCCTTCTTCACCCAACCCAAAGGATAAGGGTGTGGATGCTCATAAGTCTCAAGACCAAGCTTCTTTACAACTGCTTCAGAAATCAAGTTAGATTGAGAACCGGTATCAACCAAAGCATTTACCTTAGTTCTCTTGATCTGGAATAGTCTACTCATCTCCTCTTCCTATGTTGTCCATGTTGGTGGATGTGCATCCAAGCCTCTCATCTACATCAGAGTCATCTTTGATTTCCACCTCCCCTTCTGTTTTTATAGTTGTCATGGACTTCTTTGAGTCCTTGGTTCGGTTCTTCGGATGTAACTCCGGATGTAACTTCCAACATGTAGCATTAGTATAACCATTGATATCACAGTTCTTGCAAAAATTCTTGGGATCTTTACAAGTATTTAAAGTAGTGGCAACTTTTTTACCTTTCCCTTTCCACTTACCCTTGTTACTTGTTTTCCCATACTCTTTCTTCTACTGATTTGTCGACTGCTTTTCCCTTGGCTCTACTTCTCCTTTCCTTCTTTTCATTATCTATGTAATATGCTTGCACACATGCTTCATTGAGATCTTTGGGCTTTGTGGAGATGAATTTTCTTTGAAGGTGAGTGTGAAGTCCTCCCAAGTACTTAGTCAAAATATCCTCATCCTCCAAGTCCATGTTCAAGCAACATGGCTTGCCTCTGAAACTCCGTAGTATAGTCCTGCACACTTTGACCACTGCCTTGTCTAAAATACTACCATTTAATCATTTGGTCAGTCTTGTGGCCAATAGGATAGAAGTTAGCTCTAAGTAATTCTTTAAATTCTTGCCAAGATTTCACAATAGGATGCTTCTTCTTTTCACAAGTGGCTAGATGGGTTTCCCACCAAACTAGAGCATGTCCCTCCATTTTGAGACATGCAAAGGTGATCCTTTGTGCCTCAGTGACATTATGGATGCTAAAGTAGACTTCTAACTGTTTTAACCATTTATCAAGAAACTCTGCATCTACTTGTCCTTCAAAAGCTTTTAATTTCAACTTTCGTCTCAACTTTAAAAGGAGTATGATCAGATTTTACCTTTTCTCTTGCGTTTGAAGTCTCTTCTTCATGCACTTCACCATAACTGGTCCTCATGGTGGCTCCTTCCTATGCCAATTTTTTTGGCTAAGCCCCAAACCATTGAGTCCATGGAGTCTTGTTTAACAGAAATCCATGTCTTCTTCAAATCTATAAGTTCTTCTTATCTTCTAAACATCATACCCATCATTGTGTCTAGCATATCAATTCTACGGACCAAGTTCTCTTCCTCCATTTATCCCAGAATTCTATGTTTCCACTTCTTTGTAGAAATATCTGGATCGCAAGGTAAAGACTCTTCACCTTTAGATCATTTTCATTGTCATAGTGAAATCCAAGAATGAATACCACAGTCCTGGATACTTGTTATCTTTGATACCAAAATGATCTGTAAGACTCTTCAATTGGAGTAATTATCCACATGATTCCGTGCACAAGAATATAACTCTGATGTCACTCTGCTCTCATGATTAGAATAATCCAAATCCTAGATCTACTAGGGCTTGAATGCAATATGTATTTGCTTAGAATCCACAGAGTTGCAAAAAAGGTTCAAGAATTTGTTCATAAACCCAATTAAATTGGAGGTTATGGAAAGGTCATAACAGAGAAGAGAAAAACCATGTCGATTTTTTACAGGGCAATTTCTAGGACTCAATTTTTTCCAACATTTTATTGGCATCAACCAAAATAATGCATTAGTACTTTTGCCCAATGCAGACTTACAATAATGATACCACCACAATGCTCATACACACAAGTAGAATAAGAAGGACTTGCACACTTACTCCCAGAATGGATGACAGTTGATATGCACTGTCTCAATACTCCAAGTGGAAAAGTTCAATTCCAACATAAAGAGGAGAACCTTCATTGCTTCACTTGCTTTCACTGAAAACTTCAGGGATAGGTTGTTCAACAATTATACAAAATGTAATTAGAGTCATTCTCATGGTCCTAACCTAGCACTGGCATCAGTCATGGAAATTTTGTTTAGGTATGAAGATGTCATGTGACAGACTGATTTAGTAAATGATCTTAAATGTTCGTTACTCAGTTTCTTGCAAATAATCTTCTGTATGAGTAAGTCGCTTGCCCAATACATGACCGGCGGTCCCTAGGATCCTTTTCATTCTGTCTCATTACCAAACAAAGTTGTAGAATACTTTGGTGCTCTGCACAGTGGTGAGGTACTTCTATTATCCTCAAAAAATTTGAACCTTTGATATATTATTTAATCATTCTTCAAGTGTTGACTACATGCCCTGATTGAAGAATCAAGCCTCATGTGATTCATCCTTGGTAATGCTCTGAGTGCAAGTGTGATGGGTAAGATAGTCAGGAACCCCTAGGGTGCCCAATGTCTCTTGACTACTAACCATCAAAGTCTAAATTTACAGTATCTACAATCCCAAGCATGGTAGCAGTGTAATGGGGTGTGCCTCAGCTACTTGACCTAACCCTTTGGTCCTTGAAACCCTTGAACAATGCTTAGAGTAACTTTGTTCCTGCTAAGTGACATGGCTCTATGACCTTTGCATGCTTGGAAATGGAGAAATCAAAAGTCTTTGACCTATTTAAGTGCTTCAGACCTATAGTAGAGACTAATTTAATAGATTATGTCATTGATTTAGGCATATTTAGGAAACCATTAAGTGTTTTTCGACTAATATTTGCAATAGGTAAATTGTAAGAATGCCATGTGAGTTATAAAGAATGCATTGTACCTTCTAATATAGTCTTTTGTAAGTGAAATATTATAATAAGGTCAGCCCTATAAAGATGAAAAGACCCTATAAAAATATTAACATTGAAAACCAGGTCATAGAATGCTAGGAAGGGATAGAATCGTACAGGTCGTCCAAGACCAGAACACACATCCCAAACCTATTGTTACGGTCCTAGACAGGAAAGATAAAAAATGCCAACGAAAAGTTATGGCATGAAGTACAAAGGTTATTTACTAATTTGATTTGAAAATATCCCTCGAATTGATAACAGAGTAGAGTGTAAAGAAAAGCAAATTAGGAACAGAGCTAGAGAGATAGACAAGGTTGGATTCTGAATGTGATCATTTGTCTTAGCTAGGGAGCATAGTCAAATTTGGCATATTGCAAAAGGACCAATTACCAAATTTTAGTGTGTATCAATAACACATTTTTTAGATAATATTGAAGTTGATTTTATGTAGATATTGAAATTGTTACAGTAATGCAAACATGTATGTATAATTATGCATTGGAAGGGAACTCAGATAGTTTATTTCATCTTGTTGTCTCATAATGCAATAAATGAGAGTGTCAATGATATACAAAGAGTGTCACAAATGGGATTGATGACATGGAAAAATGTGAATTTTGTTGCAGTATACAAATTATAAGGTGAAGCGGCTCCTTACAAATTTAGATGCATTTTGTTGTCAATTAGTGAAAGCACATACAACGATTACATTGGAGGTGTCGGGTTCAAATTTTAGTGGCATGGATCATAAACACAGTGTGTTTACTCAAAAAAATCACAAAAATTTAAAGAGGCACTTAACACATGCTGCTAAACAGCACAAACTTGTCAAATGGTGTGTTTTGTTTATTCAAGTTTTGTTTTAGTTCGATGGATGCAAGATAAAGTAACAACCATGCACTAATTATATGTTGATAGCTCTTGAGTAATCCATGATTTAAGATTCATAGAGGATGCAAATTAAATTCAAAACTAGGACACCCACAATGCGTCAATGAACAGCTTGATTCGTTTTGTTAAA
This sequence comes from Taxus chinensis, assembly GCA_019776745.2. NCBI lineage: Eukaryota > Viridiplantae > Streptophyta > Pinopsida > Cupressales > Taxaceae > Taxus > Taxus chinensis. Next base: position 651,295,555 of record CM034156.1, read on the forward strand.
TGTGGTATGATCCAACGCTTAGGAGAATTTGTTGAAGAATTTATGTGCCAAAAATGATAAAGAATGACGTAATTTTTAAAAAACGTAAAGGCATGATAGTAAATATGTACTCTATTTCAAAGCAAAAATCCAATTTCTGTTTTTTTTTAAGCAAAGATCGAACGCTCTTTCAAAGCAAAAATCTAATATTATTTGTTTTAGTAAAGACTTTGTTTTCCAAGCTCGAGCTGATTACACACTATAAACCACATTAAACCAGGCACATTGGAGAAACAAACAACGGGAGCAAGGGAGAGGAATGCAAGTAAACAACTAGAGGGTTCCCACCTGCTTGTGATGGCATGTGTCTTTTTCATGGCATTTTGGGTCGAGATGTGATCAATATTTAATTTGCTAACGGTCAAAACGGGATTTGGTTTAGTCGGAGTCCATATGTTGACTCATTGCCACGGTGACGCCAAAGTCATGGTGTATATATGCATATCATATCGAGTGCTACCCTGTATGCTGGATAAGCGTTGCCCCTTATTAAAAAGTTTCATCAAAGTGGTCAACCTTTAATATTAAAATAATGATGCTACTTCTCTGTAAGAGGAGCAGCTCTCCCTCACTTTTAATATGGAGGTGAAATGAGGAGTTGTATATTTTCTCTATCTTCTAGCAGATTAAGAATAAGAAGAAGATGACGACAATTTAACGTCCATGAGGCTACCAAAGACAGTTTATGGGACAGATATTTTAATGGATCACTTAATACAATGAGTGATACATTTGTACATGAAGTCTTGTTTTTCCTATTTGTATATTACTTATTGATACATGGGTTTGTTTATGATCCTGGCTAGTCCAGAATTCTGACACAAACTAGCTTGTTAGTAAACATGTAAGGCATTGAATAAAATCCAAAATAGCACCATAAATCATAGCAGCAGAAAGATTGTACTGTATTTCAGAATTTCTTAAATAAGATCACAAGAAAGTTAAATATACATGTAAAAGAACATAAATGAAACACTACAATATGAACTCTTAACGTTCAATATACAAGACAGAGGTGGAACCTTCCATATAGACCATAAATGAAACATTACAATATGAACTCTTAACGTCCAATATACAAGACAGAGGTGGAACCTTCCATATAGGAATCAGAATATGCAGAGTGGTAAATTGTATTCAGTTTCTCGTCTCCATCACCATCCTCCACAGCAAGTGCTCTAATGGGGACTTTCTGAGTTAAGGCCCTAACAATCTTTCTCATTGAGGGTCTGTATTCTCCTCTCTCTTTAAGACACGCATTCGCTATCCCTATTATCACCTTCAATTCATCCAAATCAGTCTGGTCTTGATTAAGTGTTGAATCAATAAGTGTCATCACAACCTGCATGTCTTGACTCAATCTGTAGTCTTTACTCCACTCTGCAAGGGTCTGAAAATCTTGCACTGCCTTTAGTCCTGTTATAATTTCCAACAACAACACTCCAAAGCTATAGACGTCACTCTTCATTGTGGGTTTGCCTGTTCTGATATACTGTGGATCGGTGTATCCATAGCTCCCCTTTATAGGGGGCAGGTACAGCCTGGTTATCTCTGTGACCTAGTTTTGACAGGCCAAAATCTGCGAGTTTCGCATGGTTGTCGTCCACAAGGAGAACATTGGCAGACTTGACATCATGGTGCAATACAGGAGGTTCAGCTTGTTCGTGCAGATATTGCAAAGCTACTGCAATTTGAAGTGCAATGTTCATCCGAGATGCCCATGACAATGGGCCTGATGAATGCCCACTAGGTTTGTGTAGTCGATCATACAGACTCCCATTTGGAACGAACTCAAATACAAGAATTTGCTCACCTGTAAACCGAAAATGGATTATTAGCACTTTTTTTTCTTTTTACTGAAACGCTAACCTATAGCTATCAAAATGGTGACGAAGATATTCTCCAGTAGTAATACAATACAATACAGAGTCTACACATTATGCACCTGGCATTGCATCTTATCTAGGAAGAATCACCTCAGTTTTGCCTGATTCGGAAAGTATATTAATGTTATTATGTTTGTATTGACCAAATGGGTCGACAAGATTGTAGAAGTACAGCTAATTTTGAGTAGTAGACAAAGGAAGCCTAACTTTATGTTTGAACTTGAAAAATAAGTAGCAAAGACTACAGCTCAAGAGAATGGCTTGGGCTATCCCTAGACAGCTAAAGTAGTTGAAGTAATATTTGAATTGATGTAGCTGGAAGGCAGGTCTGCTAAAAATATTTCCACCTTGTCTAGGTGCTGCCAGTAACCACTTTGTGCTAATGATTGGCATGAAAAGAGCTGGTTAACGTTGAAGGCATAGTTACGGGCAGAGAGGAATTTCCCATATTTATATTTATCTGCTATACAAAAATATGAAAATTCAATGCTTATAATAGTATATAATTTACTTTAAAAAAATAAAAAAAATAGACAATTTATTATTAGTTCATATTATTTATGAGGAGTTTAAAGCTGAAGTTTAAGGAGAAGACTTCATGACTCCTATCTATCACTTAGATCAGAATATGATAGTGCAGTAAAATGAATGACTAAGCCCAACTTTCTATATAGGGAGTATTGTTGATACGAAAGTTTCCACAATCTTAATCCTATTAAACCCTAGTATGAGTTGTTTGACATTATATTTGGATGAAAACTGCTTAAAGAAGGCACACAAATTGTTTGACAAAAATTCTCAAATAATCTTCTATACAGATGGTATGTTTATGTGAATCATTTGACAAAATATTCTGAAGCAGTTTTAGTTAAACTTGAATAAACACTTCAAGTGCATCAATCTCTAATTCAAAGACCTCTAAGATTAATTTTACCTCTTAGATACTCACAATTACTATATTTTTTCTGCATTTTTAAAATAAACAAAAAAAATTCATAAGTGTATTTTTTCCGCATTTACAAATTAATTAAAAAAAATCATAAATGTATTCATTATTTTTCCCCATTGGTAATCCTGAATTTCTCTATTTTATGTGTGTATTTTTATAGATGTAATTTAAAATATTTTTTTAACGGATAGTTTCTTTTCATATTTTTGGTTCACTGTATAAACGCACCTTCATGACAATAATGAATACATTTTCAAGTATATGAGGTGAAGAAATTGAAAGACTATAAAAGTTGTGTCTACTCTTATAGTGACCCTGTGGAGCTTAGGAAACAGAGTGGTTGCTGGATTTGGGCAAGGGTTGTTTTAGCATAGATATGGAGGTAGTTCAAAATGAGTATGGGAAAGGCTTGTGGTTAATGGGCAATTAGTTTTGTGGCTTTGCTTGTATAGATACGGCCTAAGTTCTTGGAAGTTCCAGGTCAAAGCTCATAAATTTTGGAAATTTTATTTTAATCGGAAGGGATATATCTTGAAAAATGGGCATATCAAGTGTTTAATGGAGGTTGTATCAGAGTTTTCCAAGGAGAAGAGGCAATTAATGACCTGAGTAGAACCTCAAGGGATACACTCTTCATATACAATATTAACACCTCAGATTAATTTCATGGAATGTTTGTGTATGTTTTGCCTGTTTTTGTGCTGGCTCTGTTCTCAGATATAACAAGAATGTTTTGCAAGTCTTGAATCTTGTTGATAATGGCATTGGAAGACCTTTTCTGAATTTCAATATCAGTACACAGATAAATCTTAAGGAAACTCAAAGAGATACCTACCAAGATACAAAGAGATACCTACATACAGTGAGGGCCAGGTGTGATGGCTTAAGGAGACTCTATATAACTCGGCTGATCTTTTAAAAAAATATCTGAAAGGGGAAAAAATGCATTTAAATGTAGCTACCTTTTTCGAAGCAGAGGCCTATCAAGTTAACCAGGTTGGGATGGTTGAGCCGGAGAAGCACAGACAATTCTTCTTTGAAAATTTGCTGATTGCCGAGCCCCCTTTTTGTTGCTCTCTTCACAGCTCCTATCGTATTGCCCTCCAAATTCGCCCTATACACTACTCCGAACCCACCTTGCCCAACTTTGCTGGTGAAATTATCTGTAGCCTTTAACACCTCCCACATTGCATAGGTTCTAATATGAACAGGATTGTCATCGTTAGGTCTATGATTTTGTCTCCCTGTAGAATCTACCGCCATTACTGTTTTGGAATTAGCCCTTCGCACAAAAAAAATCACACCAGCAGCCCCCACTATTGTCACCGCTACTGATATTGCTACGGCTGCTGCAGCCGCTCTGGATAAACTGTCCTGTTTCTTCTTAATCTTCATGACACTAACGTTGTCAATAACAGGGCCGCAGGTTCCAGCCTTCATGGGATTCACAAATGTAAGATTCGTGACCTCAGTATGTGGAAAGAAATTGAGACCAATCTGTTTCCATTCCATATCTGTGTTCAATACATTTTGGGAATCAACATGAAATAACTCATCTACCATAAACATTGAAGAATTAGTGTGCGTAGAAAGCTGAATCCTCACTGTAGTGTTCAGGCAGGGTTTGGGATGCTGGGCAAGAAAAAACGAAAGAAAATACTCTGTTCCTGGTCGAGTGCTAATAAACTGAGTGAGGGTACTGTTCTCTCCCATGGAAAGACTGTTGGAGCCCTGCTGGGCATTCCACCCGGGGCTGCTCCACCGTGTCGTCAGAACCACCCTGCTTAACTCCTCAGAATTGTCTGCATATCGGCCGACTGACCAGTAGCATAAAATTGGGTTCCCGGCATAAAGCGAGATGTTGCCGGCAGGAGCAACGGAAGTGTTACCTGGAGCGGTATCTTCAAAGCCACCGTTGGAAACCAGGTTTTCTCCTTCACCGGGAGATTCACCGGCTGCCATTACTGTAGCTGAGTAAAGTCTTCCGTTGGTGGGAAAAGAGACCAGAGTGAAATCAGAATAGCCGCTATTTGCAGGACCGAGACAGAGGGGAGTGTGTCCGCCAGGCTCAGTACTCAGGCTCTGGCTCTGCAGATAAAGCACCTCTCCTTTATCCGAGAGCAACCCACTTCGTATTCTACCATCTTCTTGCAAATGCCATTCCTGAGATTTCTCCCCCGTGCAGTTTGCGACTCTGGTGGGATAATTGGACACGGGATCAAATGGAATTTTGAAATTACAGGATGTTATGTTTCGATTTTCGAGGCAGAATGTGACGGTCTCTTCGACATGGTATGCGTTCCATTGGGAAATTGTAATTGCTTTGGAAGAAGAGTTGTAGCTCCACAGCTGTAAGTCCCATTTCAAGGGGGAAAATGTGCATTTGTGCAAGCCGACGCTCCTGTTAAGTAAAGGAGTTGGAGCTGCTCCGATGGGCTTGATGCAGTTGAGACCGCACAGTGGAGAGACGTGAGCAGGATCAAATTGGCCGGCGACTATCCAAGACCTGGAATTAACAGATGCCGCCATTATCCCATTAACGGATAACAATAGATGAAGCGCAAACAAATATTGATCCATACAAAAATTTGGCAACGATGCACTGTGGACCTTCATTTCTCTGATTTATTTTCGATAAATAGGTAGGAAAAGTGATCGCTTAATCTGCAGCTGAGGGTGTGCCACTGCCGATTCAAGAGACCACCTGATATGTTGCAGGTTTTTCTGTTCGGCCTCCATTGATTATTGGTTGGGAGGTTTTTATAAGTTTTGATTATTGGTTGCAGTCAAATACAGGCGTGTCAGTCTGTCACTATCACTTCCTATTTGTTCAACGGGATGCTCCCGCCGCCGCTTTGAAGCATACCTACACATGAAAATTCTACTTTTTATGGTGTGCGTACACGTGGCGATCGTTACTTACGGTCAAATACGTGCATGATGCATATTCTTATTGGGTTTATTTATGTATTTCACATGAGGCCACCACGATACATAAAACTACCCATAAAAGACACCATAGAGACACGTATGCCCATGTATGGGTGTGATTCGGGCGTCCGCACTTAAATCATAGATTTTTTATTTTTTGAATATATCCTATTGAAATCAGATTGTTGCATGTGGTAGGTGCTAGGCGGATTGGTAGGAGCGTGCACTAATAACTATAAAATCACATGTTTGAATCGTTATAAGCATTTGTATAGTGTCCAAAATCATAAAATAAAAACTAAGCATTGAACCACGCACCGCGTGGCAGCGGATGGGTACGCTAGTCGTCATGGTGCAATTTTTATGTATGTGGTGCATTTTGTGGGCAAAATAGCCCTTGTCGTTTATTAGTAAACATCAACAAGATACATGTATTGTCACTTATCATATACACACTTTGAGCCAACTCTTGCAAAACACAATATATGTTTATGATATTTTCCAAACTTAAAATTTAGATGTTATTGGAAGAAGAGGAAGGGGAAAATGTTATGTTAGAGTTTTCATGTTTTGTACCGCTGCCATCTTTAGGTGTTCAATATTTATCATACTACCTCCTGTAAGATTTTTTCGCATGTGCTTGTATTTACTTCAATTTTAAGGTATTCCCACTTTCGGACGGATATTTTATAAATGGCCTCTTATTCACATAGTCTGGTTATTTCGACTATGATGGCTCCTCCAGGGAAGCAACTGGGGACATTTGTGCCCAAAGTATTCCACAAGGTAATGTTTCTGCCCCTGATATATTATTACTAGTTGAGAAATTTGATTTGTATGTCATTGGCTTGAGCAGTTTGGCACGATACATTATTTTGTTGGAAGGATTCCCTCTTAAAGCATGCTTCACTCTTGGGTTCAAACGACTTTATCCCAGTTTGGCATCAAATTGGATTTCGTCTAAAATATGACCAAAGGGTTTTCCCTATTTCGTTTTGTTGAGTCAACCAATGTGGTCGTGGTGTTGCATAAGTCCTCCACCTAGTATGTTCGTAGTCCCCTCCTCATGGTGTCCTTGTGGATTCATGAGCTTGTAGTTTCTGAGCATACAAATCTTATATTCTCGGTTTGAGTGGAATTTCTAGGCCTTCCCATGCCATGTTATCATTTTTTGGACCTCATTGCTTCCTCTATAAGTTGGGTCATAACCAAAGAACCTCTTTGGTTACATGTTGCCAAAAAGTGACGAGTCTATGTTGAGGTCGACCTTTATCAATACCTCAAAGAAACTATTGACGTTTAGATGAGGGAACCCCAGTATGTTAATCTTAGTAGTTAGTAGCTTGGACAGTTGTTTGTCCTCATCCAATTGTTATTTGGACAGCCTAGAATTTAGAGAAATAGTTGTTTTTGTCAAACAAATATTATTAGGATAAGAACAATTGTTATCTAATATTGACTCCTTTTAGGTGACACCTCATAACCAAAGTTGTTATGGTTATTGAGTTGTCTTAATCTCAGCCGTTCATTTGTATTAATCTCGGCCGTTGATTTTCAACGAGAGTAGTATATAAGGGGGTCATTGGGGTCATTTGTAACAAGGAAGTTTTTAGAGAAACTTGCAGTGTTAGCAAGTAGTCTTGCAGTGTTAGCAAGGGCGCAGTGATAGCGTTGGAAATAGCAATGGAGGAATATCAGCAGGAGGATTAGGAGATTGTCGGAGCTCTGCCAGTAAGAGGCAAGCAGTATTTGTATCTCTTGATTTGCTGAAGTTTAATATATTTCGCATCTGTAGTACTGGTTTTCCCTACGGGGTTTTTCCAGGGACAATTGTCCGAAAATATTGTGTTCACCTTGTTGGGTATTTCTTATGTGTTTGTATTTGTGAAGTTACAGTTGTGTTATTTTCCAATATTTTTTGATCAAATAATCTTACAAGATAGGAGGTTAATAATCAGTAACTGTAATAGATTTTTCACACAGTACACTCGACGGATGGCTCACATTAACCTCCCCAACACTTGTTTTTGTTGTTAATTTACAAACCATAAGATTCGAGATTGCCCTATCTTGAAGTGTGATTCAATTAAGGTACATGATATGTTTTAAAAGCCTTATCAATAAAAAAAAGAGATTAAAAAGTGAGAAATCTAAAATCTAGAATGTTATTTTGCTATTAGAAGAATTTGTATGAAGAAAATTAATAATCATAAAGTTATGTTAAGGTGACTTTAACAAAAAAAAATTAAATCATAAATATTCATAATTTAATGGTATATTATATAAATAATTAAAATTTAGATGTGGAATTAGCATATGTTGCCATTATCCCATTAACGGATACCAATCGATGAAGCACAAAATCCATATAAAAATTTGGCAATTATGCACAATGGACAGTCAGTCCTCTTCTTTATTTTCGATAAATGGGTGGGAAAAGTGATCACTTAATCTAAAGTTGAGGGTGTAACACTGCCAATTCATTTGAGAACCTGATATGTTGTAGATTCTCCTCACTCCATTTTTTTGTTCAACCTCCATTGATTATTGGTTAGAAGGTTTTCATAAGTTACATTTTTTAATCTCATGCAATTTGAGGGTGGCCTCTCCTCACTACCTGCCTCTCAGTCACGTATGGGCGTCAACAATGATTAAATTTGAAGGGCTTTGTCTATTTTTGTTTGACAAGCTAGGTTAAGATGGACCCTTCGTAAGTGACAGATTAAAATATACATTACCCTTCACCCTTCGGTAATTAAAAAAATGATAACATTTTAATATATATATTAGATTAATTTATGCAAGATACATATTTAAAAAATTAAATATATTAAATATATAATTTAAAAAAAAAAAATCAATTAAAAAGTAATCAAGATTGATCAAAGTAATTACACAAGTTATAAGTTGATAAATCCTTGTAACAAATTTATATGTTGATCATTAAAAAAACAAAAAATTTAGCATAAGTCATGAACCTCAGCTCATCAACTTAGATAATCCTAGTGCCACATCTTTCAAATCATTTCATGCCTAGTAAAGTTGTCTCAACCAATATGAAACGTGGGTACAGAGGAGACATTGAGGCATCTCCAATTTAAAGATATCTTTCTCAAACTAGACAGTACCTTCCTAAGGCAACAAATAGAATTTTTACATAGAATTCTGATCCATAGGGATCCAAAATGACTCTACTTTATCAAATCAGCCAACACGAAGAAGAAAAAAAATGATACACCAAGGTTCTGTCTGTTTAGGGACAGCACCGCCGCCCCACCAAGGCGGCGGTCCTGACACTGCCGGTCGGCTTTGGACGGCGGTCCTGGCTCTTACGAACAGAAAATAAAATACGACGCAAACAGTCCCATGATTCTAAAGGGTGTCCATGTCTCTTCCTCTACATGACCTTTCCCATTCTCCAGTGCACGGGAGAACATGAGAAAGGCTATAAATGCATGTTATGGAAGAGAACAAAGGCATTGAAGCATGAAGCAAGTGAGTAAGAAGCTCTTAGTGTTGGAATTGTGATTTGTAGAAGCAAGGAGTAATTGAGACAGAGCAAGCAACTAACTGGGAGGAAGTGTGAGATATTATCTACTTCTCTTTCATACTTATTGTAATTTATGTACTTATTATTGAATTGGCCAATAATAGTGAGAAGAAAGAGCAATTGCCCTTCCCGATTGGTTTTTCCTCCTCTGGAGGTTTTCTAGGATAAAATTTGTTGGTGCATGAGTCTATATTCTTACCCTTTCTGTAAATTGTTGATTCTAAGCACAAGTATAATTCATTCACTAGCTATCTCTGTTATTTTCTAATTGGTTCGTACATACAATGATACACAAGATAAATATATACCTTCTACTCAACAACATCCACCTCAATTTGTTGCTTCTTCCATGAGTATTGAATTTAACGTTGTCAACACCTCGCCTCACTAAGCAATCCGTTGGGGGCAACCCACTCTTGCCTCCACCACCTATGGCTCCTTCTACTAAACCTAGTGCTCCTTCTAAAGAGTTTGATATATTAGAGCAATGAAATAATACACCCATTAAAATTTCTCTTCTTATATTAATGCCAAAGGCACATATCCATAAGGATATATTATATGATACTTTACAATATGTTACCTTATCACCGACTACTTAACCCTCCACTTTTGCATCTATTATGGACACATTCAAAGCTATGGATAAAGGCCATAAATTTTAGTCTGATTGATATCCCAACACCACTTGGCGATGGCCCAGGTCCACACCCCTTCTTATCACCTCACAAATTCTAAGTTTCCTCATCAAATGGGTCTTGATTGTAAGTGACTTTGGTCTTAATATGTCCTAGTTCTTTTCTAAAAAAGAAGGGAGTTTCTATGCACACAATTGACAAGACTATAACTAACATAAAGGGTTTTGATAACATCACACTATCTACATTAGGCACCATTACTCTTGACTTCTTCATTGGCCCTAAGATGTTGTCCCATTCTACATCATCGACACACATTTACATCATAGTGTTCTTTTGGGTCGTCCTTGGATACATACCATGCAAGTTGTCCCATCTATTGTTCATCAATCTCTCAAGATCATACATGATGGATGTGAGTATATTATGGCTGCTAACCTAGAACCTGTACCTGAGAAGTAGAGGTACTTGAGAAGTAGAGGTGCTGAGAAGTAGAGGTGTTGAATCTGTATTATTCAAATATTACAGATTCAACACCTCTACTTCTCAAGTACCTGTTATTATTCCTCCTCACCAACCTATCCCTATGATAAAATTGCTCACATGAGTCGTATGCGAATCTAGTATCAACTTTGATGCTACCATTTCTACACCATCATTTCTTGACCACACCATAGGTTTATATCTTACTTCTCACTCTGTTAATGATGTTCCATCTCCTACGTTTAATTTATTGCCTAATTTAATACTACATGACAATGTTGAAAATTACTCCTTGAATAATGACATTGATTGATTCGGAGGACATTATAGGTGGTCAGAAGTTCCCTAATTTTTCCTAAACCATTATAATATGGAAGAGCACTTTGATAGCTTTACAACACCTATTAGAACGTGTGAATCAAACATCGTATGATCTCGATATCGATGGTTAAAGTTCATGGTCAAACTGGGTCAACATTGAATCGCAGGTGTACAGTACCCTGACTTGTGCACATAGTCTATTTGCGTATTTTGTATTTGATCGAGGTAAAAAGTGATCATGGAGATGTTTAGTCTAATCCTCCGGTCTTTGATAGGTGTGCAAAATAATGGGGTTCAACAGTGAGATCCACTCTTGTTTCGAAAGGGGACCCGACCACCGTGGTATATTAGTGTAAATTTAATTTTCCTAATTACACTATAGTTTTATGCCATATTATGTCATGTATTATGGTACTGATAGGTGGTAGGATAGGAGCCTCCACAATTTTGTGGATTTGGAGTATTACTACCTCATTCTCCATGTTCCAAGTTGGGAAAATACATTCCTACATTGCCAACACATTGTTTCACGTGCACACCTACCCGGTCCACATTAAACTCTAAGCACTTCACACAATGCCTTATGTGATGACCACTTAACCACTGCACATTTTATTTGGCACCAAAAGTGGCATCTAAACCATTTAAACTATGCCACAAAACCTTATCTAAACAACTTCCCTACCCACCGCCTAACAAATGTGGGATGATGGGATTAATTTGGGAAGTCCAACACACATATTTGGTAGTCAATGCGCCCAAGGGATTCAAACCCCTGATTTCAAGTAAAAAGATAAGACACCCTTACCAACCCGCCTATGACTTGTAAACAATATATTAAGGTCAAATTGGCATTTGAAGGGAATTGGATCCAAGATTGTGTAAGGTCCATAATGGACAATTTTCATATTTGGTCATTTTGACCAAGCAAATGGCATTTTCAGGAGTTTGACAAAAATGGAAAGATGTTTAGGTTTTCCATACGATTAACCCGAGCCTTTGATATTCCCGATTGGTGTTCATTTGACGTTGCTTTGAGGAAATTTTCCTTAGATTTTGATGTTGAACATGAGGAAATGGATCGTGCAAACGGTACAGGAAGGACGAGAACATTGTTGTTGAGTTCAGAGTTCTTCAAAGGTCTGATAAGCATATTTTTTCAGGTTTATGATGCATTATTCTATGTAAGTTTTAATCAATGTATTTGCAAATTGATTTTTAATGGATCAAATGGCATTCTAAGCTATCCCTGAGACACAGCCTGATCCACGAGTGAAGTCCGTTATCAATTTTCATGTTGTGTGTTTAGTATGCATCTATTTATTTACATATTTAAATCAGATTTTAATTAATTGGATGCAATTATAGACTTTCACAACATTTTTGAAAATTGTAATTTGATCCTTTTGATCATGTAAACTTGAAACAATTTTAGGAGTTTAAATTCAGATTTTGATTCAGTTTTGGTGCACATTTAAATCAATTTTTGGAACAGATTTTAATCAATTCCTATTTGATAATTTCGGGAAAGTGATTAAATTTTGTTAAGTATCCGTTTGACAAACTATTTAAACACAAGGTCAGTGTTAGTTTACGGATCATGTTTTAGTATCAGAGTTGGTTAGAATGTTGGATTAGCTTCTAATTGCATTTTTTATATCAGATTTTAGTTGGTTTTATTTAATTTGTGCAGACATTTGGGATTGTTCATCTTCCATTTTGCAGTGTACGGTTGTTGGGAGTACAAGTTACTTGAAGAAAATAGGAAACTATGTGACGAGAGGGACAGATGGATCTCTCTTGATCTCGCTTGCAGGGTGATGAAGATATGGGAATTGAATCCAGTCAGAGTTAGCATTTATCACAATGTTTGGTTAGTGTAAACCATATTGTGAAGCTTTATTTTCTTGTTTAGTAAGAGCACAATCATCTTATGGATAGTTAAAGTGGTAAGAATTTTCAACTAGTTGCATTCATATAGATATTACATGTTAGGTGGATAATTACGTGTGGTTTGAGGCCTCTTCAGAGTAGTGTTGATGTAAGTGGTACACGGATTGCACTTCAAACCAAACACTAACATTCTTGTAGAGTATCCCACTTATGGTTAGGGTTTGAGTTTGATTCAACTAATTTCATATGGTTTTAAGATTGTGCAACACTTAGGGATTGACAACAACAAAAATTTCTATAGCACATAAGGGTAGAGAAAGTTACAGAACCTCACACCAAGTAGGTTTAAGACTATACTATAGGTTCACGACTTTACAACAAATCTTGGAAGAGTTGTATGATTCCATGACAGGGAATTTTCTAGTAGCAGTTTCATGCATGAAACATCTCCAAATTCAACATTATTAGATTCTCCAATCAATACACTCATATCTCTAGTGTATCCCTATGTATAGCTAAGTGCATTAATGTAGAGAAAATCATAAAACACAATTTATAACATGTTGTCATGCTAAATGTCTAGTATGGAAAATTGAAAATTTTGGCCATGAAAACCAAGCCCCCACTTGAAAATTCCTCTTCTTTTCACTGCAAAACCTTTCTCTAGCCAACCTACCCACAATTTCATCCTCATTTTGGCTAAGAGGAATGTGATAACATGATTTTAAAGTGTGTTTAATGTGCATGTATTTATGCCTAAGGTGGTTGAATAAGTTATTGAGTGTTGCACCCTATTGCATTAGTGGTTGTGGTCATTGATGTAACATAACATTGATGGAAAATGAAGAGTGCAAGAGTATTCAGGTCAAGTGGTATTCAATGGTGCTCAGTGGTCCATGTTGGTTTCAAGAAGCTTCAAACATGATTCAAGTTGGTTTCAAGGTGTTATAAGCTCAAATTGAGTGGTGGTTGGTCTCTAATGGCAGATTAGTGCAGTTTTTTTTTCTAGTTTTATATGGTCTACATGTTAGCCAATGTTAGTTTTGCAAGCATGAGAAAGAGGTATCATAGGATGTATATAAGTCATCTGGTGGAAGGTGTAGTTGAAACTGGCCCATTTAGGCTTGTTTCTGGTTGCCTGATGTGGTGTGAGAAGTTGGTACAGGTCATGGTAAGGTCATGTGAGCATGAGAGAAGCCTTGAAATAGTGTTCTATTGAATGTGTGAGCAAAAAATAGGCTCAGTTGTAACTCCTTGGGTTCAAAATTCAAAAGTGCACAGAAAGTGGATTTGAGAACTAACAATGCAAGTTGAGGAAAATAAGATGGAATAGAAGATGTACATGCATAATATTTATGGAAAATTGTCTTATAGTACCATATGGTAGGGGTGATTTTTGGTGCTCCAGGAAAAATTTCATCAAGTTATGAGAAGGTATGTGAAAGTTATGCTAGTTTTTCTAAAATAGGATTTTTGGAAATTGCATAATAAGATGTCTAGATTATTAACACTCAAGAAAAAATATAGTGTATCCTTCAGGATAAATCATATATGTAATTTTTGTATAGTACTCTAAGCTTGATATAGTTTCAAAAAATTTCAGGTCAATTGGACATGTTTTAAGAAAGTTATGAGCATTCTTCTGTTGGTAGTCTTCATTCTCTCTTCAAGGCATCTTCTTGAGCCTAAGTGGAAAAATTTGAGTTTTTCAACTCTAAATACTTGGTGCATGATAGAAAAATATCTCAGAGGCATAATATACCTCATACAAGTCAAATTTGTGATCCCATTGCTCTTCAAGGTGGATTTATGCTAAACATGCATGCTTGTACTGTGCATAGCTAGTCTGTGATAGTTATTTTTAAGCCTCCAAGCTTGTTTATGTCAGTAAGAGGTAGTGCAATGGCCTTGTTAGGATCCATGAGGTGTGTTTATCTTATACTAGAGTAAAGTGGTGTGTTGATATTCTCCAAGTGCACTGGTGTTGTGTTGTTTTTCCAAGGTGTACTTTGTTTGTTCTTTGTAGAGTTTGTAGACAACCTTTCTGTGTGGTTTTTTAGTAAGCCTCATACTCTAAAGAAGGTAGTCCCAAAATATTCTTGAATAATATGATGTGGATGGAAATCTTGGTACCTCAAAGGTAAAGTTGTTGTAAAAGAGTTTGAAGTGGTTTTCTACTTGAAATCAATCAAGAAGAAGACTGATATCCCACAGGTTGGCATGAACTAAACAATGAATGTGGGTTCTTGGGCTTCAAGTGGTGTGTGAGTTCTACCTTCAAGGTGTTTCATTCAAGGTTGATCTCCCTACAATAGGTAAAAAGTTGGCCTAAGACCTCAAAGTTGTTCTTGGTCAAAAACTAATTCGCAATTACTTGATACACACCTATACATTGCAATTATTTATTGTTGGGAGCTAATGGAGAAGGTTCAAGGTTGCAATTTTATTGAAACAACTGGAAGTTGGTCTCACAAAGACCCAACACTTGGAAAATTTTGTTTTCATCAATTTGAGAGTGAGAAATTGAATTTAAAATTCTCACGGGTATGCTCAGTTGTTTAAACCTTGCTTCTAGGGTTTTGAAAGATTTTTTGCTCAATACTCACTTTACACCCAACCAAAAATTGAGAATCTTTGGGGAAATGTCTATGGATACATCATGCCTTTGTTGAAAAAGAAAATTTTCAAATTAATCTAGTGTGCAAAGAGATTTCAATAACCTTTCTTTTTGGTATCGTTTTGAAAATATGCACAGTCTAATTTGTGCATTGATTATGCACTATCTCGGGTATTTTCAAAACTGAAGCTCCTCAATCAGCTTCTTTATCTTGAAAATAGTTTAACAAGTCTAAGAGATCTTGTGCAGGGTCCTATGATGCAATGTCACTTGAAACTAATGTTGAACCAGTCATTTTATGCCATCTCAATACTGCATAGGTTGACATTGAAGCCATTAAGTTAAAATTATTCAATGAAAATGCATGAGTTCATCTAAGCAGAATGTCTTGAATCTCAGAAATAGTTAGAAGGTTTCAACATACAGTGAAAGTCATGTTTGAATGCAAGATTTGGTACTGTCTCAGTTGTAACTCTATATATTGTAAATTTTACAAAAATTGCTTCACATACGTACAAGTCAATGGTGAATGAACTTTTCATTTTGAAGTTAAAATGATGCTCATTGGAATTTGAAGGGTCAATCTCAGTTACATTTCATGGTGAGTCGTCCAATCTCGAATTGGTAGGCAAAGAGACTTTCTTATCTCTTTCACACTTTTTCAAAATCCTTTTGAACTTCAAGGGAGACATGAAAGGTCAAAGTCTATTGTGGAACTTGAAGTTTTAAAAGGAACTTGAAAGGTGTTTGGATACATAAAAAAGTGTAACTAGTCTATTCGAAGTTGTCAAGGAAGACAAAGTTATAAAAATAAAGGAGTAACTGAACTATTATATAGATGTGTAAATGTATGATGATTAAACAAGAAGCAGAGATATAGAAGGAAAAATAACAGTGAAATAAAGATAAGAACACAACAGTGAAAGTAGAGTATAACTGAAAAATAGTATAATTAGTGTATGATAATGACTACAGGATATAGTGAGCTGGTTTGGGCAAAACAAAATACAATGAATTGAAATTCAACAAGGTGGACTGATCAAACATGCAATGAATTTAAATTCAAGAAGGTGGATTGTAAGGAGTGTGTGAAAGCTCTTGGTGAGTGGTTGATGCAGAGTAAAGGTATAGAGGAAAACTCTAACATAGAGACACAGAAGACTTAATTTCAGTGATGTAAATGTGAATTACAAAAACAGAGACTAAGATGAATTGCAAAAGATAGTTTTCTAATCTAGGGTCACTATTAGGTGTTCTCAACATCCAATTTGAAGTGTGGTCATGTCTTTATGTTCTTACTTAGTTGAAGCTCAATCCAATCAGGGAGTGGGTGCTTTCTGGAAATTTGTTGCTTGCATATTATCAAGTTGTTGCTTGACTTGAAGTTGTAGCTTCATTAGTTGAGTTGTAGCTCAACATTTTTGTAACCTCTTGGTCTATAGTGCAGTGGTTCAGTGGGTTTTCTCCCAAATTGGGTTTCCCACTTAAAAATTATGATCTCCTATGTATGTGTGATTGATATTGTTATTTTGATTTACATTTCTAATTAAGTGAACAATCTAATTGGTTTTAGATTAAGGTTTAATTGAACACTGATTCGCCCCCTCTCTCAGTGTTCCACTGTCTAACACTGAGATCCGAAGCGGGACAACTATCCTCAGAGACATAGAATGGGCCATTTTTGGCCATTTTGCAATTGGTGGATACCCTATGAAAGATGACAGGGAAGAATTAAGCCATATGGGAGTTGTGTAGGAGATAAATGAATCTATCCAAGGTAGTTTAGGGAAAATATTAGGAATAAATTTATGTCAGGAAGCACACAATCTAAACAAGGTCATTTCAGGTGCAAGGAATGTTATAATCTAAAGGTGAACGTTGACTTTTCTGGATGATTCTAGGAGTTACGTGAGGATTTGGGAGGAAAAAATAGTCATTAGAAAGCTATTATAATCCTCTACATGATAAAACAATCAATTTTTTTCTAATACTTAAAAATATTTTGTGATAATCCTCAATTTTTAGGAATAATTGGATCCTAAAATTTATTTTAATGATATCAAAATGTTTTTTAGAGTCAAAATAATATAAAGTTTGACCCCAAAATAACATTTCATGCTCCCAAGGTAGAAAAATAACTCCCAGTGTCCTAAAATGGAGTTGGTAGATGACATCAGCATTCCAAAAAGGATTGAGCACACTTTTTCACCATTGGATTGTTTTAAAGGTGAAAAGTGGATATGGGGGACATCAAAGTGTGTTTCCCCATCATTTCATAACGTTTTGTCACTTAAAACACAACTTGGTGTGTTAGACAGAGCATGTGAAGAGTTAAGTGCCCAGGCCCCCTTCCCATGATGAGCAAACCCCTTGGCATATTTTCAAGCACATGATGTCCAATTGGATTTTCTCAAAGGTGAAAAGGAGACAAGGGGGACAAAAAAAAATTCTCTCCCCCATCAATCACTTCTCTTCACAACTTTCCATAATCAACTTTTGCACATAAGGAACCTCTAACATGCATGCTAACTTAACTCCTTTACACCTCTTCATTATCAGACCCCCCATGGCACTTTTTAAAGATGATGGTATCCCATTGGATTTATAAAAATTAAAAATTACATAGAGGACACAAAAGAGTGTTTCCCATCCTTCCACTCATCCCTAAGACACATGGAGAACCAATTTATAGCCCTCAAAAGCAAATTTCAGCCCCTTACATCTCCCTCACACTGCATCACAAGCTGAAACTTGGCATCATTTGGTGAAAATTTCACTTATCTTCCCCCATTATCCCCTTTCACCTTTGAACCCTAATTTTTAGGGTGAAACCACACTCAAACCCATCTCCCAACCCCAGTTTAGTTCCATGGTTAAAGATGAGTTAAACTTTGCAAAGTGAATGTAACTCAAAAATCATAAAAACTTAGTAGTTTTGAATTTTCAAAGTTGTGTTCTCTCCCCCCCCCCAACAAAAAATCCATTCTTGCACAATGATGGTGTTGGAATTCTTCAGAACCATCAAGCTTAGAAAAGGAAATTTTCTTATATCTCCAAAATAGCGCACCCGATTTCCACAAAAATTTGTCAGTGCACTCCTTCCAAAAATTCCTTCAAGTTAAATGTTAAGAGCATTGTCATTGATGGTCTATAAAATTTAAAAAATCTAATTAAAAATTACAGCCCTTGGAGTTTCCTTTTCAGATCTACGAAGTGCTAGCGAATAAAAATCCTTGAAAACTGGAGTAGAATCCTCGCGACAAAACCTAATATTTTGAGACCAGTTTCATTCCAACTCTACACTTAGAATACCTCCACATAAAAATAGTAAATTGCGCAAGGTATAATATGTCTAAATATAGTAAGTTTCCAAAAATAGTATCCAAAAGGGGCTAGAGTGAGCACTAAGGTGACATTTTATAACCTTTTACTAACAATTTCTTTATGGAGGTAAGGGTGATTGATGCATATATTTCTTGAGCGGGTTTCTTAAAGGGAATGTAGGGAATGGGATATGACTATTCAAATAGTCATTATGGGTTAGAGATTGTACACAGAGAGATGTATTGTTATGTGGTCATGTCCTTAGTTTCCTTTGTCCTTGTTTTTCACGTACACTAGCACCCCTGACAATTGTTTTCATATTACTCCATCATTTGGAACCTTTTTCATTTTTTCTTGCTTGATACATGACACATTTCAATCTAATTTGACATTTAGGTCTCATTGGCCGATGCCATTGCCCATGGGAGATGGTGTCGGTGTTAGGTTTTTCCCTGGCCAACACCATCACCCATGGGTGATGGTGTCAGGTATATATAGTCATCACATCCATACATTTAAAAGGACGAAATGAATATATATCACACGAAATAGCCATCTACTCTAATCTTTTGTGCCAACTTCACATATACTCGCTCTACTCTTGGTTCATCTTGTACTTGAATTATATAGGACATTCTTATTGGTTGGATTAATTGCATTACTGAGTCATCCATAGTGAGTCTAGGACATGAACGGCGTTTCCCTTTTCCACCCATAGTGATTCTTTATTAGTGTGCTCTTCTCTATAGAGATAGATGCATCAACGACCACCCCACAGGTAAGTATTATGTCCTTGTCATTTTGCACATATTAGTTCATCCCCTTCCCCGTTGTTCTATGTTAGCTTAACATTATATGAAAATCATTGTTAGTTAGCATACTTATTTTATATGATCATCTCCTTAGCTTTTCGTTTCTTTATTTCAGTCACATTTTAGTTACATTGTTGATCCGAAAACAGGTGCTTGAAACTAACACTTTTAATCATTTCAAATGATCTTCAATTATAATCAACTTAAAAGGATTTTAGACTGCCAAAAACTGATTACAGATTTCATCCTGAAATTTGTGACTACCCTATCCAAAAAAAAAATTCGTACTTTTAAAATAATGGGTCGTTTTGTGTTTTTATTGCCTGAAAGTTCTTGTATTGCGTCAAGATATTCCCAAAGAGCCATATTAGCCATTTTCACCAAATACCCAGATGCCCAAAATTGTTATATTCTGTCGTCGGGATTTGTCTGTGGGAAATTTGTATTTAATTATTTTGAGCCCCGTTTGAGGCTATTTGCGCTCCGTTTTAACCCTGTTGTGATCGAACATATCATTATTCCCTATATACCAGAAGGGTTTTAACAAGGAATAAGTTTTGGGCTTTATTTGTGACTTTTGGCAATTTTTCGTGTTTTTGTGTTTTCCCGTTTCGTTTTCTGTGAAATTTCTCTAGATCAATTCCTTTGTCGGGTTAGCCCGATTCTTGGCCTGGAGTAGCTGGAGATCACATATACGCACATTATGCCCAGAAGGAAGTCACCATCGGAGGTCCGGTTCACTGGGAAAAGGTGAAGTCGTGCACTAAAAAGCCCCTGCGGGGTTGGGTGCATTTTTAGAAAACAAAGGATTTAAGCTGGATCATGGGAAAAATAGAAGCAGCAGGCAGGTGGGATTTTATTGCCTGCCTTGCAGGGTACTTTTTCCCATGATGGAAAATTCACTTAAGCTGCAGTGGGAAAATTAGAGGCAGCAGGCAGGCGGGAATTTATTGCCTGCCTTGCAGGGTAAAAATTCCCATGGTGAAATAAAAGAAAAGTGACTTAAGTGAAATCATGGGATTTTATTGCCTGCCATGCAGGGTAAATAATCCCATTGTCAAAGTCAAATCACTTAAGTGGATCATGAGATTTCTGGGGCTGCCTTGCAGGGTAAAAATTCCCATTGCCATGTGTTTTTAAAAATAGAATTCTATTATGCTAAAAAGTGCGACCCACCTTGGGTGAATAATAATGCATTAAATAAATATTTGTTAATATTTATTCACCCAATTTTGGCACCCAGGCTTGTGGAAAAGTCAACAAAGGGAAGTGGACAAAAGGAATTTAAAAATAGAATTCCAAAATTAAATAAATTTAATTTATTTAATGCAGCCCCTTTTGAGAAGGAAATAATACTTTTTAAAGTATTAATTGATTAAATTAAATTCTATTTTCAGTGGCTATGGTCAAAGCACACTGTGAAGCTTAAGTGAAGTGAAGAGTGGATGATTAAATTGATTAAATTTAATTTAATGGATGGTTGTCCTTAATCATGCAATTTTAGCACATCAGTTAAAGAGAAAAACATGATTTTTAATTAATTAATTGCCAGGAATAGGAAGGGCAATTATTAATTATAGAATTATGAGGGTTATATAAGCATGGGCTGCCATAAGGGTGAATTAATTAATTCATAGGTGAAAAAGTGCAGCCCAGAGGAAAAGTGCGCCCCATATTGAAGAGGATTTTGCTTAAAAGAAGATCAAATCAAGGCTAAAAGCTTCCAATTTTGGCGCATACATTGAAGGAGGTTGATTTGTGTTTGCATAATTGTTTGCATAGGTGATACAGGTGCTCAGGTGATGTTGGTAAAATTCATGCTTGCTTTGCATGCAAATAAAACGTCAAATTTTGGGGCAGCAGGCTTGAATTATGTAGATTTTTGTGATTAAAATTCACTGTGCATGCTCTGGTTGCCATCTTTGTCTGAATTAATTGCAGGAGTTAGATACAGGTGCTTTTATAAAAAAAGGAACTTATATCAATGTCCAATACATTGAATATTTCCTCCGAATTTGAAGGATTATCCAGATCTGCACCAGTTTTGAAGAATTCCAGTCAAATAAGAAGAAAAAGAATTGTTTAGACAAAGATAGACAAAGCTATGGCGAAGAAAGATGAAAAAGAAAGCACAATAGAGTCATGCATCACTTCTAAATTTGCAGATATTGGAGACAAAGATCTAGGCTCGAAACCTCTTGTTGAATTGATAGACAGATCCAGAGCAAGAAAGACTTCACTCATGCGTGCAGGAAAAAACTTCACTCATGCGTGCAGATTAAAAGCAGTGGAATTATTCGAGCTGCAACTTTTCCATCCACAGCTCAGTTGCCAGAGTTTGTTATGCAGGTGCAGATCCATATCTAGATGCAGATGCAGATGCAGATGCAAATCCATATGCAGATCCAGATCCAGATCTCATAGTTGCAAAAGCTTCCGGCACAAAGGCTTCATCCTCTTGTTTCGAATGCAGCCCGTGAAGAAGTCAGTGCGTGGAAAATTCCTTCCAAGATCTTGTGCAAATGCTCCCATCTTCCAGTTGAAGCCTTCATTGAATTTTCATTCATCCGGAGTGCTTTCCAGAATTTTTAATTGCTCATATGCAATTAAAAATAAGGATGATGAGTTATCTACGGCAAACATTACATTGATGCATGTACTAGAGAAGAACTGCAAAAGCTTCAAGGATAAAAGAGAAGACAAGGTGAAGATCCAGCTGCAGATCCAGCTTGTTGTTTCTAGATCCACCTCTTTCCAGATCCATTTCCAATTCCACTTGTTTCCAGATCCAGCTGCTTCCCAGATCCAGTTTGGTGAGAATCAAAGGCAAAAGAATCAGCTGCATGCAGACATGAAAAAGGACAAGACTGCAGCTTTCCTCTTCCTTCTTCTTTCCTCCGACAAAGTAATTGAGCGATCAATTAAATTATACAACTTAAGTGATTGGTTTAAAAGCCATTACTTGAAGAAGTCAACTACTTGGAGATAGGTGGCGGACGTGCAAAATAGAAGGTTCTATTTTCAGTTGCAAATCATACATGTCATGCAAAGAGGAATTCCAGGATGGAGATTGCCAGTTGTTTCTTTCCTCTGACTTCCACATGTGTCAGTTCAACTAAAAGCTTCCAACTTGTAATTGCCCCTCTACATTCTATAAGTAGAGGAAGAACCTTCGGGTTAATGATCAGAATTTGTAAGCAGCAATCTTGTGTTCTAGACTTTGTGCTGAACCCCTGAGAGCCACTTGAAGCAAAGGATTATACAGGAGCAGGTTTCCGGAGAACTTTGTGTCACGGTGTATTGTGTTTCTTGCTTTTAATCTTAGATCTCTTAATAAACTTTGTGTTATTTTAGATCTGGATCTAGAGCTGCCTTTGCTTAGAATTCTGTGTTTATATCTATTGGATTCTTCTATGTGCATGCAATTAGCTCTGCCATCTACTGATTGGGATGCACATCTTCCCCATTTCTTCTATGTGTTTATGTAATTACCTTCTTCTATAACTTTTCCTTTCTTTAAACAACTGCTTACTTGCTGCAGAACTGTTCAGTTATGGTTCATGAACTGAGTAGTTAAAGTAAAACCCCATTTAGATATTAGCATACTTTAATTGACAAATCTGACACGGGAGCCTCACCGGTTAAATGAGGGAGATTTATCTCATGACTGCCTAGGTTTTGTGCTATGCAGAAAATCTAGCCAACAGTTTTTGGCGACTCCACTGGGGAACAACTATCTTTGTAGATCAAAGCTTATCTATTGAAGATCAGAGTGTTTTCCATACAAATCTCAACCTGGCTGAACGTCCATTCACCCGATCTGTGAAGGCGCAAGGAAGGACTGATCATTTCTTCAGACTGCAGGAGCAATTCAATTTCAATCATCCTCCTCAAGTTAGAAGCCGCAGATCTAGTCTCTCACCAGGAAGGAGAGTGCACACACATCTAGATCCGGATCATCTTCACATATTCCGGCTGCTGGAATTATTCATCAAGTCTACACAAGGAGAAGACGTGCTCTAGTCAACATGCAAAATCATCCAGCCCCTAGTACCCTGTTCCATGGGGAGCAGCTTTTGGGCCACTGAATCTGACTCCTCCTATGCATGATCTACCTAAAGGGACGAGAAAGAATTTTCTGAAATTCTTTGGAGATGGAAAGCAGAATCCAGATGACCACTTGGCTGCATTTTTCATATCCTGTGGAGTGCTTGCAGTCGAACATGAAGATGTATCTGTCAGACTCTTCATAGAGACTCTGCATGACTTGGCTGGAGAATGGTTCTACCGGCTAGCTCCTGGCACCATAACCAACTGGGCTACTATGCGGGATGCGTTCCTGAAAAGATTCAAACCAGCTGAAGATTCCAGTACATTGATAACTCAACTCACTCAGTTGAAGAAGGAGCCACATGAGCACATGCGGGATTTTATTGCAAAATTCCAAAGATTACTGTACAAAATTCCAGCTTCTGCTTCTCTGAATGATGAGAATCAAAAGGTATTCTTCATCAATGCTTTGCTTCCTGAAGTAAGCTATCAACTGCGAAGAGCACGTCCTACTGATTTGTTAGCAACTCAAAACATGGCGGTTGAAATTGAAGACGACCTCATCATGGCTGGAAAGATAAAGAGCAACACTTCTAGAGCTGAAAGTTCATCCTCTGCTACTACTTCTGATTCACTATTGCAAAAGTTAGCAAATGAGATGATGCAGATGAAGAAACAAATGGCTCAAATGGCTCAAGGCAACAATACTGCCCCTGCTCAAAATTTCAACAACAACAACAACCGGAACCGCATTGCTGGTTCCCAAAGATTAGCAATTGAAGCTGCTCCCAGAAACAACGTGGAGATGAATGAAGAAGACCAGGAAGCTGACGCTGATCAGCTCGAGGATGATGATTTTATAGGACCTGCTGGCGACTCCAACATTAATTACCTGAACTACAAATTTGAACATGATGATGAGAAACTTCATGAAGATGATCATGGTCATACATATGCAGTACTTACAAGATCACAAACTCACCAAGCTGAAGCATTAGCTGACGAGCAAAGAAGGGGCATCCCTTTACCTTCTTCCTTAGCTCCTGGAGATAAGCATGCGAGTTCTTCATCTCAACCACAGAAAGTGGCTCAGGTATCTGAATCTATTTCTTCTTTTGACATTATTGATCATGTTAAGAAAACTAAAGTTCAAATGTCAGAAGCTGAATACCTGAGAGCTTTTCCTGAGCAGTTAAATAGGCTAGTCAAATATGTACAATCACCAGGACAATCCAATACATCAAAAGGCCTTTTGCCTAAGCCCAAAGTATACTCCTCCACAAAACAACACTGCAGTTGTTAAATCCTCACCATCTTCTGAAAGAGTGGAACCGTTCTATGTTTCCTTATTGCTTAATGGTTTCAAGTTAAGCAATTGCATTCTAGATTCAGGTGCTTCTGACAATGTCATGCCAGCTAAAGTTGCAGATGCTCTTGGGCTTACCCTGACAAAGACCATAAAAAGGTGCTACTCCATGGAGAGACAAGTCCCTTTAATCGGACAAATCAAAGATGCACAAGCTGTTCTGGCAGCTTTTCCTGACAAAAGATTAAAGATGACAATTCTAGTTGCAGATATTCCTGTCTCCTACGGGATGTTGCTGAGTAGAAACTTCTGCAAAGAGCTGGGAGGAGAAGTAAAGATGGATTGGTCCTGTGCGCATATTCCTATCAAAGGGCTTAACCATAAGCTGGAGCCGGAAAAGAAGTCCAGGTACACGGTTACAAAATCTGAGGATCCTAGATCTCAGATTCTTTTTCAGGAATCTAACCGTGGGGTCTACTTCTTGGAAATGGATAAAGAATTCCAGAGCCAGAACTTCGACCAGAGCCAGAGTGTTCAGCAAGAAAAAGAAGAAGCAAAAAAGAAAAAGTTTGGACTCTGGAGTTTAAAGGCACATGTTGTTCTTTTGGATCAGGAGCTGGCGCTCTACTAATATCTCCAGATCATGAGGTATTTCCATACTCCCACAAGCTGATGTTCGAGAACACCAATCATACGACGGAGTATGAAGCATTGCTTCTAGGAATGGAGCAAGCTAAAAAGAAAGGAGTAAAACTCCTCAAAGCCCAAGGAGATGCTGAACTTCTAGTAAAGCAGGTTCGAGGGCAAAGTCAAGTCAAAAGAGATAAGCTGGAGCATTACAGAGATAAAGTGCTTTCTGCCACATTCGATTTTGCAGCCTTCTCTATTGACTTCATTCCAATAAATCAAAACTCCAAGGCAGATTCTTTAGCAGTCATGGCTGTACTATTGAATCCGGATAGACCACCATCCATATTCAGACAAGGAAACTATAAAGTGGAGATGGTCTACCACCCCAGAGTCCCTGAACAAACATCTGCATGTCTGCATGTTGAAGGGAGTAAATCACCACCACGACAAACAGTCACAGAAAAAGTTGATCCAGGTTATGATGACAATAGTGGAATAGTCCAACCAAAAGGTAACAAAATCCCCAAGGGTTTAGTTTCCTTAGTGGAGACTTTCAACAAGCATGATCAGTACCTGAAGAAGAACAAAGAATATGGTGATAGTTCTTCCTCAGAAATGCAGCAAATAAATCTAGGAACGGAGCAAGTTGATGCAGACTTACCCGCCACAGAGAGAAGAAAGGATGCGCCACCACCAGATGAAGTTGATAAGGACTTGCCCAGAGTATTTGACAAGAAGGCCAAAGAAAGGAAGTTCAAGATCGGAGATTGGGTACTCTGGTGGGACAAGAGATATGAACCGAAGGGCATACACGACAAATTTGATTCACTCTGGAAAGGGCCCTTCGTGATCAAAAGAGCTGCAGGAATGGATACTTTCTTCCTTGCCTACCGGGATGGAATTGAGTTACCATTTCCTTTCAACGGGCAGCATCTGAAGCTGTTCAGGAACTGAAAAAGCAAGGTTAAAACCTGTATGTACATAAATAAAACTTTGTTTGTTTTTCCTTGTTTTGTTTTTGTTTTTTTGTGTTGTGTTTGTTTGCCTGACCCCGTGCCCAAAGGACAAGATACGAAACCAGAGATGCTGGGATCTCATCTTTTCCCTTGTCATTCTGACAGAGAAAAAGATGTCCACAGATGGAGCCAACTGGTGTACCCAGATTTCATCCTGAAATCTGTGACTACCCTATCGAAAAAAAATTGTACTTTTAAAATAATGGGTCGTTTTGTGTTTTTATTGCCTGAAAGTTCTTGTATTGCGTCAAGATATTCCCAAAGAGCCATATTAGCCTTTTTCGCCAAATACCCAGATGCCCAAAATTGTTATATTCTGTCGTCGGGATTTGTCTGCGGGAAATTTGTATTTAATTATTTTGAGCCCCGTATGAGGCTATTTGCGCTCTGTTTTAACTCTGTTATGATCGAACATATCATTATTCCCTTATACCAGAAGGATTTTAACAAGGAATAAGTTCTGGGCTTTATTTGTGACTTTTGACAATTTTTCGTGTTTTTGTGTTTTCCGTTTCATTTTCTGTGAAATTTCTCTAGATCAATTCCTTTGCCGGGTTAGCCTGATTCTTGGCCTGGAGCATTCTGGAGAACATATACGCACGTTATGCCTGGAGGAAGTCACCATCGGAGGTCTGGTTCACTGGGAAAAGGCGAAGTCGTGCACTAAAAAGCCCCTGCGGGGTTGGGCGCATTTTTGGAAAAC
The DNA here is from genome assembly GCA_019776745.2 of Taxus chinensis. Taxonomy (NCBI): domain Eukaryota; kingdom Viridiplantae; phylum Streptophyta; class Pinopsida; order Cupressales; family Taxaceae; genus Taxus; species Taxus chinensis. The sequence continues at coordinate 651,322,703 of CM034156.1, forward strand.
AAAGGATTTAAGCTGCATGGGAAAAATAGAAGCAGCAGGCAGGTGGGAATTTTATTACCTGCCTAGCAGGGTACTTTTTCCCATGATAGAAAAGTCACTTAAGCTGCAGTGGGAAAATTAGAGGCAGCAGGCAGGCGGGAATTTATTGCCTGCCTTGCAGGGTAAAAATTCCCATGGTGAAATAAAAGAAAAGTGACTTAAGTGAAATCATGGGATTTTATTGCCTGCCATGCAGGGTAAATAATCCCATTGTCAAAGTCAAATCACTTAAGTGGATCATGGGATTTCTGGGGCTGCCTTGCAGGGTAAAAATTCCCATTGCCATGTGTTTTTAAAAATAGAATTCTATTATGCTAAAAAGTGCGACCCACCTTGGGTGAATAATAATGCATTAAATAAATATTTGTTAATATTTATTCACCCAATTTTGGCACCCAGGCTTGTGGAAAAGTCAACAAAGGGAAGTGGACAAAAGAAATTTAAAAATAGAATTCCAAAATTAAATAAATTTAATTTATTTAATGCAGCCCCTTTTGAGAAGGAAATAATACTTTTTAAAGTATTAATTGATTAAATTAAATTCTATTTTCAGTGGCTATGGTCAAAGCACACTGTGAAGCTTAAGTGAAGTGAAGAGTGGATGATTAAATTGATTAAATTTAATTTAATGGATGGCTGTCCTTAAATCATGCAATTTTAGCACATCAGTTAAAGAGAAGAGCATGATTTTTAATTAATTAATTGCCAGGAATAGGAAGGGCAATTATTAATTATAGAATTATGAGGGTTATATAAGCATGGGCTGCCATAAGGGTGAATTAATTAATTCACAGGTGAAGAAGTGCAACCCAGAGGAAAAGTGCGCCCCATTTGAAGAGGATTTTGCTTCAGAAGGTGGATTCAAGGCTAAAAGCTTCTAGTTTTGGCGCATGCATTGAAGGAGGTTGATTTGTGTTTGCATAATTGTTTGCATAGGTGATACAGGTGCTCAGGTGATGTTGGTAAAATTCATGCTTGCTTTGCATGCAAATAAAATGTCAAATTTTGGGGCAGCAGGCTTGAATTATGTAGATTTTTGTGATTAAAATTCACTGTGCATGCTCCGGTTGCCATCTTTGTCTGAATTAATTGCAGGAGTTAGATACAGGTGCTTTTATAAAGAAAAGGAACTTATATCAATGTCCAATACATTGAATATTTCCTCCGAATCTGAAGGATTATCCAGATCTGCACCAGTTTTGAAGAATTCCAGTCAAATAAGAAGAAAAAGAATTGTTCAGACAAAGATAGACAAAGCTATGGCGAAGAAAGATGAAAAAGAAAGCACAACAGAGTCATGCATCACTTCTAAATTTGTAGATATTGGAGACACGGATCTAGGCTCGGAACCTCTTGCTGAATTGATAGACAGATCCAGAGCAGGAAAGACTTCACTCATGCGTGTAGAAAAAACTTCACTCATGCGTGCAGATTAAAAGCAGTGGAATTATTCGAGCTGCAGCTTTTCCATCCACAACCCAGTTGCCAGAGTTTGTTATGCAGGTGCAGATCCATATCCAGATGCAGATGTAAATCCATCCAGATCCAGATCTCATAGTTGCAAAAGCTTCCGGCACAAAGGCTTCATCCTCTTGTTTCGAATGCAGCCCGTGAAGAAGTCAGTGCGTGGAAAATTCCTTCCAAGATCTTGTGCATGTGCTCCCATCTTCCAGTTGAAGCCTTCATTGAATTTTCATTCATCCGGAGTGCTTTCCAGAATTTTTAATTGCTCATATGCAATTAAAAATAAGGATGATGAGTTATCTACGGACAAACATTGCATTGATGCATGTACTGGAGAAGAACTGCAAAAGCTTCAAGGATAAAAGAGAAGACAAGGCGAAGGAAAAATCCAGCTGTTTCCAGATTCCAACTTTTTGTTTAGATCCAGCTTCTTGTTTCCAGCGTTTGCTTCCAGATCCAGCTACTTCCAGATCCAGTTTGGTGAGAATCAAAGCAAAAGAATCAGCTGCATGCAGACATGAAAAAGGACAAGACTGCAGCTTTCCTCTTCCTTCTTCTTTCCTCCGACAAAGTAATTGAGTGATCAATTAAATTATACAACTTAAGTGATTGGTTTAAAAGCCATTACTTGAAGAAGTCAACTACTTGGAGATAGGTGGCGGACGTGCAAAATAGAAGGTTCTATTTTCAGTTGCAAATCATACATGTCATGCAAAGAGGAATTCTAGGATGGAGATTGCCAGTTGTTTCTTTCCTCCGACTTCCACATGTGCCAGTTCAACTAAAAGCTTCCAACTTGTAATTGCCCCTCTACATTCTATAAGTAGAGGAAGAACCTTTGGGTTAATGATCAGAATTTGTAAGCAGCAATCTTGTGTTCTAGACTTTGTGCTGAACCCCTGAGAGCCACTTGAAGCAAAGGATACAAAGGAGAAAATTTCCGGAGAACTTTGTGTCACGGTGTACTGTGTTTCTTGCTTTTATCTTAGATCTCTTAATAAACTTTGTGTTATTTTAGATCTGGATCTAGAGCTGCCTTTGTTTTAGAATTCTGTGTTTATATCTATTGGATTCTTCTATGTGCATGCAATCAGCTCTGCCATCTACTGATTGGGATGCACATCTTCCCCATTTCTTCTATGTTTATGTAATTACCTTCTTCTATAACTTTTCCTTTCTTTAAACAGCTGCTTACTTGCTGCAGAACTGTTCAGTTATGGTTCATGAACTGAGTAGTTAAAGTAAAACCCCATTTAGATATTAGCATACTTAAATTGACAAATCTGACACGGGAGCCTCACCGGTTAAATGAGGGAGATTTATCTCATGACTGCCTAGGTTTTGTGCTATGTCCATCTTCCACATGTGCCAATTCAACTAAAAGCTTCCTATTTGTAATTTCCCCTCTACATGCTATAAGTAGAGGAAGAACCTACGGGTTTAAAGGATCAAAATTTGTAAGCAGCATTCTTGTGTTCCAGACTTTGTGTTAAAATGAAACTCCTAATAGCCACTTGAAGCAAAGGAATATAAAGGAGTAGATTTCCAGAGAACTTTGTGTCACGGTGCATTTATTTTCTATCCACTTTTTGTCTTAGATCTTCTAATAAACTTTGTGTTATTTTAGATCTAGATCTGGAGTTGCCTTTGCTTATAATTCTATGTGTTGATATCTATTGGTTTCTTCTATGTGCACACAATCAAATCTGTTATCTATTGATTGGGTTGCACATCTTCCCTATTTCTTCCCTGTGTTTTACTATTTTCTTCTTCTTTAACTATTTCCTTTATTTTAAGCAGCTACTTACTTGCTACAAAACTATACAACTATGGTTCATGAGCTGCATGGTTAAAGTAAAACCCTTTGATTGCATATATATACTAGCATATTTTAATTGACAAATCTTACACGGGAGCCTCACCGGTAAATGAGGGAGATTTATATCATGACTGCCTAGGTTTTCAACTATGCAGAAAATGGGTAGCCAACATGCCGGTGTTGACTTATTTATCTTGAAGGAAAGGTACATGCACATTCCTTCATCATTAATGTTTGAAAATACTAACATAGCAGAATATGAAGCACTATCGTTAGGAATGGAGCAGACAAGGATCAATGGAATCAATCTCTTACATGCAAGGGGGGATGTGGAGTTAATTGTCAAAACAGATACGTGGTCTCTGATCAAGTCAAAAAGGAAAAACTACGACATTCTAGAGACCGGGTCTATTATGCAATTCTAGGATTTTGCAACTTTCTCAGTATCTTATATCGCTAGAGATCAAAACTCCAGAGTTGACTCACTTGCAGTTACCGCAGCTCTATTAAATTCATGATCAGCCACTTGTGCATTCTTCTGGCAAGGTGATTATAAAGTTGAAATGGTCTTTCGTCCGAAGGTTCTTGATAATGTCCAGCAGTGGCAAGTTTTTAATGATGATAAGCTCAGATTGTTTGCCTTTCTCCAGCAACAAGACAACTTCAAAGAGATTTAACTATGAAGGAAGCACTTCACCTCCGATGGCAGACACACTGTAGGTGAAGCGGATTCAAAGATTGCAGGTAGCCAAGGAGATGACTTCAGCTTAAAGGAAATGAAGAAGATCCTAAAGGCATTTGTGAATCATCTTGATGGAGAATACTTTGCATAATCCCATTGATCAAGTGCTTAACAAAGGCCACCTGGACTATGAATGTGAAGAAAGCTATTCTGAATCTTTTGAAGATACTAATAGTCATTGACATTCGCGGAGCTGATAAGGTCTCAAACACGCCAAATTGGTGAATCTGGGTCAAGTGTTGCCAAAGAGGCAGAAAGAGAAGATCTTGGGGCTAGATGTTACCATTGTAAGGAATAGAGGCAGCCCACTGTCTTCTTCATTAGGTCCAAGACACAAGCATCTGAAGTTCCTATCAATTCCTGCTGAAGTGCAACATTATAGGACCATTAAAACACGAAGTAGGTCAACCTTTTCATATTACAGATCATACTGTAGCGGAACAAGATCCAACTATTTCAGGTAGCTATTCTTTGCGGAGCATTTCTTGATCAGTCAACTAGGTTGGTAAAATATGTACAAAGATAACTTATCCCAATACTTCAACAAATCATGTTTCAAGTGGTATCTTGTCTAGTCCAAATATAGCTCCCCCCTTCAAATAGATAAAGCGGCGAGTTCTTCTCTAGCTACTTGTGCGTCATGATACTTCTTCTCCTACTAATTCTTCTGTTGCTACTTATTCTCTACTATGTCTGAGAGGATCAAGCCATTTCATGTCCCATTACCCATTCATGGTTATCACACTCTGAGTAATTGTATGTTAGATTCTCGAGCTTCCTAAAATGTGATGCCCGCCAAAGTTGCTTGATGGTCTAGGTCTCAGGCTTGACAAAGACCATTGGTCAAGGTGGTACTGAATGGAAAGATCAATACAAAACTTGTCACATTCATTAAGGATGCACTTGGGGATACTTGCTTCATTCCCAGAAAAAAGATTGAAGATGACCATCCTTGTGACATATATTTCGGTATCTTATGGCATGTTATTAAGCAAGAACTTTTGTAAGGAATTAGGTGGAGAGGTCAATATGGATTAGTCTTGTGCACACATTCCAATCAAGGGAGTCAATCAGAAGTTGGAACCTAAGAAGAAATACAAGTACCAGTATCAAAATCTGAAGATCCTAGATCTCATATCCTATTCCAGGAATCAAACCATGGAGTCTATTATCTAGAATTGGATAAATAAGAAGCCCAACCTATGACCCAAGAGCCACATCAATTGGATAATAAGATTTGGTCTCTAGATTTTGATGGCAGCTATTGTTCGCTTTGATCTGGTGTAAGTGTTTTTCTTATTTCTCCTTAAGGAAAGGTGCATGCACAATCTTTCAAATTAATGTTTGAAAATACTAACAACGCAACAGAATATGAAGCATTGTTCGTAGGAATGAAGCAAGCAAGAACAATGGAAATCAAGCTCTTACATACAAGGGGGGATGTTGAGTTAATTGTCAAGCAGATACGTGGTCTCTACCAAGTCAAAAAGGACAAACTATGGCATTATAGAGACCAGGTCTATTCTGCTACTCTATATTTTACAGCTTTCTCAGTTTCCTATATTCCTAGAGAGAAAAATCTAGAGCTGATTCACTTGTAGTTATTGTACATTTATTGAATCCAGATTAGCAACCTACACTATTTTGACAAGGAGATTACAAAGTTGAGATGGTTTTCCGTCCGAAGGTTCCTAATAACATCCAATAATGGAAGGTTTTTAATGATGATAAGCAGATTGCTGCTTTTCTCTAATAAAAGGACAATTTTGAAGAGATATACTACGAGGGAAACAACTCACCACCGCGAGAAAGCCCACTGTGGGAGAAACGGATGCAAAGGTTGCTGGAAGTCAAGAGATTATTCAGCTTAAAGGAAATAAAATTCCTAAAGGCTTAGTATCTCTTGAGGAAATGTTCGACAAGCATGATCAAATGCTTAAAAAGAATAAAGAAAGTGAAGAAGGTTCTTCTTCCGATACACAATTATTCAATTTGGGAGCTAGTAATGATCCCAAATTAGTTAATCTAGGTAATTGTTGTTCAAAGGAAGAAAGAGAAGCTTTTACAAAGCTTCTTAAAAAATATATGGATGTTTTTATTTGGTCTTATCAAGATCTAAAGACCTATCAGCCTGCAGAAGTACAACACTACATCCCATTGAAGCAAGAACAAAAACCCTTCAAACAGAAGATGCGGTGGCACAACCCTACTAATTCAGGGACTATCTTTGCAAAGATCCAAAATTTGTTGGATGTAAAGATAATTTATCCTATACATCACTCTGAATGGTTAGCCAATATAGTTCCTGTGAGAAAGAAAAGCGGTGAGATTAGATTGTGCGTTGATGCAGTCTTAATCAAGCCTCATTAAAAGACAACTACCCCATCCCCATCATGGACCACACTCTGCAGGTTGTCACTAGATTTGAAATATTATCAATGCTTGATGGTTTCTCAGGCTACAATTAGTTCAAGGTGGCTAAGGAGGATCAATATAAAACGACATTCATTACACCTTGGGGAACTTTTCCTTATCAGAAAATTCCTTTTGGTTTGATCAATGTTGGAGCCATGTTTCAAAGAGCTATGGATTTGGCATTTTATCATCTCAAGGATAAAATCATAGTAGTATACCTCGATGAACTGACATTCTTTTCCAAGGAAAGAAGCAAGAACATATCATATCTTAAGGAGGTCTTCATCCAATGCCGTAAACATGGTATTTCTATAAATCCCAAAAATATATCTTTGTTGTAACAAAAGGGAAGCTACTAGGGCATATCGTCTCAAAGGAAGGAACCAAGATAGATCCTGAGCATGTTAAATCTATTCAGACTTTACCATTGCCAATATCCAAAAATGGGGTTCACTCTTTCTTTGGTAAAGTAAATTTTCTCAGAAGATTTATCCCTCACTTTGCTGAATTAACCCGTCATAGCTCAAATATGATGAAGAAGACATAGGATTTCAAATGGAGCAGCGAAGGAAAGGAAGAATTCGAGAAAATTAAAGAGGCCCTGTCAAAATCCCCAGTCTTGGTTTCACCTGACTTCAGTAAAGAATTTATTCTTTATTGTTATTCCTCCGAACACACAATGTCAACAATCTTGATGCAGAAAAATCAAGAGGATGTAGAAGCTCCGATTGATTTCATGACCATGCCTTTAAAAGATTACGAGTTGAAATACACTCCAATGGAAAAATATGCATATTCAGTGGTAAACGCATGTAAGGAATTCATGTATTATATTCTTGCCTCACATATTGTGGTCTTGGTTCTAGAAACTACAGTGAAATCTATCCTCATGCAACAAGATCTCGCGCTTTTAAGAGGCACATGGGTGACGAAGGTGTAGGAATATGACTTGTATATAAAGCCCACAAAGTTAGTTCGAGGAAGAGGTTTGTGTGAATTAATGAATGAGATGAAGACAAAAAATCCAGAAGAAAGCGAAATTTTGCCTATGTTCTTTTTATAGATCTGGTAAATGAATGGTATAGTAACATTACCTTTTTCTTAACTTATGGGGAATGCCCAGATCACCTTTCTCTCAAGGAGAAACATACTATTAAACTGAAGTCCAAGGAATTTTTCCTTTGGGATAATGGTTTATATAAGAGAGGAATTGATGGGGTATTTCTCATATGTGTGGATAAAGCTCAACATGATCAGCTTTTAAAACAGTTTCATAATTTGGCTTGTGGTGGTAATTTCTCAGCCTGAGTCACTGCTCACAAGATCCTTCAAGAAAGGTGTTACGGTCCCACACTTTTTCAGGATACTGTAGAGTGGTTATTTATATGCCAAGTGTGCCAACACTTTGTTGGACGCTTAAAAATGCACGCATTGCCTTTAAAACCAGTTGTAATTGAAGAGCCCTTCCAACAGTGGGGCATGTATTTTATTGGTATGCTCAATCTGGTTTCCAGTGTCGGAAATCATTACATCCTGATAGCTACCGATTATTTCAATAATTAGGTAGAATCCATTCCTATTAAGAATGCCACTTCCATAGAAGCGTATAGTTTTATAAAGGAAAATATTGTCATTAGGCTTGGTGTGCCCAGTAAAAGAGTAGCGGATAACGCTCCTAATTTGTCTTTTGAGGAGCTAGTCAATTTTTGCTACATGTATGGAATCCAGCTGGTGCATTCCTCTAATTATTACCCACAAGGGAATGGCCAAGCTGACTCAAGCAATAATAATTTGGTTACTATCATGTGGAAATTAGTGACTGAAAATCAAAGAACTTGGCACAAAAATTTGTTTAATGCACTGTGGGCAGATAACATCACACCAAAGAAAGCTATAGGCATGTCCCCTTTCTAGTTGTTATATGGGAGAGACGCAGAGCTGCCTCTTACATTGGAATTGCCTACTTTGCAACTTTCTAAAGCTCTAGAGGATGCCACATTCACCGATGTCATTAACAAAAGAATAATGTATCTGACAGAATTACGAGAAGTGTAGGTTCAAGTAACCGACAGATTGTCAGAACATCAGAGGAAGGTGAAGGTGATCTTTAATAAAAAGGCCAGGGAAAGAAAGTTTGAGATCGGTGACTGGGTCCTTTTATAATACAAAATACGAGAAACAAAAGGCATGCACGGGAAATTTGATTCACTTTAGAAAGGGCCTTTTGTGATCAAGAGGATTACCGGGACAGATAGCTTCATTCTTACTCATCATGATGGAATTGAACTGTCATTACCTTTCAATGGGAAACACTTGAAGCTTTTCTGGACATAAAAGAGCAGGGTAAAACTTGTATGTATATAAATAAAAATTTGTTTGTTTTGCTTTGTTTTTTGGTGTTGTGTTGTTTTTGTTTGCCTAACCCCGAGCCCAATGGACAAGATACGAAACCATAGATGCTAGGATCTCATCTTTACTCTTGTCATTTTGACAGAGGAAAATATTTCCACAGATATAGCCAACTAGTGTCCCTAGATTTCACCCTAAAATCTAGGACTACCCATTTGAAAAAAAACGTTCTTTTTAAAATAACGGATCTTTTCATGTTTTATTGCTAGAAGATGTCTTTATTACATTAAAATATTCCCAGTGAATCATATGAGCTGATTTTGACAAATACCTAGATGTTGAAACTCATTTTATCCCTCCGCCAAGTTTTGTCTGCAGGAAATTTTAATTTAATTATTTATTAAATAAATAAAGCCTCGTTTGAAGTAAATTGTGCTCCGGTTGAATCTTGTTCAAGTTTTGCATGCCAATATTCACACATCTCAATAGGATTTTCACCAGGAATGAATTCAGAGGATTTTCTGTAACTTCTAGCAACATTTTTCATTTTTATTTATTTCTTTTACGTTTTTCTTCGCAATTTGTCTGTTAAATTCCCCTAGGTCCATTGTTTGTTTTTGTATATTCTATTTAATTTCCTAGAGCATCTAGAGATCATTTACGGCCTCAACACCATAATGAATCAATCTTAGAAGGTAAACTTCTGACCAAAAAAGATGAAGTCAAGCACAAAAATCCTCTCCTAGGCAACTCACACTTTTTGGAATAAATAGATCTAAGCTGCAATGGGATTTTTGGTAGTGGTAGGAAAGTGGGAATTTCTTACCTGCCTTGCAGAGTACTTTTTCCCATGAAGTCAAAATCACTTAAGTTGCAATGGGAATATTAGAGGTGGCAGACATGCGGGAATTTTTTACCTGCCTTACAGGGTAAAAATTCTCATTATAAAAGAAAAATCACTTAAAGCACCGGTGGTAGTTTCTTGTCTGCCTAGCAGACTAACTTTTCCCACTAAAGAGGTTTATTCACCCATGCAAGTCGCACTTTATCAAAGAAGGTTATTTTCCACACAAGTCACACTTTTTTAGAGATGATTTAAGTTGCCAATAGTTATTTCGGCAGTGGCAGGAATGGGAATTTCTTACTTGCCTTGCAGGGTAAAAATTCCCATTATGAAAGTCAAATAACTTAAGTGGAAGAGGGGATTTTTGGAGCTGAAGTGCAGGGTAGAAATTCCCATCAAAGTTGATTTCGTATTTTTAGAAACTACCCTTGCCAAAAAGTGTGACCCACCTTTGTATTAAACAAAGTATTTAATGATATTTATTTATGGCTTTTTCACCCAATTTTGGCGCCATGTATGGAAGGAAATTCAATGCAAAAAGACAAGCCAAAGAGAACTAAAGGATGCATGCTAAAAATAAATAAAATAAATTTATTAAAAAACAACCAGCAACATGCATAATTGGGCGCCCAATTTGGATGAATAGACATGATTATTTATTAATTAAATTGCCAAAAATAGGAAGGGTAATTATTAAAAATAGTATGCAGAGGGCTATATGAGCATGGGATGCCATAATGAAGAAGCAATTAATTATTTTTGTTAAGGATTGCAGCCCAAACAGTTTTGGGACCAAGGGAAGGAGGTTTTTTGCATTAAAGAGTGTTTTTCATTGCCAGGGAGCTTCAAGGTTTGACACCTAGGGTTGGAATAGCTCTGATTTTTGCTATGATAATTATCTACATGTTGGTATAAGTGCATGAATTTAAAAATATTTATGCTTACTTTGCATGCAAACAAAGCCTCAAATTTTAGTGCCTTTATATACAGAGTGAAGTATTCATGCCCTGGACTCCAAATTAATTCATTCATTAAGGTGTTCATATAAGTGGAGTTCAAATCAATGTCAGGTACATTGAATATATCTTATGAATCTGAAGAAATTGCTAGATCTGCACAAATTGATCCAATTACAAGGAATTCAAGCAGGATTAAAAGAAAAAAGAACTCAGACAAAGATTTCTCCAGTCATGATGAAGCATGATGAAAGAGAAGGATCAGCAAGATTCATGCATAGCTTCTAGATTTGTTGATATCAATGACACGGACATAGGCCCTGAACCCATCTCTAAATTAATTGACAGATTTAGGGTTGAAAGGACATCCCTCATGCAGGAAATAAAAAGCAGTGGGATTATTCAAGCTTCAGAATTTCTAGTCACAACTCAGTTGCTTGAATTTTTTATGGAGTGTGCAAGGTCATATCATCCTCTTTCCAGAACAATTCGGGATGCTGTAGGAAAGACAATAATCAGGCTAGATGCACAATTTATTAATTATTGATCTGAAGATTCTGACACGACCAGTGGTGATTGCAATTAGCATGTTGGATGTTGGCAACAGATGGGAGAAACACAAAGAAAATTGTATGGGCATAATGAATAACAGATATATGAAGAATCCCAGGTTCTCCATCAAAGTTCCTAAGGACTCTTCCACGATCCAATTTGGTGTAGGAAGTGGATGATATTACTAAATTGATTTGTAGGTTAAGTGGAGAAGTCAACACTCATAACTTCCGCTCATGGATGTATGCTTTCGTGAGAACCATTGAGATCAACAGAGCTGATTCGATAATCAATTGGACAGAGATCATCGGTGACAACATTGGTGAGCAGCTCCGAAGTGTGAGGTAGACGTACAACTTCAAAATGACTTCATACCTAGTATATGCAGCAAGCCTCGTAGAGTATATTTTCCAAGCTAGATAGATGGGGCATACTGTCGAAAGATCCTATTTTTGAGTGCTTCCCATAGTTGACAGTTCCTAAATGCCACAAAGATTACAAGGTGGTAAATGATGGGTTCTTCTATGGATTCATCTACAAATTAAATAGTGATCTGAAGACCAGCAGGGTGAGCAAAGAAGTTTGGGAAGTTGTATCCCAGCATGGATGTATTTTCATCCAGTTTACAGACTTCACGTATCTCAGGGTAACCGGATTTTTGGGAGAACGAGTTAAGTTACCGAGGTATCCAAGCTGACAATTGGGTCATCATGGAGTTGTGCAGATAGATCTTGGAGATGCATGACTTACAATCAAAGCAGCACAAGTCTACGGGTTTCTTTCTGGACACATTGGGTTATTACAGCTGTCAGAGCATCCACAAAGCTAGAGGAATCAAATCTGAAATGTTTTCTGAATATGAGCATGAGTTCTTCCTAGCATGGCTGAACTTTGATCCATATGGGGTAGCGAAGAAGACAATCTCCCAGGAATACTCACATGTGCCTTCATTGGAAAATTTTGGATGAAGTGCAGAAACAAATATGAAGTCGGGAAGAAAGACTTTAGTAGGTTATTGGCGCAACAAGTGTCTGATTATGGTTTAGCACGGATACCTGCAGATCTCACGGATGATGGCATGTGATACTTGATACTTGACACATATCATCAGATGGGATGGGATAGAGCTGCTCTTCAGGAAAACATTGGTGGGTGTCAGATGATTGAGGAAAGATCTTCCGCGGTTCTGGTTAACACCTCAAACTGGTTGTTGACAAAGGGGTATTGCTTGGACGAAGCTTTGATGAATCAGATCAAAGGTAAATTTACCACATGAGACTCTAGCAAAAGAAAGCATGAGGGTGAAAGTAGTAGGAGGCCAGAGAAACTTAAAGTACACAAGAAGTCTCACGTACAAGAGAAGGCCAATTCTACAGTTATCGTGCTAGTTCCAGCTTCTCTAGCATCAACTCATAGCACTTCAGCAACCTCGGAACACCAGAGAGATCTTGTTATTCCTCCGTTAAATTCAACGTCATTTTTATTTTCTCCTCAACCACCCAGATCTTCACCTCTCCCTGCGGAAACTCTGAAAGCACAGATGATAGAGTTTGAAAAAGTATTGTCTTTGGACAATTCAGAGAGTGGCAGTCACAACATTGTGGCAAATTCGGATGGAGCAGAGTCATAGCATGATATGGTGGTGCATTCAGTGACTTTTCATTCCCCGAGAAGTAATTTTTCATCGTGGTTGGATTTGTAGACAATCCCAGAAGCCAAGGAAGAGATCAACCTGGAGGAACATGACTTGCACTTGCTCCTGAGTTTGGGCGGAAAAGATAAAAGACCTAAAGTTGCCAAAATAACTTCTAGGTTGATTATTGAAGAATTGGGACAAAATTTTGTTGAGTTATCAGTTCCAGCAAAGGGAAAGTAGAAGGGAGAACTCACGACAACTAATATGGCAGTGACAAAAGTGCCAATATGTCAAATTACTACAAAAGAATTAAAGCAAGATACATAGACACTAATGAATGCTTTATTCCTCAAGCTTGACAAAGATAAGGCTGAGAAAAAAAAACTTCAAAAGCATGTTTCCCAGCTATGTGAGATCATTGCTAAGGTTGTCAAACCTTCCTCTCAGCCCATTTTAGCACATGAGAAGGTGATTAATCATCTAATTAAAGAGGTGGAAGATGCAGGGGACCAGGTCAAAGCTATTGCTCAATGGCAAGAGCAAATCATTCACCAAGATTCATAACAGTTCGAAAGAATACCAGCTGAATTGGAGAATATGCACAGGTTAGTATCTCAGCTAAAGGAACTAATGACACAGATAGAAGATGAGAACATAGTTGTTGAAATTCATCTGGATACTTTAGTTAAGATACATTCATTACCAGAGGATGTGCTAATTGCAGAGCAAATTGTACCTGGTGGATTGATAGAAAGGAGGAAGCATTTAGAAATTTCACTTTCCTTCTGCGTAGAGATCCTCAAGCTTATGATGAAAAGGATACAGTTACTAGAAAATGAGATGGGAGAAGTGTCAGAGATCATTCCAAATGAATTACCTGCTTCCCATGAGGAATTTATTCTAGTTGTGTAGAAAGAAATTGATGAATTTGTCATACCTTTCACGATAGATTCAATTGGCAGACTCATAAAGCTTTAGGAAAATTTTGAAGGGTATGGGCCTTGTTTAAAGAAGGTAAAGGCTAACACTGTTGCTTTGTCCTTAGGGTTGCTGCAGTTCAGGACCGAGAGAGAGGCTATTGTTAAAACAAATGAGAAAATGTTGAATTACATGTTTGACAAGTATATTCAATATCAGAACAAAAAGAAAGTGTAGGTGTTACAGCTGACAGATCTTCTTTCTTCTCCTCTTTCTTCTTTTATTTCTTATGTTCCTGGATGAAAATGTAAGATTAAAGTTATTGGTTTAAAAACCATTGCTTTAAGTTATTTGGAAATATTCTTTAAGATAAGTGACAGATGTGCACAATTTTGGCTTAAACTCCTGATGCATGTTACTAAGAGAGGAATTCTAAGAAGATGATTTTCAGATATTCCCTTTACTACTTCTTCATGTTCTAGTTCTGTTGTAGTTTCCCATTTGTAATTTCCCCTCTACACACTATAAGTAGAGGAAGAACCTATGGGTTAAAGATATATCAAAATTTGTAATCAGCATTCTTGTGTTCTAGACTTTGAGCTGAAACCCTTGATAGCTTTCTGAAAATGGAGGAATAGAGATGAGGTAGATTTCCATAGAACTTTGTGTCAACATTGAATTTGTTTCTTATTTCTTTTTTAGATATCTGCATAAACTTTGTGTTGTCTTAGATCTAGATTGAAAACTTTCCTTTGCTTCAAATTCTGCATTTCAAGATCTATTTGTTTCTTCTATGTGCATGTGATCAACTTTTTCTTCTTGTATTTAATTATTTCCTTTTCCTGCACATATTGCTTACAACTGCTTACTTGCTACAAAATTACCTAGTTATGGTTCATGATCTATGCAATTAAAGTAAAACCAACGGATAGATATTAGGAAATATAATTGACAAAATCTTACATGGGAGCCTCACCGGTAAATGAGGGAGATTTATCTCATGACTTCCTAGGTTTTCAGCTGATGCATAAAATCTAGCCAACATTTTTTGGTGACTTCGTTGGGGAACAACGATCTTTTGCAGACCAAAGCTTATCTTGCTAGTTCCCACTGAACTCTCAACCTGGATGAACGCCCATTCACCCGATCTGTCAAGGCTCAATGAAGGATTGATCATTTCCATAGATTGCAAGAGCAATTCAATTTCAATCATCCTCCTCAAGTTAGAATCCACATATCTAGTCTTTCGCCAGGAAGAAGAGTGCAAACTCCTCCAGATCTGGATCATCTTCAGCATAATCTGGCTGCTAGAATTATCTATCAAGTCTACTCTCGGAGAAGACGTGTTCCGTTCATCATGCTGAACTGGAACTAACCACCACATGTCCCATGGGGTACAACTTTTAGGGCCACTGAACCTAACTCCACCTATGCATGAATTACCTAAAGGGTCAAGAAAGAATTTCCTAAAATTCTTTGGAGATGGCAAGAAAAATCCAGATGATCACTTGGCGGAATTATTTATATCTTGTGGTGTGCTTGCGGTGGAGCATGAGAATGTTTCGATCAGAATTTTCATTGAGACTCTACATGACTTGGCTGGAGAATGGTTCTATCGGTTAGCCCCTTGGACTATAATGAACTGGGCATCCATGCGAGAACAATTTCTAAAGAGGTTCAAACCTGCAGAAGATGCTAGTACATTGATCACTTAGTTGACGTAGTTGAAGAAGGAACCAAACGAGAACATGAGGGACTTTATTGCTAGGTTCCAAAGGATTTTATATAAAATCCCCACTTCTACTACGCTTAGCGATGAAAATCAAAAGACATTTTTTTATAAATACTCTGTTTCCTGAAGTTGGATATCAACTGCGGAGGGCAAGACCTGTGAATCTATTAGAGGCACAAAATTCTGGTGTAGAGGTTGAAGATGACTTGATCATGGCTGGAAAAATCAGACAATCACCCCATAAAGGTGATGGATCTTCTTCAAGTACTTCTGATCCTTTGCTACAGAAGTTAGCTAATGACATGCTACAAATCAAGAAGTAGATAACTCAAGGAGGAAATGTGACCCTTTAAGAATGGCTCCTTCTCAAACCTTTAATGGTCAAAATAAAAATGGAAATTGACTTACTGCTGCACCACAGTGGTTGGCAATTGAAGCTGCTCCAAGGAAAAACTTGGAAACTAATGAAGAAGATCTTGGCGTTGGTGAATCATTTGATGAAGAAGAATTTGTAGATCCCGCTGATGACTCCAACATTGGATACCTGGACTATGAATCTGATGAGGGCTATTATGAATCTTTTGAAGATTCTGATGGTCACACATTTGCGGTGTTCACAAGGTCTCAAACATGCCAAAATGTTGAAGCTTCCTCAAGTGGTCAAAGAAGAGAAAGAGAAGATCTTGGGCCATATGTTACCATACTAAAAAGAGGCACATCCCACTCCCTTCTTCATTAGCTCCAAGATGCAAGTAGATAAGTATCTCCAATTCCTTTAATCAACAACAAAGGACAACTACAGCAGAAGTAGGTCAACCTTTTGATATTATTGATCATATAAAGAAGACCAAGATTCAGATGTCAGAAGCTGAGTATTTGAGGGAATTTCTTGATCAGTTAAATAGGTTGGTAAAATATGTACAAAGTAATGGTCCCAATACTTCAACAAATAATGTTTCATGTCGTATCTTGTCTAGTCCAAAGATCACTCCCCCTTCAAATAACACCACTGCAAGTTCTTCTCCTGCTACTTATTCTCCTACTACTTCTTCTCCTGCTAATTCTTATCCTACTACATCTGAAAGGATCAAGCCATTTTATGTGTCATTACTTATTAATGGTTATAAATTGAGTAATTGCATTTTAGATTCTGGAGCTTCCGATAATGTGATGCCTGCCAAATTTGTTGATGCTCTGGGTATCACCTTGACAAAGACCATTGGAAGGTGCTACTCAATGGAAAGACAAGTCCCCCTTGTTGGGACAGATTAAGGATGCACATGATGTACTTGCTTCATTCCCAGACAAAAGATTGAAGATGACCATCCTTGTGGTAGTTATTCCAGTATCTTATGGCATGCTATTAAGCAGGAACTTTTGTAAGGAATTAGGTGGAGAGGTCAAGATGGATTGGTCTTGTGCACACATTCCAATCAAGGGAGTCAATCAAAAGTTGGAACCTAAGAAGAAATCCAAGTACACAGTATCAAAATATGAAGATCCTAGATCTCAGATCCTATTCCAGGAATCAGATCATGGAGTATATTATCTAGAATTGGATAAAGAAGAAGCCCAACATGTGATCTCAAGAGCCACATCAACTGGATAATAAGATTTGGTCTATGGATTTTGATGAAATAGCTGCTATTCACTTGGATATGGTGCAGGTGTTGTTCTTATTTCTCCTAAAGGAAAGGTGCATGCACATTCCTTCAAATTAATGTTTGAAAATACTAACAACACAACAGAATATGAAGCACTGTTGTTAGGAATGGAGTAGGAAAGAACAATGGGAATCAAGCTCTTACATGTAAGGGGGATGTTGAGTTAATTGTCAAGCAGATACGTGGTCTCTACCAAGTCAAAAAGGACAAACTACGACATTATAGAGACCGGGTCTATTATGCTACTCTAGATTTTGCATCTTTCTCAGTTTCCTATATTCCTAGAGAGCAAAACTCTAGAGTCTGATTCACTTGTAGTTATTGCAGCTTTATTAAATATCAGATCAGCCACCTACATTCTTCAGACAAGGGGATTACAAAGTTGAGATGGTTTTCCATCTGAAGGTTCCTGATAACGTCCAGCAATGGCAGGTTTTTAATGATGATAAGCAGATTACTACATTTCTCCAACAAAAAGACAACTTCGAAGAGATATACTACTAGGGAAGTAACTCACCTCCGAGACAAACCACTATGGGAGAAATGGATGCAAAGGTTGCAGGCAGTCAAGAGATTATTCAGCTTAAAGGAAATAAAATTCCTAAAGGCTTAGTATCTCTTGAGGAAATGATCGACAAGCATGATCAAATGCTTAAAAATAATAAAGAAAGTGAAGAAGGTTCTTCTTCTGATACACAATTATTAAATTTGGGAGCTAGTAATGATCCCAAATTAGTTAATCTGGGTAAGTGTTTTTCAGCTGCAGAAAGAGAAGCTTTTACAAAGCTTATTAAGAAATATATAGATGTTTTTGTTTGGTCTTATCAGGATCTAAAGACCTATCTGCCTGCAGAAGTACAACACTATATCCCATTGAAGCTAGAATATAAACCTTTCAAAGAGAAGCTATGGCGACACAACCCTACTATTTCAGGGACTATCTTTGCAGAGATTGCAAAGATAATTTATCTTATACATCACTCTAAATGGTTGTCCAATATAGTTCCTATGAGAAAGAAAAGTGACAAGATCAGATTATGCATTGATTTTCGCAATTTTAATCAAGCCTCATTAAAAGAAAACTACCCCATCCCCATCATAGACCACGATCTACAGGTTATCACTGAATCTTAAATATTATCCATACTTGATGGTTTCTCATGCTACAATCAGGTCAAGGTGGTTGAGGAGGATCAATATAAAACGACATTCACTACACCTTGGAGAACGTTTTCTTATCAGAAAATGCCTTTTGGTTTGATCAATGTTGGAGCCACGTTTCAAAGAGTTATGGATTTGGCATTTTCTCATCTCAAGGATAAAAGCATAGTAGTATACCTCAATGATATGACGGTATTTCCCCAGGAAATAATCAAGCACATCTCAGATCTTGAGGAAGTCTTCATCCAATGCCACAAACATGGTATTTCTCTAAATCCCAAGAAATTTATCTTTGTTGTAACACAAGGGAAGCTACTAGGGCATATCGTCTCAAAAGAAAGAATCGAGATAGATATGGAGCATGTCAAATCTATTCAGAATTTACCATTTCCAACATCCAAAAAGGGGGTTCACTCTTTCTTTGGTAAAGTAAATTTTCTCAGAAGATTCATCCCTGACTTTGCTGAATTAACCCGTCATATCTCAAATATGATGAAGAAGACACATAATTTCAAATGGAGCAGCGAAGGGAAGGAATCATTCAAGAAAATTAAAGAGGCGCTGTCAAAATCCCCAGTTTTGGTTTCACCTAAATTTAGTAAAGAATTTATTCTTTACTGTTATTCCTCCTAACACACAATGTCAGCAATCTTGATGCAAAAAAATCAAGAGGGTGTAGAAGCTCTGATTGCTTTCATGAGCATGCCTTTAAAATCTTACGATTTGAAATACACTCCAATGGAAAAACATGCATATTCAGTGGTAAAAGTATGTAAGGAATTTAGGTATTATATTCTTACCTCACATATTGTGGCCCTGGTTCAATATATTGCAATGAAATTTATCCTCTTGCAACAAGAGCTCGGACCTTTAAGAGGCACGTGGGTGATGAAGGCACAGGAATACGACTTGGATATAAATCCCACAAAGTTAGTTTGAGGAAGAGGTTTTTGTCAATTAATGATTGAGATGAAGACAAAAAAATCTAGAAGAAAGTGAAAGTTTGCCTATGTTCTTTTTATAGATCTGGTAAATGAATGGTATAGTAACATTGCCTTTTTCTTAACTTATGGGGAATGCCCAGATCACCTTTCTCTTAAGGAGAAATGTACTATTAAACTGAAGTCCAGGTACTTTGTCCTTTGGGATAATGGTTTATATAAGAGAGGAATTGATGGGGTATTTCTCAAATGTGTGGATAAAGCTCAACAGGATCAGCTTTTAAAACAATTTCATAATTTGGCTTGCGGTGGTCATTTCTTAGCCCGATTCACTGTTCACAAGATCCTTCGAGAAAGGTATTATGGGCCCACACTTTTTCAGGATACTGTAGAGTGGGTATTTAGATGCCAAGTGTGCCAACATTTTTTCGGATGCTTAAAATTACATGCATTGCCTTTAAAACCAGTTGTAATTAAAGTGCCCTTCCAATAGTGGGGAATGTATTTTATTGGTATGCTCAATCCGGCATCTAGTTTCAGTCATCATTACATCTTGACAACTACTGATTATTTTAGTAAGTGGGTAGAAACCATTCTTGTTAAGAATTCCACTTCCGCAGAAGTGTGTAGTTTTATAAAGGAAAATATTTTCATTAGGTTTGGCGTTCCAATTAAAATAGTAGCGGATAACACTCCTAATTTGTCTTTTGAGGAGTTGGTCAAGTTTTTCTACATGCATGGAATCTAGTTGGTGCATTCCTCCATTTATTACCCATAAGGGAATGGCCAAGCTGAATCAAGCAATACGAATTTGGTTACTATCATGCAGAAATTAGTGACTGAAAATCAAAGAACTTGGCACAAAAAGTTGTTTGATGCACTGTGTGTAGATATGATCACACCAAAGAAAGATATAGGCATGTCCCCTTTCAAGTTGTTATATGGGAGAGATGCAGAGCTGCCTTTTACCTTGGAATTTCCTACTTTGCAACTTTCTAAAGCTCTGGAGGATTCCACATTCACCGATGCCATTGACAAAAGAATAATGTATCTGACGGAATTACGAGAAGTGCAAGTTCAAGTAGCCGACAGATTGTCAGAACATCAGAGGAAGGTGAAGGTGATCTTTGATAAAAAGTCCAGGGAAAGAAAGTTTGAGATCGGCGACTGGGTTCTTTTATGGGACAAAAGATGAGAAACAAAAGGCATGCACGGGAAATTTGATTCACTTTAGAAAGGGCCTTTTGTGATCAAGAGGATTTTCGAGACAGATCGCTTCATTCTTCCTCATCAGGATGGAATTGAACTATTGTTTCCTTGCAACGGGAAACACTTGAAGCTTTTCTGGACATAAAAGAGCAGGGTAAAACCTGTATGTATATAAATAAAACTTTTTCTGTTTTGCTTTGTTTTTCAGTGCTCTGTTGTTTTGTTTTCCTAACCCCAAACGCAATGGACAAGATACGAAACCAGAGATGTTGGGATCTCATATTTACTCCTGTCATTTTGACAAAAAAAAAAGATGTCCATAGATGGAGCCGAATGGTGCCCCCCATATTTCACTCTGAAATTTGGGACTACACATTTGAAAAAAAATGTTCTTTTTAAAATAACTGGTCTTTTCATGTTTTTATTACTAGAAGATATCTTTATTATGTTAAAATATTCCCAGTGAATCATTTGAGCCAATTTCAACAAATACCCAGAGTCTGAAACTCATTTTATCCCTCCGTCAAGTTTTGTCTGTGGAAATTTTTTATTTAATTATTTATTAAATAAATAAATCCCCGTTTGAAGTAAATTGTACTCCAATTGAATCTTGTTGAAGTTTTGCATGCCAGTATTCTCACATCTCAATAGTATTTTCACGAGGAATGAATTTAGAGCATTTTCTGTAACTTCTGGCAACGTTTTTCATTTTTATTTATTTCTTTTACGTTTTTCTCCAGTTTTCTCCACAATTTGTCAGTTAAATTCCCCTGGGTTCGTTCTTTGTTCTGTATAGTCTGTTTAATTTCTTGGAGCATCTGGAGATCATTTATGGCCTCAACATCAGAAGGAATCAATCTCAGAAGGCAAACTTCTGACCAAAAAAGATGAAGTCAAGCACAAAAAGCCTCTCCTGGGAAAGTCACACTTTTTGGAATAAATAGATCTAAGCTACAATGGGATATTTGGTAGTGACAGGCAAGCGGCAATTTGTTACCTCACTTGCAAGGTACTTTTTCCCATGAAGTCAAAATCACTTAAGCTGCAATGGGAATATTAGAGGTGACAGGCAGGCGGGAATTTCTTACCTGCCTTATAGGGTAAAAATTCCCATTATAAAAGAAAAATCACTTAAAGCACCGGTGGGAATTTCTTTCCTGCCTAGTAGGCTAACTTTTCCCACCAAAGAGGTTTATTCACCCATGTAAGTCACACTTTATCAAAGAAGGCTATTTTCCATACAAGTCACACTTTTTGGGAGATGATTTATGTTTCCAATGGGAATTTTGGCAGTGCCAGGCAGGCAAGAATTTCTTACCTACCTTGCAATGTTATAACAAACTCCCTACCAACTTAATAGTTTATTTAGAAGTCTTAGGAAAGGTTCTAATATCTAAATTTATTGAAAACACCTTGCAATAATTCATAAACCTTAAGTAAGGTATGCACAAGTCTACCCATGAATTTATTATGAAACGAAAGATATTTTCCATACAAGTTGACCATAATCTTGATAATCAAATTTTGTGTTAAATCATTTATAAGGCCCTTACACGTACCCTACAATATATGTTTAGGTCTTTCTCTCCCAATACATTAGAGGAATACCTCAAACAAACCAAAAGACAAGATCACCTCATGTGTGAATTCAGATGCACTTGCAAGTCATTTCCTAAACTTAAAAGCACGACACATGTAATAAGCCCTTTGAATATTTTGAGAGAAAATGTAATTTGGTAAAATCAAGAATCTTCTTGCTCCCCCCCTCATGCGCCTTTATCTCATGTTGAAATTATCCTAATGTTTCCCACTCTGTGAATAGTCTCCCCTTCAAAACAAGCTTTATCTAACTTTAGAGGTGATATATTTTTTGGTGGCATGTCACTATAGAACACTCTCACAATGATTATAAGGACCTTAGAAAAGTAGCCCTCGATTTCTACCTTGGACCTTCCTTCAATTACTCTGCCATTATACAATAGTGTTATGAGAAGTATCAATCTTTAGAGATATCTCGCTCCAATCGTTAAAATCAACGTCATAAAATCCACTCGTAAGAACCATATAGCCTTCATACGATCATAGCTTCCTGGATTCTCAATATATCAATGTGGATAAGGTAAAATACAAACGTAAACCTTCCCATAAAGAACCTATTATTAAGCCAAAGAAATGCTTCAACCATCCGCCTTTGCTTGATACATTCCAAGACCCGCTGACGATGGATCATGCTCCCACGGTTAAGTCTTCACCCATGGTGTTGAAGGTAGTACCAAGTGAGGACCCAATCTTGCATTCCTATGATAAGGTAGCTCAAGCTAATACTAAACCACCATTGAGTTTAGATATGTATTTTATTGTGTTACATCCATGGTATCGTTATGGAATCTATTCCAAACATCATTGGAAATTTTTATATGAGATAAGATCCCTTACATGCAAAATACCTTTAATGGAACGCATGCATACCTTGGATTCACATCGAAAGTTCCTTCTCCAACAGATACAACGCTTCAAGGATCCTCCTAGTGAGGCTCCCAAATTTCATATAATATCCCCAAGTCCATAAATCTATCACATATATACTACAAGATGATCCGTGCAAAATCCATGCCTTGGTTGCATAGCCTTGGAGTTTATGGAGGATGACATGATTAATAACGAAGTAATGTTCTATGCAGATGACCCACCCCTACTCATTAGTGTTATCATCCATAATGCGCAAATGGGTAGATTTCTTGTGGACGAGGGATTGGGGATTAACTTAGCTTCCTTCTCCCTCATCAAGAATCTTGGAAACCCTATAGATGACCTTAATCATACTCGTTTAACTTGTCACCCATAGGATGCATCTAGTTACCTATCACATTTGGACCTAATACGGTCTATACCAAACTCATGGTTCTAGATCATCCTCTCTCCTATAACCTCCTATTGGGCCGACCATGGACACATCACATGCACACAGTCGTATTGTTCGGGTACCAATGTATCACATTCATCTATAACAACCAATTATTTGGGCATGATGATGATCATAATCCTTAGGATATCCTTGTACCATATCCCAATGAGCCCTACATAATACCAACTACTCCTGAAATCTAAAACATCCCATACCTGAAATTCTTTGATCTTAGGGCCGAAGTCCAAGTTACATTGGAAGATTTAGATGAAAATGAACCTAATGATATTCAAAATATGGTCAACATAAATAAGTTACCAGATGACATCATACATCAGTTACCTCTGGTTCTTTTACCTAGAGATCGATTTCCCTCTCAACCTAATCTGGAGGAGCTAGTGTGTGATGCTTCGACCTCCAACCACTTAGAATGTAATAAGTTAGGAATTTCACAACTCTTTTCTGATCTACCTCTCCTTTCACCTAGATATTTTAGGAAGATGGGTGTCTTAACTAAAGAGGAGGTACCTGATCCTAAAGGGATAGGGGTTTCTTCCCCCCCACTCTTGATGAAGATTACATCATCTCACAAGCTGAATCTAGTCACTTGGAAGTATTGCACTACCAAGGTGCCCTAACCCAAAAAAAAATCTACATGAATTGAAACTAATACCATCAATACATCCTATGAATTCCCTATATATGAAACTAGTGATAGTTAGGATGAAGAATAAAAAATCCCTTATGTCCCACCCACTAATCCATCGCTTCTAAACACTCCATGGGATGTAGAACAAATCTCTTATTACATTTCACAACACATTCCCATAGTAACTCCACCACTTGCACCATCTTCTGAGCCAACCTCTATGCCCAAAAATAGTCTTGGTTCTCATAGCATGGCCATTGTTGATTTTGCACCTATAGAGGTTATCTTGGACACTAGGGTATTAAATGTATGCCAAACTAGCTCTATAGTCTAGAAAACACAAAGATGGTAGGTGATACGCGGGCCTAGAAAGATTTAGAATATCATGGGACTCTCCCTACTTTATACAATGATGAGGCCATTCTAGAACTCATATATGAAAAATAATATAAACTCCCTAAAAATCATCATAATTTAGGGAACTTCCCTAAAACACCTATGTAATTTGACGATTATGTCGCTACTATCGATGCTAGCTAAGATGAAGTAGCTAAGTTAGTTGAGGCTCCATATCATTTCCAAGATGACAATGCTATGTTGGTAGAATCAATCACTAGTGTATAGCTTGATGAATATCCCACACATATATTCATGTTTCGTTATTGTTTTCCCCATTTACGTGAGTGTCACATAGAGGTATTACAAAAATATAAGGAAGTATTCACATGGGGATATGCCGATATGTCTGGCATCGATCATGAGATTGTCTCCCACAACTTCATTAGCTATCTCAATGATGCTCCTGTTCAGAAAAAGATAAGGAAGTTTCCACCCAAGATCAATGATATTTCATAAGGAGATCATTAAAATCTTATATGTAAAGTTCATTTGTACAATGGAATATTCTGAATGGGTGTCCAATATCATCCGAGTTCGGAGGAAATCCACCTTGGCCATCTGCATTTGCATTGAATTTAGAAAGCTTAACCTCTCCTGTCCTAAGGATAAATTTCCTTTTCCCTCCATTGATGTCATTGTCGACACCACGAAATGGTAAAAAATGCTATCTCGTATGGATGGATTCTCAAGATACAACCAAATTTAGATTGCCCTTGACAGAATCAACACAAGAGTACCTTTACAACATAATGGGGCACTTATTCTTGCATAAAAATTCCCTTCGGACTCAAAAATGTCGGTGCAATGTATCAATGTGTTATGACACATCTTTCATGACCTCATACATAAAATAGTCAAATTTTGCATCAATGGTCTACTTGTCAAATCTCGACATGCCGATGATCATGCTTATGACTTAGACATCACATTAGAACACCTTTGTAAATATAGGTTCGTCTCAACCCCGAAAAATGCATATTTGGAGTGACATAAGGAAATATATTAGGCATCTTAGTATCTAAACGTGGTATTGATGTCGACCCAACAAATATTAAATCGATCCTTGATATTTCATAGTCATCCTCCATAGATGACATACGGACCTTCCTTGATAAACTTGGGGCAATGCAAATATTTTTTTCCTTGAGTTTACCTATCACACCCATGCCATAAATATCCTCCTTCGAAAATCTACCAAATAGAGTGGACCAAATACTGTCAACAATCCTTTAACAATATGAAGCACTCTTTATCCTCATTACCAACCTTATAGCTTCCTTCACCTGGTCAACCTTTGTTACTATATACCTCTTCCACCTCAGTGTTTGTAGGGGAAACGTTTCCATAGGAAGACAAAAAGGGTAAGGAACATGTCGTATATTATGTTATTTGAGCCTTACTAGACTATGAAACATGGTACACTTCCATTGAACATTCCTTTATAGCCATATATTATGCAACTATTAATAAAAATCAATACATATTGTATGAAACTACTTATGTCGTCATCCATACAGATCCCTTGTGACACTTCTTCTCACATGTTATCCTTCCGATGAATCACATCGAGAAGTGGATGGCCATTTTTATGGATTTTGACATCCATATCATCACACGAAGGGTGGTAAAAGGCCAAGTCATAGAAGACTAGTTGGTTATCGCTCCCATATATGCTTCTCAGCCTATTCATGATGCATTAACCACGAGGACATCCTCCCCATTGATGGTATGGACAACACCATTACTACTACAACTTCATGACTATTCTTGAGGCGCAGTCCTCTGACGCCAATATGGAAGAACCTTCCCCATCTAAAATCAAAATGATGACCAAAATTATAAAGGAGGAGGTCACCATTGATCTCAATGAGGAAACATGGATGATACACTTCAATAGAACAAAATTCCTCTAAGGAGATGGGGATGGATGTGTACTTGTCGATCCCTTTGGTTAGAATTTCCCCCTTTCCTATCAACTTGAGTTTGAAGTCACCAACAACATGGCTAAGTATGAAGCTCTTATCTTAGGTATATAAGCCACCTTAGCTATGGAAGTTTCCTATCTCCATGCCACAGGGGATTCCCAATTTATGTGTCGACAATTTAGTGGTGCATATCACTGTCACAATAAGAACCTTAAATCTTATTACAGCTTAGTCTAAGAGTTAACCTCATGCTTTACCTATTTTTTCATAGATTTAATCCCATGCGAATCAAATTCCTTGGCTGACTCTTTGGCCACGGCTGCCACCCAGTTTCAATCACATTATGATTCTCATGATGATGCTCTTACAATACAAATTCATCAAACCCCTACCACCTCAATTCCTCAAGACATTTAGGATGTATGTCAGATTAAACCGCACATCCCTATGTGTGATGCTTGACATGATGACATCCGCCAATTTATCCAATACCAAACTTACCCAGAAGGTATAGACCCATGAACACGATTACGAATACAAAAAAATGATCTCAAATACATACTTAAAGATGACATATTATACTATCACAACTTTGAATGCACCTTACTCATATGCATTAATAAATATGAGGTTCCCCTTATCTTGGAAGAAGCACATGGAGGAACTTTTGGTTTCCATTGTAGCGGTCATGATACTACGCGTAAGTTCCTATGTATGGGTTACCATTGGCCTACACTAGAGTTTGACAATCATACCTTTTCCAAAAAAGTGCAGACCTTCCCAATATCATGATGATTTTATTCATTCTCCTCCCGCTGAGCTACAATATGTTGTAGATCCCTAGCCCTTCAGAATATGGGGACTTGATTACATCAGGAAATTACCTCGGTCTCAAGATGGTCATGTCTTCATTATTACAGCCACATAATACTTTACTAAGTAGTTTGAATAAATGCCTATCACCAATATGTCTGACCGTACTACATCTAAATTTGTCCTTAATAAGATTATTTTCCACTTTGGAATTCCCCACACCATCATATCTGAAATTGGTCAGAGCTTTAAATGTGTAAAATCCCAAAATTTCTTGTAAGTTAAATTAATTACGGTTAATTCTAAAGAGGATTAGACGAGATCATCACTGGGTGTAAAATTCATTTGGTTCGTCGTATCATGATCCACAACTTCTGCTACGGGGCATGACACTGCAGAATGAATAACCCCGCACCCACCTTGATGATCCTTCCTAAAACATGATTAGGCCTTAATCATAGGTAAAATGGTTCATAAATGATAGTGAATCTTTTGGTTATTTGTATTCTGGTTACTTTATTTTAATCGGTTTGGTCGTCTTTTATTTTGTTTGAATTTTGCATGACCGCGATGATAATTGTCTCTATTTTATTTGACAATGCTATATCAAACCAGCTTTATGAGAATATTCAAATTATTATTTACGGACTTGGTGATTTTCGTATTGGAATGTTTTATATAAACCTAAAAATTCAACTATTTTTTACGGTAATATATTGTTGAAAATATGTGGACTTATATTATGAAGGTTAATTTTAACTTAACCATTAAGATGGGTAACAACTAAAGTAAAAAAAATGTATGAAATATTAATTAGTATATATATATATATATATATATATATATTAGAGGGATTTGGCATGTGAGCCAAAAGTTTTATTTAGTTATTGAAATTTATGGGTTTCATAAAGTGAAACACCTTCACATGGCACAAGTGTGCGGCATGCACTAAAACACGTATAACATTTGGAAGCCTAAAAATTCTTCAATATGCCGCCCAACTATAGTTCTTTCATTATATTTTTCTGTTATTTTTCCTTCGTCTATTTTAATTCTCCCCTTCTGGAATACCTGCGTGAGTTTTGGAGGAAAGAAGGATTCAACTTGTTGGAGCGGGAAGAGTAAAAGGTTGCCAATTCTGGGTTTACTTCAGGCGTGAATATCTTCTCCTTTCTCTACTGCATTATTTGTAAAAAAATGAGGAAATACACATTTTGTTTTTAATGGCAATCAAGGAAATTGTGGACAACTTTTGATTTAATTGTTTGGAGATGAAGTATGAAAAGGAAATTGATGGATTATGTATTCTTTTTAGTTTTCTTTGTGTGGTTTTAACCTAACCCAGAAAAATACGTAGATGGAGTTTTGGGTTTTGATCAGCAAAAATAAAGTAAAAGAAAGGTTAAAATTTCCTTCTCTGTAGTATAATAAATTATACCCAAAAGGAAAAGAGCTGGATTTTTCTTGTACAAGAAGAAGGAAAACATTTTGTGAATTTGAGTGTTTAAAATCGATTTGTGCTTGTGGGTTTTCATTTTGTTAAACTGAAATTTGGTTGTGTGTTTTTTGTAAACAAATCGATTTGGGTATACAAATCGATTTGGGTAACCTAATCAATATGGGTATGCAACCAGTTGGGGTTTTGTATTTTTCTTCTTGGTTCTTATATGCAGGTCTGATTTTTAATTTATTGAGATCTTTTGAATGATAATTTGTGGGTGTCAAATCTCTTGCATGGGGCTGCATTTTCTAGAAATTTTATTATTATGGACCACTAAATCGGTTCATGTATAAATGAGGGTGTCTTGTTATGAGTGAATAATTACAAAAAAATGGCATTTATCCTGTAACTTCCAGCCTGGCAATATGACTTGGATTCTTGTGAGACTGTGAAAAAGAAATTGCTTGTCTTGATAAGGGCATGAAAGCCAGGACAACTTGACCGAGATGCACCAAGGAGTAATTGGAGGCATGATTGGGTTTAAAATAATGATATCTTATGAAAGAAATTATTAGTTGTTCTTTTACTAAAAAGAGTATGTTCAAATGATGTAACCATGGTGCTGCTATATTGTTGGTTGGGTTGTTTGTTTACCAGATAGAACATGTTAAAGTGATGTAAATATGGTGATATTTGTGCTAATTTGTAGCGCTGCTCATTGACTGAAAAAAATACTCTTCTTAAGCATATTGTTTTTACGAAGTTATGTAGAAATTTTAAATGTCAAATGCTTATTGATTGAAGTTGGAATACGGATGTATTGACCTTTGTGATTAGAGGGAAACATGATCGCTGAAATAGAAATTGGTTGTTCTATTTGTGTGCATCCATAGTTGTATCTTTATAGAAACCAGGTAGTAATACATTTTCAGCTATATTACCATGTGCTTATTGATAAAGCAACATGTATATCCTTTCATATTTTATTAATTAATTGCATCAGAAAATGGAGTTAATATTCATGCCAATTCATTTTGAACTGACATCATATCACTACTCCAGTCTTACAGGACCATTAACCATTACATTCAGATGTGCGGAAATTCATGTCTTGTGAAGTTTTATTGTTGCATGGATTTAAATGAGATACTTGGATTTCAATTGTTGAAAGGATGATATCCTTGAATTTTTGGCTGAATTATTGGGATCTTGATCCCATTGTAAATATTCAAACCTCACTATGTCAGAATTATTATACCGGTTATATATTTCACCTTAACGGCATATGTAATATATGATTTTAATAAAGAGATGAATACTTTATGTGTAATAATATCTCAATATGAGTAAATGATGAATACTTGAGTTGTGAAATCTTACTTTTCACAAATTGTTGAATACATTTATTTGATAGTTATCAATGTATGAAGCCGATAATTGGGCAGTTATTGTAACAATCAATTGTCTTTAATTTCTAAATTAAATAAATAATTTAGTGGCGTAGCTAATCGAAGGAATAATTAAATATACATGTTTTAATATATATTTAATTCGGCCTTTCGGTAAACTTGGTATTAATATGATAAGATTGTAAATCTTGTTGTATAGAGAATGTAAGAGTATCGTTGTAAAAGGGTAATTTAAGGTTAAAGAATCAAACATCAGGAAAAAAGAGACTAAATGGGATGTTAAATAGATGAAAAGATCCATTAGGCATATTAAGGGATAAGTACATGCGGAATGCTGATATAGTTACATTTCAGCATAATGAATGTACGTACATCATAAAGATCCTAGTTGGCCTTTGTCATCTATCTCAATATAAACTCTTGCAAGATAGGTTTAATTGGAAATAAAATAAAAACAAACTATAAAGATCTAGATAACCGTGAAAGGGATAGTTGTGAGGTGGCGGAAGACTTAAAACTCATAAGACTAGTGTGATGTCTTGAGTTTAGCCATAACCTACATGGCGGATAACTTTGGCCAAAGTAATGCATTGATGGTTGTGCATTGTCTGATCACCTAGTCCTCCAATTGAATTAAAAAAAATTGTCTGTAACCTGATCGTGGGAAGTTGAAATACTGAACATGAGGTAGAAAATGGTCGAATACTGGAATACGAAGTCAGTAAACTAGGTTCGTGGTAGACCCAAAGACTTTCACATAGTTCCCATGACCTTTAAAGGTTGATTCGAAATGTTAGTAATCATTTTCACTCGAAGTAGTGACGAAGGAAGGACATGGATATATGGATACACCCTTCTCAGCCACACATGGCTTATATGGATGTTATCAAATAGATCAAAAGAGCAAAATTGATTAATGAATTTGATTAAATAAATCTATACGATTGCAGCTGTGTAATTTGTTATTATGTTTATGTGATAAAAAAAAAATCCTCATTTTTCAGCTCTTGTAATTTTGAGCGTTACAAAAATGCAAAGAGATGAAGCAACTTTGCGCTAAGTTTAAAATTGAACATCACTTCTTGAAACCATATCATCTAAATGTAATGGATAGGTCGAGTCTACGAATAAAATTCTTAGTAAGATCTTAAAGAAGACAATCCATGAATCACACATAGATTGTCATACGAAGATATATCCTTCATTATGGGAATACCACATCAATGTTTGTACAACCACTAGGGAAACCCCATTTTCAATCACCTATGGAGTTGAGGCCATCTTTCCGCTCAATATGGAACTTCCTTCGCTTCACATTTCCCTTCATGATATCATTCCAAAAAAATAAATCCTTGAAGCATGTCTTCGTGACCTCGATCTATTAGAAAAATGGAGTGACTGAGTGTACACTCGTAATTAGAAACATTAAAAATGTCTTTCCAAATAACATAATAAACTTTTTCATCTGCGTACTTTCAAAGTGGTTGACCTTGTCCTTAAACTTGATTATACACATGACAAAGAAGGAAAATACACTAAAAATGGTAGGGTCCCTACCTCATTATAGATATCATAGGTCCTAATACATATCATTTTTCAAACCAATGAAGGCCACATCTTCAAAGAACCCACAAATGATCAATTCCTCAAAAAATTTCATACATGAAGGAGCTCGGGAGTTTTTATTATTAAATCACCATCTCTTGTCTCTCCTTCTCAAATTTACTACTTCATCAACCTTCTTAAAATTACAACCTTATTATTATATCATCTATCTCATGTATTTTTGCACTTTTTAGTGTTGTTATCCGCTCTTTGGGCTAATCATACATCTTATTTTTTTCTTACACCTTTGGGTTTATGAAAGTTTATCTTTTTGGATTCTACCATATTTGTTTTTTTTGTGTTTTCAACATTTCTACACACCTCTTAGATAAATATCTATGACATCATACCACTATGACATTATGACATCTCGAAACTGTGACATGACATACATCCCATGCGTCACTAGCTAGGTGATTTATGTCTTATTTTACTGATGATCCTCTAATGGTTCCTTTTAGTTTTATTCTTCAGGGTTATTGTTGTGTTGATTGCAACCGCACATGGCAATATGAGTGACACTATTAGGTATGCATTGGTGGGTATATTTCATTTCAGATAGTCCTTTTTTACTTCAAGTATTTACATTTTTACTTTTGATGTTATAGACTGTTTCTTTTCGTTGACCACCTTATGTTTTGTTATTGTGATATGTAGCAATCAACGACTGGGGCATCTGTATACACCTAATTTTTTTATCTTAATCTTTCATACCTATTACTAACAATTTCTTTGTGTAGGTAAGGGTCACTGATGCATCTATTTCTTGATCGGCCACCTTAAGGGGCCTACTGAGAATAGGGTATGATTATTCACATGGTCATTATGGGATAGATACAGTACACATAGAGATGTATCACTATGTGCTCCTTTCCTTAGCTTCCTTTATCATTGTTTGTCACATACACTAGCACTCCTGACACTTGCTTTCATTTGAATCCATAATTTGGAACATTTTTTTCTTTTCCTTGAATGATACATGACACGTTTCCATCTCATTTGATATTTAGGTGCCCTTGGCTGATGCCATAACCCACGGGTAATGGTGTCAGTGTTAGGTTTTTCCCTAGCTGACACCATCACACATAGCTGATAATGTCGGGTATATATAGCCATCACACCTATACATTTAAAAGGATGGAAGGAAGGAAGATAGATCATGGGAAAAATCCATCTACTCTACTCTTTTGTGCTAACTTCGAATCTGATAGCTCTACTATTGGTTGATCTTGCACTTAATTTCGATGGAAACTCTTCTTGGTTGGATTTCTTGCACTAATGGGTCATCTATAATGAGTCTAGGACAAGAACGGTGTTCCCCTTCTCCACCCATAACGATTATCTCTTGGTGTGGTACTTCTCTAGAGAGATAGATGCATCAACGACCACCCCACAGGTAAGTGCTCTAAATCTCTTTGTCATTTTGCATATATTAGTTCATTTCCCTTCCCCATTGTTCAATGTTAGCTTAACATTGTATGAACATCAATGCTAGTTAGCATAGTGCTCTTATATGATCAACTCCTTAGCTTTCATTTTCTTTATTTAGGTCACATTTCAGTTACATTGTAATAGTGTAGATTGTCCATTGTTCAATGTTAGCTTAACATTGTATGAACATCAATGTTAGTTAACATAGTGCTCTTATATGATCAGCTCCTTAGCTTTCATTTTCTTTATTTCGGTCACATTTCAGTTACATTGCAATAGTGTCGATTATCCAATCTTATCTCCCCCATAATTACAAATATCCTAGAAAGGTACTCTCCTCTATCTTGACTATAGGCCTTGTAAACACTAGGTTGACCTAGTATAGGGATTACTTCTCTCTGGATATGCGACCTTAGTGCTCATTGTAGCCCCTTTAAAATCTACCCGTTATGTTTCAGTCCATGTGCGTATATTTTTTGTTTCCTCATACCCTAGTGTAACGAAAGACTTAGGAGTGTGAGTCATTAAGACACATTCTTGGCCTGCCATATAATGGTCATCCTGGTCAAGATCTTCTAAAAATAGAAATTATTGTAATTAGGATCAAGTCCCTTGTATCAACCCATATTCCACCTATCTCATTTATTTTTTTCACAATTGCAAGGCTATTAAATTATGTTCTAGTTCAAACAAGAAAGAAAGCCCTCACAAACTCTCAAAAAATCAATCTCAAAGTGAATTCCAAGACTGTGTGTTTCAATTCATCCTAGCATTAAAAAAATGAGATCATCATGTTTAAATCATGCAAATGTTAGACCAATGATTTATTGTATTCTTTATTATTTAAGTCCTCAATGACTTGACATTCTTTATTCATGTTTGATTATTCTTTGGAGGCATGCTAGAAAGTCCACAGAGGGATATACAAGGTAAGAGTCGAGGAAGGCACAAGAGGTGACCATGAAAGAGGAAGGATGAGAAGTATACACATCACAAGGATACTAGGAATGAAAAGGAGAAGAGAAAGAAACCACGGGATTGTGTGACACACGATAAGGTTAAGGAAATGACATGTAGAGTATGAGGAAAGGATAAACATGAGTTTAAGAATACACTAAAGCTTCAGTTTTGAACACTTATATGAAGCTAACAAAAGGATGGATAATGTTAAGGATGAGCAGCATATTAAGTGGAAGAATGACATGCAACACATGAATAAGGCAGTGAAAGGATAATTTTTTCTATCGATCAAATGTACTAGTTAATTGGGACTCTAAAATCGAGGGCTATTATTAGTTCTTGTAAGACTAATGAAGGAAAAATTCCCATTAGTATAAATACCCATTAATGGGTCAATAATATGTATGTAGTTAGAATAGGGAGCTATAAGAGTAAGTTTTGGATGACTTTTATTTGGCCACTGGATGGTTAGAACTTGTCTTTCCGTATCATTTGATATGTGAGTATTGTATTTGGTCTGTGTATGATGGTATTGTATGTCAATATACTAGGAATGCTAGTCTAATTTCTATAATAACAATTCACATCACTCCTTCTAACTATGATGGGACCTAGAAACCTCCCGCACTTCGAGTGAGTGTGCCTTAGTTTATCTAAGCATGATATGGTGACACAATTGATAATAAACTTGTGCACAACCGATACAGGAATGATGCATGCATAAGAGAAGAGGAATACCAGAATTCAACATTTAGGTTTTGTTACCGAAACCTTCATTAAAATGCAAGGATAAAGTGCATAAAAGATGCATTGTTTAATACAGGAGAACGTTGATTCCTGGATACACATTGTCAAGGACGCTTTCGTAATACATCATCCAAGTTATAACGATTTATCTCCAAGAAAACGGGTTGAGGCCAATCTATATGATGCACTATATGATTTTTTTCTATGAGATTATGGTATACCTACATGCATGGTTATTTGCTTATTGTTGGGAAAAAACAAAAATTTGGGTCCTAAATATCCTTTAAATCTTGCGCGCACAAAGAAGTTATCACAACACAACACAGCCTAGACAGGCACGGTAGACAACTAGTGAAAGGTCACACTTTAGAGATATATCCTTGAATATCTAGTCTCAACATTTTCTTGTGTAAACGAAACACAATATAAATTATTTAGGGAGCTTCAGGGATCATAGTTACAACAACTACAATCAAAGATTAAGAAAATGATGATTGATATGGGGGATTGAAACAATCCTAATGGAAGGCTAAATGTTTCATGATATGAGTGGTGCAGAACATAGGAAGAATAAAAAGATATCTAGAGAAATTTATGGATTCTCCTTATGATCGCACCCTTAAGAGGAGTTTCTTTGAAGAGAAAAGGAGCAATACATTGGAGAGAGATATAATACATCTACGTGAATCAACTATAGGAACTGCAGGTGATGACCATCAGTGTTGGTCAGGCTGGGGAGAGAAAAAAAATGAGAAGGGAATCCAAGAAGGCATGGAAGTGCGCCAAGATAATATACATGATATGGAGGACAAGGAAGGAAAATATAATGTTAATGATATCCTAATCCAACCTTTTGCATCTGCTCATGTAATTAGGTCAACATTAAAAAAAATGAAGAAGTTAAATGGGATAAGAAGATAGAAACTTTGGATAGTACTTTACCATATGTTTTACAAACATTGCAACCAGCACCAAAAAGACAACCGTTGAAACCTAATATACCAAAAGCATAACTATTCAGGATGATGCATACCAACACCACCACACCAAAAAGGAGCGAGTGTGCCAAAAGAATATATAGGATTGAAAGGATGAGGAAGGACAATATAATGATGATGATATCTTGATCCAATCTTCCACATATTCTCATGCAATTGGGTCAACTAATACAAATAAAGTTTTAATAGAAAGTGATAACAATGAAGAAGTTAAATAGGATAAGAAGAAAGAAAATTTGGATAGTAGTTTACCATATGTTTTACAAACATTATAACCCATGCCAAAGAGACAACCGTTGAAACATAATATCCAAAATCATAACTATTCAGGATGATGAATATTATCACCACCACACCAACACCGAAGGGTGTATAGGGAAATACCTCAATACAATATGGGGTTGGGACTAATACCTTAGCTACAAGTGGTAGCGGGAGTGGAGGTAACACCCTAATAGCTAATATTCTTGTTCAAGGTATAACTATTAATACCATGCAACAAGTGGCTGCACCAAACATTTTTATGAAATGTCCTTTCACCTACTAGAGTATTTGACAAGAAGGCTAGAGAAAGGAAGTTTGAGATCTGAGACTGGGAACTCTTATGGGACAAGAGAAACAAACCAAAGGGCATGCACGACAAATCTAATTAACTTTGGAAAGAGACCTTAATGATCAAGAGAGTTGTCGGAATGGATACTTTCTTCCTTGTCTACCAGGATGGAATTGAGTTACCACTGCCTTTCAATGGGAAGCATCTGAGGCTATTCAGAAACTGAGATACATGGTAAAACTTGTTTGTATATAAATAAAAATTTTGTTGTTTCCTTTTCTTTTTCTTTTGTTTTTGTTGGTTTTGTGACCCTAAACCCAATGGACAAGACACGAAACCAGAGATTTTTGGATCTCATCTTCAATCCTTTCATTTTGAAAGAGGTAAAGATGTCCACAGATGGAGCCAACTAGTGTCCCCGATATTTCACCCTGAAATTTGGGACTACCCCCTTTTTAAAAAATCATTCTTTTCAAAGCAACGAGTCGTTTTGTGTTTTTTTTTCCTGTAATTACTTGCATTGCTCTAAGGTATCCACAGAGAGTCATAAAAGCAAAATTTTCCAAATACCCAAATGCCAAAAATCACTCAATCCCTTCACCAAACTTTGTTTGCAAGCATTTTATTTATTTATTTATTAAATAAATAAAGTTTTTTTAAAAATAGATTGAGCTAAAATTGGAGGATTTAGGTTATATAAAGCACTTCATCCCACCATTATTACCATAGAAAATTCACCCAGGGGGAAGAATTTTTACAGATCAGCTAATTGGAAAAAAATTTGAGAAATTGCATGCAAGCTTCTTTTGTTTTGTTTTATTTCTTTTTGTCTGTGTTTTGGTTTGTTTTCTTTGACAATTCCCGTATCCTATTCATTCTTCCTGCCAGAACTTTCCTAGGCCTGGGGTTTTGAAAAGCTATCCAGTATTTTTAATTACTAATCTTTCTAAAGGCGATTAGAGCTCAGGATTCTTTCAAAAGATTGCAAGAAGTCGCTTGGTCCAAAAATTTGTAAAAAATAGATTTTATGAAAATAAGAAAAATATTTCCATCAATGCATAGAGCTCGATAAAATATGCACTTTTAGAGAAAATGAAACCTAAAACGGAGCCACGAAGTGAAAGTTATGGCACTTGAAAGTTTTTGTTGCTACATCTTCCTGGATCCTTTCCAAAAATGGAAAATTTTATTCTATTCTTGTGTTTTCTTCACTGAAAATCCAAAAATGGAAATAAAATGTTGCTGATGAGTTTTCATGTGACTTTAGAAGCAGAAGTCATACAAGTCGCACTTTTTGGGAAGAGCAATTTCGTCATGCAAGTCAAACTTTTTGGGAAGAGCAATTTCTTCATGCAAGTCACACTTTTGGAAAGAAGCTTTCTTCCATGTAAGTCACATTTTTTGGAAGGATGGTTTTTAAGTTCTAGTGGGAATTTTGGCACTCCCTAGAAGGTGAACACTTCCCATGATGGAAGTCAAGTCACTTAAGCTGCCAATGGGAATTTTGGTAGTGGCAGGCAGGTGGGAATTTTATGTCTGGATGGAAGGTTGTTTTTTTCCCATCATTAAAGTCAAATCACTTAAGCTACCAATGGGAATTTTGGTAGTGGCGGGAAGGTGGAAATTTTAAGCCTGCATGGAAGGTTATTTTTTCCCATCATTAAATTCAAATCACTTAAGTTGCCAATGATAATTTTGGTAGTGGAAAGCAAGTGGGAATTTTATGCGTGCCTGACAGGTTGTTTTTTCCCATTATTAAAGATAAATCACTTAAAGTACCAATGGGTATTTTAGAGCTTCCTGGAAGGGTAAGAATTCCCATCAAGGGAGTTTTATTCACCCATGCAAGTTTAATTTTTAAGAAAGAACCTATTTTTCATGCAAGTCACACTTTTTGGGGGAAGGTTTTAAGCTGCCAATCGAAATTTTGGTAGTGGCAGGCAGGTCGGAATTTTATGCCTGCCTAAAAGGTTGTTTTTTCCCATCATTAAAGACAAATCAATTAAGTGAAGGATGGGATTTTTGGAGCTACTTGGAAGGGTAAAAATTCCCATTGCTTTAACTTCTTATTTTTAGCATATCTTCTAGCCAAAAAGTGTGACCCATTATGGCATAACTAAATGGCCAAAGGCTGATTTTTTTTATTAATTGTCGGCAAGCATCCAGTTTTGGCACCTAGGGTTGTAGAATATTTCTTTTTATTATTCAGAGCATCTGCATGTTAATGTGAATGCACAAGTGAATAAAATAATATTTTTAGTTTGCTTGACATGAAAGCAAAGTCTAAAAATAGAGGGCAACAAACTTTATAATTAGATATTGGTGAAGAAATTAGATATTTGTGCTATGAGCTTCATGCGTGTCTGAATTATTTGTAGGAATACTTCATGTATGCCCATATTGGTGAAGAAAGAAGAAGTCAATGTCTGATGCATTGAATATATCTTCAGAATCAGAGGAAGAAATAGATCCAACTCTCATAATTGCAAAGACTTCTGACAAAAATCCATTCTCTTGTTTCTAATGCAGCCCATGTGAAATTCATTACATGGAAAATTCCTTTCAGGAGCTTGTGCATGTGCTCCCAATCTTCCAGTTGAAGCCTTCATTGAATTTACTTGTATTTTCCTTCACCCGGTGTGTTGTCCAGAATTTAAAATTACTCATATGCAGTTAAAAATAAAAGGTGATGAGTTTTTTCTGAATTGTTTACGACAAACATTGCACTGGTGCACGTACTGGAGAAGAACTACAAGATCTTCAAGGATAAATGGGAAGACAGGTCAGAGGCAACACCCATAAGAAAAATCACAGTCAGCTACTTCCAGATCCAGTTTGGTGAGAATCAAAGGAAATGATTCAAACATATGGGAGAAAAATACATCTTAGATTCAAGGCAGATATATCATTCAGATCATTCATTGCTAAAGTGAATGAAGCAGAAGTGCAATATAGGGTTGATCAACATGCAGAGTATGGAAAAAGAACAAGACTGAGAGTGTTGTATCTTTCTTCTAATTTCTTCTCCCCTTTCTTCTTCTTTTTCTTATTTTCTTTGAAAAAGTAATTGAGTAATCAATTAAATTGTAAAACTTAAGTTATTGGTTTAAAAGCCGTTACTTCAAGTTACTGGAAGAAGTCAATTACTTGAAAATAGGTGGCAGACATGCAAAATAGAAGGTTATATTTTTAGTTATAAATCATGCATGTCATGCAAAGAGGAATTCTTGGAGGAAGATTACCAGATGTTTGCCTTTTTCATAGCTTCCACATGTGGCAATTCATTAAAAAATTCCTATTTGTAATTTCCCTCTATACACTATAAATAGAGCAAGAGCCTACGGGTTAACGGATCACAATTTGTTAATCAACATTCTTAAGTTCTAGAATTTGTGTTGCAGCCCTTGATGTCATTTTTGTGAAAGCTGAGGAATTGAATAAAGGAAGATTTCCGGAGAACTTTTTTTCCATGATGCATTTTCTTCTTACTTATGTGTGAATCTTTAGATAAACTCTGTGTTATCTGAGATTTAGATTAGAAGTTTTTCTTTTCCTTTACTTCTAAATATTATGAGATCTACTTGTTTATTTAATCCATGTGTATGAAACCAACTATGTAAACTATTGGTTGAATTACATATCTTCCTTTCTTTTTTCCAAAATTCCATTATTTCCCCCTTCTGATAATACTTCATAAACATCTTACACTGGAGCCTCGTCGTTAAATGAGGGAGATTTATCTCATGACTTCCTACGTTTTTAGCAGTGCATAAAATCTAGCCAAACAGGAAAATGTAGTAACATACTATAAAATATGTGATGCACACACTCATGACACATCAGAGTGTCGTATTATTGACCAAATCCAAGAAGCCAGATCACTGGGAATTCGATAGGATTCCATAGAAAATGATAATAAAGGACGTGGTGAATATGCTTTGGGAAGAAATGGTCGAGGAAGAGGAGGTCACGTAGGTGGAATATATCCACCTAGAACTTGTTATAAATGTGGTTCACCAGATCACTACCAACTTGATTACATAACATTTTGAATCTACACACATTGTCAAAAGGAGCATAAAATGGGGGATTACTTGGACTAGAATAAGATAATGAAAGAAAGAGGTGAAAAGGGAACAAGAATCATTAAGATTGTGCGTATTATAGTGGATGAGAGTAGGTCAAAATCTATACCAAAAATGGATACAACAACCATAATATAGGTAACCACACGCACTGGTATACGTGTGCAAGAAACACCTTCAAACAAAGTACATCTCACTGAAATAGATTCTAAGAAGCTATATCCTGATGGAAAACAACAGAAATAGGTTCTACAAAATGTGAAAGAAATGATAAGGGAAATTAAGGAGAGATATAATTCCTTTGAGATGAGGCAAAGATGTGACATGAAACGTTAAAGTATTATGAGGTTGAACGAATTAGAAAAAATGAATTTCAGGAAGTGTGTAGGTTGCTACACACAGAAGGTATCTTACCCTTATTAGGTCAATGGTTATCACACAAGTTGAGGAAGGTAGCACTCAATAAATAATTGGGGATGACTCAAAATCAAGATGTAGGAGCAACAAGGGAAGAAAGTTTTGATGTAGAGATATTTATTTATTCCTACGTATACGAATGGAACATTAATGACATATTGGTCGCACCTGGCGCAAAATTTAAGATACTTTCAATAGATGCCTTGAACAATATGGTACAACCAACACTACATGTATCTCCACACGTTTTATTCATAGCTAACAAAACACATGTAGTATCTATAGGAGTATAAAAAAATTCCATAATCAGTATTATGGGGGTAAAGTTCCATGGAGATTTCAAAGTCATAACATTAGTTGAAGTGGATAATTTTCCAAAAGTACTTGTACGCCCTTGGTGTTATGCCAATAATTCTTATTTATGATTTAAGAAATGATATGTGAGTTTTAAAAATCATAATCAATGCATTATCTTTCCAACGGACCCTAAAAAAAGTGTACCATATGTATAAAATGTGGAAGAACAAAAATATTTAGAGTATATATACAATATCCAAGGTATAGAGATAGAGGATTTTGAGCCCTCAAAGGAAGGAGAAATAGATTGGGTTGAAAACCAATTGTTGTCTGACAAAACCAGTGTGGCATGTGAAAATTGGGCACATTATTCATATGATTTGATAGGACAAGGCTATGGTATGACTACGAGTTCATCTTCTTATAATATTGTCCAAGAACCTATATACATTCACAGATGTATTTGAAGAATCAGTATAGACAACCCCTAGCCTCCATTGGATTTTAGTGAAAGTGAATATATCCCTGATTTTATTAAGGATATGGAGTCCTATATGCAAACTAACAAAGCATGATGGAATTGCTTAGTTTATTTAGTAAAAGGTACTGCAACAAGATGGCGAGAAATGTATCGGCTAACTTTATAATCATTGAAACACATAAAGGAGGCTATGAAGGCTAGGTTTGAATGACATAATGGTGCACGAAGATACCCCAGTTATAATGGAGTCACTAATCCAGAAGAATATATAAATAAATGTGTAGAGATATGGGTGACTATAAAGGTTAGCAATGTCTTATGGACACACTTATTCTATCATACACTATGTGTATGAGAACGAGCATGGTATTTCAATTGTGAGTTATGAAGAGAAATGAATTCTTCGAAAATACTGACATAAAAATTTCTCCATACCTTTTTCTTTATCTCACCAATTCCCCACTTGACGTATCCCCTACAATGTATAAAATATGTGGTATTTGGAGATGATGCTCCTATGAGGAATTTTTTTTGGCATTACACAAGTAAAATATTTTTGCGCTAACCACAACGTTCATCGAAGATAGTAAGGGACACATTTCTAGTGATGGAAAGGAAGTGCCATTGGATTCGAAAACTTGTGCTTGGAAGGGTAAATAAAAAGTGGTAAGACAAATAGCACGGATGATAATTACCATTTACATATGGGTCACGAGGGGTCATTGAAAAAAAGAACAAGGGAATCTAGAGTAGGATCAACCTTTCAAATCCATATAGATCAACATTAACAATGAAAATGAACCAAAACTAGAAACCATTGGTAACTACTGGAGTGAATCAAAAATCACCAAGATTATTGAGATATTACATGAGTATGAAGATATATTTCATAGAGGCTACCACAAATGAAGGTTACACCCATCATTGAGAACGAAGAAAATCAAATTAATCGAGTGGGATAACCCAGTTAGAAAGTGCTTGTACATGATGAATCCAAACATGTGAATAAAATTCAAACAAGAACTTGAGCACATGTTGTCTGTCAAGGTCATCACACCCATCGCTAAATCTCAATGGATAAGCGTTATGGTGATCAACATGAAGATGGATGAGTGTATTATAATTTTTTTGGATTACCGTGCTTTGAACTCTATGTGTATAATTAATACTTTCCCTTTCTCCCTCTACTAAATAAATTTTAGAAGACATAACAGGTAGGGAGATATATAATTTCATAGATGGATTCTATGGTTATCACCAAGTCAAAATTGCAGAAGAGGATAGGCCAAAGATAACTTTTTTGACTTAATGAGGATCGTATACCTACACAGTCATGTCGTTTGGGATTAAAAATTCACCCACTATCTTTTTGTGCATTGTTGTAGCTACTTTCTTCAAGTAGACCTAGACGATTGGATGGTCTATGACATGGTAAGAGATCATTGTGATAATTTTAGATTAATGTTCAAGCATTGTCAACAGTTAAAAATTTCATTAAGTTTGAAAAAATGTGTGTTCACCACACCATTCAAAACCTTGTTAGGACA
Source organism: Taxus chinensis (assembly GCA_019776745.2). NCBI lineage: Eukaryota > Viridiplantae > Streptophyta > Pinopsida > Cupressales > Taxaceae > Taxus > Taxus chinensis. The sequence goes on from CM034156.1 coordinate 651,365,806, forward strand.
CATTATTTGTAAAGATAGATTATTGGTAGATCCATTTAAAATTTTAATCATAGTAAATCTTGCACAACCACGAATTAAAAAAGAGGTTCATAACTATTGGGGATATTGTGGATATTATTGAAAGTCCATTAAATACTTTGCAAATATTCCGGTGCCATTGGAAAAGTTAATATGAAAAAGAAAATAATTTAGGTGGAGTCCAAAATAGTAGAGTGCTTTTTCCCAATTTAGAGAAAAATTAACACAAGCACTTATTTTACTATTCCTAAATTAGAACACACCATTTCATGTACATGTAGATGCCTCAAGCATTGTTGTTGGAATAATATTAGCACAACCAGGAGAAGGGAGTCTTGACCATCCAATATATTTTGCAAGCCAGAAATTGACACACACAGAAATAAATTATACTACCATAGAGCATGAAAGGCTATCCATTGTTCATACACTTCAAATTTTTTTTGCATTATCTCTTATCCAATCAATTTTTGTTCCTTTGCAGATCATATGGATTTGAAACCCTTAGTCAACAAAGCCATATTGCATAGGAGAATGCAGAAATGGATAATATTGTTTCAAGAGTTTCAGTTCTCAATGGTGATGAAATCAGGTAAGAACAATGCAGGGCTTGATCATTTTTCATGTATCGATACCAGTGAAGAGTCATAACCCATAGAGGATGACATGCTAGATGATCAATTTCTTATCATCTAGAGTACATTCTATGATTTGGAGGATGTGATTTTCTTCTTAAAGAATTAGGTGGTGCCTAAATTACAAGGTTAGCCAACAAAAGTAATTAGATGTCAAAGCAACACCATACCAGTTAATTACAAATTAACTTTATAAAATAATGTGTGATGAAATTATATAATGATGTGTCGTACAACATAAAAGGAGATATATCCTAAGTGAAACACATGAAAAAAATTCAGGATGTTACTATACAGGTGATGTTATCACTCGAAAAATCCAAAATGCAGGACTCTGGTGGAAGATTTTATTCAAAGACGTGAAAGAATATGCCAAGGCATGCAATGAATGCCAAAGAGTTAAAAAGATAAGAAAACATGATAGTATGCCCTTAAATCCAATAACTACTCAAGAACCATTTGAAAAATGGGCAATTAATTTTTTCGAGCCAATCAACCCTACAGTGTAAAGAACGAGCGCTAAATATATTATCACAACAACATATTATCTTACATGATGAGCAGAAATTGCAATAACTAAAGATTGTAAAAAATCCACAACAACGAGATTCATTTGGGAAAACATCATAAGAATATTTGGTTTTCAATTGAGCTTAACTAGCGATAGAGGAACACATTTCTTAAATAACAAAATTTGCATTCTATTGTAGGAATTTATGGTCGCGCATCATAAGACAACCCCTTATCACCCACAGGCTAATGGTACCGTGGAAGCATTCAAAAAAATATTAAGTCATATGTTGATAAAGATCTGTAACATTGGAAGAAAGGACTGGGATGAAAAACTATCAATAGTACTTTGGGCGTATCAGACCACATACAAGCACGTGAATAAGGCTACCTCCTTTCAACTTGTTTATGAGAATGAATATTTCCTACTAATTGAATATCTCAAACCATCTAATTAACTAAGATTAACTAATATGTGGGATGTATGATAGCTAATTTAATCTAGAACAACATGTAAATACAGTAAATGAATGTAATAAACAAGTATGGAAAATTACCCAAACAACTAATCTAATAAAGTTAGAAACCATAATATGCAAGAGAAGTATGGAAATTATTTAGCTAACTCGAGGAGCTCGTTGGATTGTGTCTTAGAAGTGATTGGAGAAACACGAAGCAGAAATGACTGTGCAGAAGCCCCAAAAAGGATGAATCTAAGCTATCTAGTTAGACTGGAGTGCCTAGAGAAGGACTAGGGTACCGGCGGGTGCTCTGGTCTACAAAATGGGTGCCCTAGTCTGTGAAAAAGGTCTAGAACTGAGTTTCACAAGTTTGAAAGGTGGTATGAAACCCTCGTTGTGTATCACATTAGATTCGTTGCACCGTGTCATGTGTCACTAATAATCCAAGATGAAAGAAAGACCTGCAAGAGACCACAAGAAGTATCAAAACCATAAAAAAATAAGAATGCAAATGAATGGGTCAGACTGACCTTAGTTGCCAAAATAGTGGGCTTACTAGCTAAGCGTTGCACTACATTTCAGAACCAAATATAGTTTTGGGTGTGTGTGTGCATCATGTGCCCTAGGTGCTCTTGTACTAATCACACTTTGTGAAGTAGCGAGCAATAACTAGATGTAAAAATGTAGTAGAATGGTGGATGGAATAGAATAGAATCCCTCCCCATATGTTTGTGTGATATAGATTAACCAACCTTGTCCTTGTGATGGAGCTAAGTCAATGCAAATGATCTCAAAATGCCTTTGATAGATGCAACCCTAGGTGGATGATAGTAATGACTAGTTCTTGGTCCCTCATTATGGTCTCATAACTTTATATTTATAGGGTTATCTTGATCTAATTTCGTAATTAACCCTGAAATGGCTGACCGTCATAAATATAAGAAGCTAAAACAACTAGAAAGTGCCCAAAAAGTGATGGGAAATTTCAAAAAGGATCGAGACACCACCAGGTGGGACTAGGGCACCCATGGGTGCCCTAGTACTAGCCTGGGTGCCCCAGTCAAGGCTAAAATAATGTAAAATAATAGAAGTTGACTAGTCATGCAGGTGTAAGAGGTCAGGAATGATGAAAGAAAATAAAGAAAGATGGCAAAAAGACGGGGGTTAATTAGTACTTTCTTCACTCAAAAGCCTTATAAATAGTAGTATGAGACCAGGACTAAATAATGTCTAAAGTGCATGATTTTGTGTCTACATCATCATATATAATTGTGTGCATTGAAAATCTAGAAGATGAAAAATCAATACAAGAAAGGTCAACAAGGTTATTATAGTTGAATGAAACAAGATTACAAGCAAGGTGGTCACAAAATATGGAGAAAGCGAGACAGAAGGCATGGTATGATCAAAACCTCAAAATAAAAACTCTTAGGATGGGTGCTAAGGTTTTACTATATGAATCCAAATTTGTGCGACATCTAAGCAGGCTTAAGATGCAATGGTTAGGACTGTATGAGATAGTTGATATATTGCCAATCGAGGCATGTGAATTGATGGATTTTAGTGGACAAATGATTCTAGGCCACTTTAATGAGATTCAGATGAAACCATACTTCTAGCAATAATGGAATGTAATGAATAAGGTGTATTCCATTAGGATATATGTTGTTTCAATTCATAGTATAGGTCTATTTTTTATGCATTGTAATAAGTGTTGGACATTTAATTCTCTTTAACATTTTGTGTTGTTCTAGACCAAAATTTTTTGTAACTACTCTATTCCTTTAATAACACGCGGAGGATTGCACAACCCTTTGTGTTTGAAGGGAAAAATAATGACTATTATAGTGAAAAATATATTTACCATAACTTTTTGGAAAATGTGGAGCATAAATATTTTGTTTTCGAATAATAAATATCCCTAAAATGTAGCATGCAGGCATGATTGAACATGTGTGTTCAATGAAAACTACCAAAGAAAGGAAAAGTGGAGTGAACCAGAGAAGAGATGGTTCCTTAAAGGGTAAGCTTAAAGGGGAATATAGGGAAATGAAGCACGCAAAATAAAATATAAGGCATAAGGGAAGTGATGTAACTTAGTAACGTAAACTACCAGGGAAATGAAGCATCGCAAAAGAAAATATAAGGCATAAGGGAAGTGATGCAACTTAGTAACGTAAACTACCAGTCATAGTGGACACGTGGAAGAAAAATTAAAGGAAACCTATTAAGAACACTTAAAATGGCATTAATTGCCAAGAAAGGAAAGGAGCACTAAGGACATATGTCATTCTTTAGGCATTAATGAAAGTTATGGGGAAACTAAAGGTTCACGCATGCGAGGAGTAAATGGAAGGAGAATCTATTACAAAGGAGGAGGAATATAAATAGGTGGTCAGGTAATTCATTTTTACCATATAGTAAGAACAAAATCTCTAAATACAATCAATGATCCAACATGTGAATTTTTTACAAATAAAAACTGCCATTAATGAATATTAAATCTTTCAGGAAAGACAAAAAGGCATAAAGAGTCATAGTAACAGGGAGAAACTTAAATATCAGCTTCCATTAGCCTGGAGGTTGAGTAAGCAGCAAAAATGATGAGCTTCAGGGAAATTACCCACCTTAGGGTATAACATAGTGGTTTTAGGACACGAAAAAAACCCATAACCAACTAAACCTAGAGAAGAAGGTCGAGTGGAAAGTAGTGTCAAAAATTGTGAACATGTTTAGCTCTCCATCACCAACTAAATATGAGGGTACCTTCACCAAGCAGGCTTTAAAGCAAGAAGCACAATTTATGGAAGAATCGAGGGATGAAGTAATGGACACAAGTTCCTCAGTGCCCAATAAGGATAAAAAGGTAGGTACCAAGAGTGGGAAAAATCCAAGCCCTAGCACATTAACCCTCAGTTTTGAAATGAAATACCCTGAGGAGGAAGAGAAGATTTTAGAATGACATAGTATTTTTTCTATATAAAATATCATAGTGCAATCATCTCATGTATGTTTTTGATGAAACTATTGAAAAATAAATGATGCACCCAACAAGATAGAAGGACAACCAAGGGATTGAAATATATGAAAATAGTGTAAGAACAACATTGGAAAAGACTGGGGTATTACAACTACTTGACTTACCCTTCTTTAATAAACTAGTTGAATTATATCACTACCTTATCTTACGTGTTTGAGAATGATATTTCTATTTCATGGGAGGGTGCTTGAAAATGTCCTGCCACCTAATCAGTTATGCAACGAGACTAAACAACCAAGCGGAAGATTTAGGGCATGTCATGGATGATGAAGAAGTGGGAGACAACATTGAGGACCTTCTGAAATACAAACACAGAGGAAAGTTCATGTCCATCAAAGAACTCAAGGACCCTGGGAGAAGAATCATGTACGAATAATTACTGTCAAATTAGTAGGGGCTGAAAGGTATACCAAAATTAATAAAAGGATTTTTCACATAGGGTAGCACATGGGATAGTCTTCAAATTCTGCAAATTTATTGCGCAGGCGCGCAATAGAAGATGCGGAATTGGCACAAGAGATACAAGGAGTCAAGTTTCGTTGGGGCACAAAATTGATTTTAATATTTTTTGATGAAATTGGTGTGCCAGAAGGGGATCAAGATATAACGTGGAAATTCCCACATGAGGACATGTCACCAATGATAATGTACAAGAAATTTATGGCGCCCAAAAAATTGAATAACACATATAAGGCAAGATTAAAAAACTCGTTAAAGTACTTACACAAGGTATTCTAACAAGATTAGCAGATATTACATGCCAATCAACAAAGGAGCTATCTGGAGAAGTGGAGTTTGTGGTGGAAATGAAATATTCAGTGAAATGAATTAAGAAGGATGATGAAACTTGGACCTTGTGAGATAGGTTACCATATGCCTTTTTAGCGGAGTAATTTGTGTGGTCCATTAAATGGATTAAGGAAGCTAAGAAAATAAACATTGACACACAAATAATAGATGAAGATGTATTTACACTCCACACCACTTTCCAACACCCTGACATGAAAGTATAATAGGAAATGAAAATGCCAGACATATGTAAGATTACTCAAGAGGAGAGTATCTTCATGAAGAATAACATGTAAAAAGTACGGGGAATGGAAATAGCGTCCCCCAGCAAAGTATGTTGCCAAAGATGAAGCATTGAGTTGGTCTAGAACGACCAATGAAGAAATCGTGGATGCCTAAGCTTGCACCATGGAGATAACTTGAGCTTTTGAAGCAGTACCAGAATAGATGTATGAGTGTCTCAATGTGACCCACAAAAATGGCATAGCCGTAGGACGACTTATCCTGAGAATGAGACTCAATCTATTCCCAAGAGTGAAGACCTTGAACATATCAGAGAACTAAGGGAAACAAAGTCTAAGGCTAACCTTGTAGTGTCGAACCTATGATAGGCCTACACCAAGATGGTATGACAATCTAGCTTCCCAGGCCTAATGAACCATTCTCCAGAATTAGGATGGACTCTGTGGTAGAGTCCAAGTGAAGGCAAAAAAAAATCGACCAAGCCTGGGGATGCAGAAGAGCATAACCTTTTCACTGGGGAGTAATTTAATGTGAAAGGGGCATCTGGAAACCACTTCCAATCCTTCCACCAAGGCCTGATGAGAGATGACACCAATTTTTGTGAAGCATAGTCGGTGAGGAAAGAGGTGACCATGGTTGTGAATATCAAGTGGATACAGACCCTCTCTGTCAAGGGAAAAATTAAGGTACAAGAGAACTATGGCTTTAGCACACAGGCTGAAGAGGTAGAAGCATGATCTGGTCTTCCTACAAAACTATGTCTTTAAGAGTGCGCAAGCCTCGACGCATATCAGCTTAAGAGCATGAACCCAACCCCAATGAACTTGTTCCAATGTGACACACCATTAGAAAATTAATGAGTGGCAGACAGAATGCTAAAAAAGGATTGTGGTCCTTTTCAATGGATAGCATGCATTTCTGAATCCATTCATCGAGTTTCCCAGATTAAAAGGGTTTACAGCAATCTCAACCAAGGCTTTCCATATTGTCCTCCTTGCTACAACATACAACATGTCTGAAACTCATTGATCAGGGGATGCATTGCTAAAAAGTTCTCTAGGGACAGTAATGTAACATGGTTTCATTGTAGAATATCAATGAGGCAAAGAGTCTATAAGCCATCGACTGTAAGAACGTTGAAAAATGGAGCATCAAAGGAGCTCTAGATATGTCCGGTCAAAGTTGCGTGAGTTCAACAAGAAAGTCAAGTTCTCTAGGACAACTGGTACGCGCATTGGAGCAATGACACTGTAGACACATGGAAAAAAGTGAGAATCATGTGGAATGTCGCTAAGTTGGTTCTAAGATACTCCAGTTCATTCGATAGGCATAAGCTATAGATTGCTCGTCGAAACAAGATAGCTCAACATGTTATGTTAGAGAAACGGAGAAGGAAAAATAAAGAGCACAAGAAGTCGTCGAAAATGTGGATGTCATTTGGTAAAAAATTATCGCCAAGGTGGTGGGTCCACAAGCCACCACATGAAGGTTAGAAGCACCATGAGATTGAATACGAATCGAATTTAGCTATCAAGGAATCGACATCAAGCTAACCTAGAATGAGTAATACATGGACTAAAAGTTACATTGGCCAACTTTGTAATGGCATTTGAAGCCCAGTTAGAAGACAACTCTCTCCACAATGCCACACACATAGTATATTAATGTTCAAGACATTAGTATAACCACATAGATCAAATCACTTACCTACTAAATTTCCGACTTTCCAAGGACCACGTGGAGGAAGGAGTGAAGTGGTGGTAGGGGCATACAATGTCATGCGTAAGAAGATTGCACATGAGGACAAGGGAGATGAGAGCGGTAAGAATTAGGGGGCTAGGAATCCATGAAGTAGATAGATCAAGTTCAAACAACGGTGAGGAATAGGGAGATATAAGGTTCTATGGTAATAAATCATCTTGTAACCCTAATTGACTAAGGTGCACCAAATGTTTGAGGATATCTAATACCTAATGTTACACGAGCATAGACAACATAACTAGCTCCCACTCAATTTTAGACCCATGATTAAAATGGATTATTTATTCCATTAAAGTCCTCAAGGACATGACGCTCTTTATTCGGTATTTAATCCCATCAACTGGATGCTATGCAGGAAATCCTACCGAGGTATGTTTTAGCCTAAGGATAATATTTTAGTGGCGATTATCTTAACGGCCATATTTTTGTATAAATAGGGAACCCATGTTATTGGTAATGGACACACACAACACAACTTAGGAAGCTCAAAGCAAGAGCTTGAGGACTATTTCGCCCAAGCATTTTGGAGGAGTACAAGTTTATTTTATAAGACCTATTCGCCCAGGCTTATTATACAAGTTGTGAATGACCTATTTTAATTCAAATAGGAATTATTGTGGCTAGGAGTTATGTAAACTTCACCTAGTCGGCCCATAGCGGCACACTTACATTATTGTACAATCCTGGAATATCGACGGAAGTGCACATCAGGGTGTTACGAAGCATCTGGAAGGCTGATTGAGAACCGGAGGATTCCGAACAGTGGTCCTGTGGTGCAATCAAGCTTTTCAAATATGTAAGGTGCAGTGCCCACATTTTTATAGCCTCATTTATTTGTTTTTCTCTTCTTCTCATAGACATGTTTCGGCAGGGATTAGATATATTTTGGACATTAAATTAAGATATTTGATCTTATTAGACATGTATGGAGATTTAGGCGTTATAGTGTCAATTTAGCTTGACTACTGTGTTGTCACCTTATCTTATGATGTCAGGGATACTAACTGATATGATGTTGTTCGGACCGTCATTTATATTTAATGGATACTCATTTTGATTGCATGTTTGGGTTCTATGGATGAATATCACTTTATCTTATATGGCTAACTCATGGTGGATTGCATGTATAATTATGCATGTTGTCGCATTTTTGATTCCAGAATGATGATATGCTAGCATAGAAATTCATTTGAATCGCTTATTGATTAGTTGATTCACATTTTATTGGACAGGTGCGTATTAATGTGTGCCATGAGTGTGTAGGTGACACGTTACAGGAGAACATGGGATTCAGGCCAGCTACGCAATTTTGTACAAACAGTGCACGGGGCTAAGTCCTAGCCGCGTCTACTGTATGAGGCCTTAGTATTAGATTTTATTGTGTTGGGCACCATGAGTGATGCTCATTCGTAATGTAATATGTCTTGTATTATTAATCTTCCTTAGGGTGTTTAGTTTGTGTTATAAACTTGTTTTGGGGAATTAATGGTCCCCACTTACATTAATTTTTGAGTTTGTATAATGATGTAATTAATCAAAAGGGATTAGGGTCACATGTGAACCCTTGGGTGGGCCCCACACCCTCTACCCTTGCGCCCAAATATGCCAAACCCGAAATTGGGCTATTTTAGGTATTTTAAGTGACCCCCTTTTTAGTTTGGGAGTTCACTTAACATGAAAATGGGCCCTTGGACCCTACCTAATAGGTAGGAGGGCTTATTTCCAAGGCTTAGAGGGAGTTTCCCTCCCATTTTTCCTTCCTTTGGTCACATCTATGTAAGGTGGATGGGTAAGTGTGCTTTGTCAAAAGTTGCACAAGTTTGTTTTGTTGTTCATTTTGAGTAATTTGGGAGAAGAGGGTTAAAAGTTATTTTATCCTCTCTCCCTTTTATTTTGAGAATCTTTGACCTTGAGGGAAGAGAGTGGTGACACATGTAACCCCCTCATTTGTGAGGATTTTTGCTTGGCTCCTCTTCAAATTCTCCCTCATGAGGAAAGAAGAGAACTATTTTTTTAGAAGATTTTTCTTGGAGGCTTGTGGATTTTGGAGCTAGAGCTTGCTTGGGTCAAGAAGAGGAAAAGTTAAGAGTGTTGAAGAGCTTTTGGAGGTAGGCTCCTTAAGCTCATTTGTGTGTTTTATATCATGTTAGATATTACTCTTGTTTTATTTAAAATGTGTGTTGTTACATGCTGATGTTGCCATTTGTTGATTTTACTTCTTGTTTTATTTTTCTCCATCCATCATATGGCATGATGCAGTTTTAGATTTTGTGGGGGAAGAGAGAGGGAATTTTCCCTCTCAATCCTCATGGCTTGATGGGCAAGGCCTTGTAGGATTTTAGTTTACTCCCCTCAAATGGTTTGAGGTGGGGAAGGTGGTTCATATGGCTTGAACCTCCTTCCCCATTCTTGGTGAGGAAACCCCTTTGGGGTTTGAAAATGCTTCCAAGAAGGATTTTGGTGAAAGGATGGAGAAATAAGGAGGGTTTGAATGACTTTGGAGGA